>CXYZ01012656.1:2108288-2188260 GCA_900006705.1 Sonneratia caseolaris
GTATGTATATTCTTTACTTATTTCCTCATATTTGAATTTCAAATTGCATCAAAGAGATACTGGGCTCGGGAATATAATTTAATTGAAATTGAAATGCACGCTTCCGCCGCGTATCAATTCCCAACAGTAGTAGTTGCCATCAATTGCCCAAACGATCGCATACTGAATCACATTTCACATCATCAGCTAATTGCCGAGACGACATGGAAAATTTTTTCGTAACTTGTGCCGAGAACATCGGCACAAACCTCATGACTGGACTGAGGATGGATGTCAAAGTTCCTGCTGCCATTGATATCACGTGCTTTATCCTTAGCGGAAACCGTTTGGGAGGTCATTGATCGATCAGTTCTTGAGTCGTCCTGACTATTGGAATAGTTACTTCTGGGCATTCCTCGTCTATCCATATATCGTAGCACAGCTTTCCCATGGAGTTCCCTTCTTTTATGCCCTTCGAGAGCTTGGCAATGAGCTTGGCTTCACTTGAGAAAGGAAAAAGGGCAAACAACTGGTAGCTCAATCCTTGAAATCAAGTTTGGAGCATCATTCTCAGGAAGATGAAAAGAGAACCCGTATTTTATAGACCTTTGACAGCAGATGATCAAACGCAGGCTGCCGGTACATGTCGACGCAATCAACAAGTTCGCCATTTCCAACTTGAATACACGAAATCCGAGAATATCTATTACCAACCGAACTGTGTATCTTAATCGAAAAAAGTAAAAAAGAAGAAAAAAGGGACACATGGTGAAAACAAAATCCTGAAACCTGTATAGTCTTTACAGTTCCTTTCCTCGAAGTTGTAGCATTAGCCGAAGCTATCACCAACAACAGCATCAATCCTCGGGATTCTCCGACGTTGAAATTTTCCATCGGGCAGTTCCTGCTAACCGAAAACGAATAAAATATATATATATATATATATATAGATAAAATTTTCACAAGAATTCCGCACAGAAATTATATTACCTTCTAATGATGAATAACTACTCAAAATTACGATATTGCAACGCATGAACTGTCTGTTGCACAATATACGTGCAATGTGGTTAGAACTATATATGGCATTCACATTCACATTCAACGTTTCCTTACCAGAATGCTCTGCATTAAGTGTTTCAAAGAGCAGCTGTTAATTTTTCGTTTGGGCTATGAATGTGGTACATGAATTTAGATGGAGATACGAGTTAAGAATCATAAAAATAAAAAGTTACGATAAGTCTCATTAACAAAATCAGAACTCCTACCATATCTTATGCCATGTGGAGGACATATTTTCTTTTTTTATGTTTTCTAAACAGTTGACTGCCATAACTCATTAAACAATAATTTCACATAATCATTGAATAGAATTACGTCAAAGGACAACGGATCATTAAATAATATCGTCTTTTTACCCGTAATTTACTTTCAAGTTGACCAGAGAGTCTACTGCTGGTCATGTTGCATGTTTTCTGCCGGGGCTGTTGCATGTAATCATCTGTTTTTCAATGACAAGACGGGGAAAATTAGAGTTCATTACCCATTTTTGGAACACATGGATGGATGTTTGTCATCTAAGTGCTGATGAAATATCACTTGTCGTCTAATGAATTTTTGGCAAATGTTTTATCGGGCCTTAGTGATTCACAAAAGCGACGTTTAGATCTCAAACCAGGGTTCGTGGCTTCGTGCTCGCATTCCAAAAGCTTTGTTTACAGTGGCCATTTGACATCCCGACCGTAAATACTGTGTTTGGCATTGCAGTAACATCGGGATTTCGTATTGCTGACTTCGTTCAGTATGACATTTTGCTCAGTAGACGGAGGTATTAACCTTTCATGGATAGAGATGGAAAAAGCAAATTGGTCATTGAAATCATTTACGGTAAAACAGACACTTCCTTGAAAAACCGGGACCCCCGAAGTAGAAATAGACGCCCCAGTCCCTGTTCTCTGCCAGCTTCAGGTCATAACAATTGGGCTTCGTCGTGTACCGGTGTAAGTCTTTGGCACGTATTGGCCTGGATCCGGTGGTGCTGTCCAGGGTCGTGTACAAGAGATTTCGGAAATAGCAGGCTTTCTTGAAGCCTTCGTCAGGGAAGTGGCCACTGCCCATCTGAGTCTTTGTGTGCCTCGTGCCGGGTACTCCAGATGGGCTCGTCACGTGTCCTCCCCATACTACATATTCGGCGGACTCATGAAGGGTGGTGAAAAGCGTCGATGGCCAGTATCCCAGCTCGACATTCATCATCCGGACCCACCAATTGCCAGTCATAAGGTCCTGAAGCATAAATGGGTATATAGCTTACTTCTGGCATACGATCACACCCCATTTGACGACAGTTCAACGAGTAACGAGAGAGACAGTAATGAGCATTTCGAATATAATCCCGTACATAAAAGATACCTTATGTATAGAGAACTCAGTCACGTACTGCGTTCCACCAAAAGTTGAAAGATGATTGAATGGAGATCCCAAAGTAAACGCACTGTTGACTTGCACGAAACCGCGGCACTGTAAGTTATAGCAGCCCCGCGTTTGATGCTTGTTATTCTGAGTAAATATAGCTAATCAGTCGCTTAGTGCCCATGTAGTATTGGTTCACGTAGAAAGTTAGCTGTAAATTATTGAGAATGGAAGAATTATACCATCCAAAATAGCACTGAAACTGTCCGATTAGGGTATATCCAATTAGGGTCCACCTGCAACATCGGAATCACCATGATCAATTTTAGTAGATGATGTATTGAGCTTGTAGGTATCGGGAAGTTTTCTTGTACCATCCAGCCGACTGATATGAGATCGATGTCATCGGATTGATCTGATGACATAAGCCACAATTTAGCATTGCTCTGTCCATTGGCTTCGACCGCTGGTTTCCATATATTGACGTGGGCGTGAACTCCGGTGTACCTCTCCCCAGTTTGAAAAACATGAGCGTTCTGACGATCGTAATTCACAAAATTGAGGTAATTTATACACATTATCAAGACGTACGATATGTCAAGCTTGAAGCGAACTGCGTTGTTCTGTGAGGAGGAGGGCTCACATACCTCAAGTCCGCGTATGTTGACACTCGGATCGACAATTCCTGCAGGAACTCCTGCTGCATTAATCCGGCCATATCTTTTTTGAGTCCGGATCACGGGGATTGTTCCTCTCGGGCACTTTCCACACTTTGACCAGGGTTGACCGAGCTGCTGTCCCTTCGATTTTATATGTATTTGTCCTGAGGGACTGGGTGAGCTTGGCTTCATCTGTACCTCATGGAAAAATGAAAGAAAGAAAGAACCTGGATAAGTGAAGTTGTCTGTAAGTTGAGCTCGAAGAGCGAAAGAAGGCAAAAGAAAACCTGGACGGTATGGTTCTTGAGGAGGGGATGACGGAGGGATGGTTGTTTGTACATGTCTACGCAATCAATCAGCACACCATACTCTACATCCTGTAAATTGAGACAAAGACTGTAACTTCAATTGAAGGGATAGAGTTGAGATTGGATATTAGGGATTGACCGATCGAGAGAGAATCACTGAAACAGATCCAAACACACGGAAGCAGCGGGAAAGTTGATCACCTCGATCGTCTTAATGGTTCCGTCGGGCACACCGAACTCCCTAGCTCTACCAGTAGTCAAACGTGCCCGAGAAGATTGACAGTGACATAGAGCGGAGCCCAACAAGGCCACCAGCAAAAGAACACGATCACGTCCTGCCATGTTCGGACTGAGTGCAGGCCTTCTCTTCCGTGCTTTGTACATATATAGCAGTAGGAGGCTTCTACAGTATACTTAATTGGACCCTTGCATTTAAGGTCATTAGTTACAAGTAGGACAAAAGTAGTTTCTCTGGCACAAAATTGTTAAACTCTCATTTCCAATAGGCTGACTACATGTGCAAGATGAGAATAGACGGATGTAAAAAATCTTATCGACAAAAATGAAAAAAGTTGTCTTAATTTACTTTCAACCATGTATCGGGTTCGGGCGCATTCAAGCTTAATCGGGGACTTGCAACGGATCCGGCCTAGTCGGTGTTCAAGCTCTCTGTGCGCGCACTACACCCACAGCCCCACCCACAACCCCGCCGATGATCCTCCAACTTGTCCGGGGAAGATGCACACTGATCTCGTGCCTCTGTGGTAGGCTACGCTTGTAGCCTTGTAAATTAATTCTAAGAGTTCAATAAAGAGGATTCGAACCCGCAAAATATAGAGTTAGAACACTTAATTTCTAGGTACAGAGTAGACCTATACAAAAAGAGCACGGCATGGGAGGCCATTAGAGCTAAGCACCCACGAGTCTCATGGTATAGACTGATCCGGTTCTCTGTATATGTTCCAAGATTTTCTTTCATTAGCTGGCTTGTTATACTAGATAGACTCTCCACTAAGGCTCAGATGGAAACATGGATCTCACTCCCCTCTTCTCTCTGTGATTTTTGTGGATTTAATATTGAATCCCGAGATCACCTATTCTTCTCATGCCCTATTATAGGTGATATATGACATTCTTTACTTGCACGAATCTAGATAAATTGACCCACTGGGATTAGTATTTTGACCTTATCTGGGCTGAATGCAACATGCAAGGAAGGGATACTCTTGCAACAGTTTATAAGCTTCTCTTCACCACTTTTATCTATGTAGTGTGCAGAGAATGGAATCATCAGATTTTCCGAGACAATATTTCCAATACCAATCTTATAGTAAGTTTGGTAATGAGTTTGCTAAAATCATGTATAAGATCCTCACTTCACCTAAAGTCAAGAGTATAACGATCTCATTTGAGCCGTATGTTAGGTGCTAGAATTTGATGATATTTTGATTTTTGTAATATCAATGTGTATTCTCTTAATTGGTTGATTAATGCAATATATCACTTATTAAAAAAAGAAAAGCTCGTGCTTGGTTTGGAGCTTTTGAGTCACCCAAGATACTGGTCTATACCTGGAAAATCATTGTTTACAAGAAAGAAGAAAATTAAGAAAATTGATTAATCACATATAAATAACAATATTTTAATAGTTTCTTTTAAATTAATATAAATTTGGATTAATTGAATAATTATATCATCATAAAATTTATAATAATGATTTTATTTGATTAGGCTGGTTTTAATCTAAGATATAAAATCACTTTTTCCCAATGTTTACGAAAGGACGAGTATAGTTGGGACTCATGAAGGGGAAAATCGAGCGCTTTCAATCCAAAATCAAAATCGATAATTGATAAAATTGACTCACATCACAAGACCGAATGCGCCGGCCGGACTCCCACTTGGGTAGGAATTGAGAAAAAAAATATATGTTTATGTTATTACGACGGACTCAAGAAATAAAATAGGTCGACTGGGGTATTGATATGTCCAGTAAATTATCAGAATTAGAAAATAAAAAATATCATAATATCCAGAAAAATTCCAAATCTAATATTTAAAAAAAACCCTAAATTTAACCACGCCTAATTCATCACACGATCGTATTCCCAATATTCTATATCCTAAAATTTATCTCTTATACTATTCCTAATATAGATCCCGTCCCAAAAAATTAAAAAAAAAAATACTCCTAGTGGAGAGAGGAGAGCCAAGCCAGCCAATACTAGGAGGGCTAACATAGGAGGTGTCACGGGGCCGATGCGGAACACAAATTTTTCGCACCCCGTTAGGCGTCGACACTCCACTTGCCGACCAGCCACACACACTCATCGCGCATACCGTCGAGGCCAAACGATCAGGGAACCAAAGAAGCAATACCAAGTGACACAAGAACACAATTGGGAAAACGCAACTCGTATTCACGTCTATTACAAGTACACGAAAAACCCAATCCCAGATCAGAACACTTACACGCAACCTCACGAGCCTATGCCTCACAGCCTCCTACTGCTTGCACTCCTACTCGTCTCGTGTCTTCCCTCAAGAACACCGGGTTGCTGCCCCACTCGACTTCCACTCCCTTGGAATCTCGGGCTTGTTGTGTTCCTCGACTGATCTGGTCCCTCCTGGTGCTCTCCTCGCCTCTGCTTGGAGTCTGGTGTCTCTCGCCTCTTCTGGTCGCTTCTTGGCTCCCCCTCTTCTGGTTGAGGTCGACCCCCTTTATATAGGGGAGCCGGGCAAATCTGATATGGCAACCGATAGGGGAGAATCCCTTGATCCTCTCCATCTGATCTCGGTCCATCCAATCCTGGCTGCCGATCTGCAATCTCCAAGATTGTCTCCATACTAGATTGCCCTGCCATATCCTGGGAGGATCTTCCCGGATTTCCCTGGATTGACTTGGCGCCAGCTTAGCCTCGTCATCCAGGTTCATCCCCCTCTAGGATGCACGTCCCTGACCCCCTCCTAGGATCACGGTTGTCTGATTGCACGTCCAGCAGCGCTCGAGCCTAGTCAAGGACTTAGCCGATCCCCACAAGTAGTCAACTCCCCTGCCGCTAAGCCTCCCTTAGCGTCCACCGGGCCTGTTGAGTTGTGCGCACTCCTAGAGTGCCCTTGCACGGTTGTATCAGGTTCCATGAACCTCCTAGAGCTTGGCACCGTGCCATGCTCGTGGGCATCCTCACTGCCCACCCGCGCATTCACCGACTTGTGCATTGTGGCACTCCCTTGCCACAATCTGGTCCCTTGGCACACTGCCAAGTCTTTGGTCGACCATCCTCTTCACAAGTGCCTTTGTGCACACTTGTGTGACCATCTCCACCCTTGCCCGCTTCATGGACTTGCAATCCTTTCCACACCAAGCACCTGGTTGCCCGCGCATCCTTGCGTGCAGGCTTATGCGCCACCACTGCCCACGAGGTTCGGCCTGTGGTGCGCATTCTCCGGGGCTAGAGCTCAGGGGTCTAACAAACCTCCCCCACCCAAGGGATTCGACGCCCTCGTCGAATGAGACTCTCGGTACCGCCGGATGAGGTCCTCGTACTGCCATAGTGTAACATCCTTCTCCCAAGTCGCCTCTGACTCGGGTAGGTCCTTCCACTTGACCAAGTACTCTGTCCTCCTGTTCATCTTGCTGTATCCCAGCACTCGATGATCAAGTATGTCTTCCACCTCCTTGTCGAGTTCCTTCCTCACGGTGAGAGGGGCGCGCTTCCCCTTGTTGCGCTCCGGATGCTCCTCATCCCGATGGTAAGGCTTAAGGAAACTGACGTGGAATGTCGGGTGCACCTTCATCCTCTCCGGTAGTGCTAGCCGATAGGCTACTGGCCCGACTCTCTTGATCACTTCAAAGGGTCCGTCATACCGCTGGAACAAGCCCTTATGCCAGCGCTTGCTCGTGATCTTCTTCCAGATCTGTGGGGTGAGCTTCAACATCACTAAGTCCCCCACTTGAAACTCCAGCGGCCTCCGGTTCTTGTCCGCATACTTCTTCATCCGCTTGGCAGCCTTGGCGAGGCTATCTCTCGCCTCTTCAAGCATCTCTTGCTTGTCCCTCGCGAATCGATATGCGGCCGGGCACGGCCCTTCCTTGCGCTGCAACGCCACCTCCTGCGGCGTTAGCGGTTGGTAGCCCATTGCTAACTCAAACGGGCTATGACCTGTTGCAGAGGAGCGGTTCAAGTTGTAAGACAATTGAGCCGAGTCAAGCAGATCTAACCAATTCCGTTGACTTGCTGAGACATAGTGCCTCAAGTACTCCTCCAGCAGCGCATTCACTCGTTCTGTTTGGCCGTCCGTCTGTGGATGATTGGCCGTCGAGAACTTCAGTTCGGATCCTAGCAGTCCGAACAAGCACGTCCAGAAGTTACCTGTGAACCGAGCGTCTCGGTCACTCACAATCTCCGTTGGTACTCCAAAGAGCTTCACCACGGAGCGGTAGAACGCCTCAGCTGCCGCCTCAGCTGTGCAATTCTTGGTCACGGGGGTGAAAATCGCGTACTTGGAGAATCTGTCCACGACCACCATCACCGCCGTATAACCCCTCACTTCTGGAAATCCGGACACAAAGTCCATGGAAACGGCTACCCAAGGCTTCTCTGGCACTGCCAAGGGTTGTAGGAGACCGGCCTCTGCTCGCCTCTCCACCTTGTCTTGCTGGCACACAAGACAAGTCTTGACGTATAATTCCACGTCGTCGGCCATCTTTGGCCACACATAGGACCTTGACAACAGGGCTAGCGTCCGCTCACGGCCTGGATGTCCAGCCCAAGGACTGTCGTGACTCTCCTTCATCAGCTGGTAGCGCAATCCCTCTCCGCTAGGGACAAGCAAACGGCCACCTTTGCCATAAAGCAGCCCATCTTCCAGCCAATACCGCCTCACCGTCCCGTCCTTGACTTGCTCCACTAGGAGTTGATAGGTCTTGTCCCCTAGTGTAGCGATCTTGACTTCCTGGAGGAAGTCGGAGGTAACTTGCGTCAAAGCCGCCACCTGGTCCGAAGCCTTCCGACTGAGGGCATCCGCCACTAGGTTGTGCCTCCCCGGTCGGTGTTCCCACTCGAAGTCATACTCCGCTAGGAACTCTTGCCACCGCGCTTGCCTTGGTGACAACTTCGGTTGTGACTTGAAGAAGGTATTGGCGACATTGTCCGTCTTGACCACGAATGTGGTTCCCAGCAGGTACACTCGCCACACCCTCAAGCAATGCACCACAGCCAGCATCTCCTTCTCGTGTGCTGAGTAGCGCTGTTCAGCAGGCTTCAACTTCCAACTCTCGAACGCCACGGGATGTCCGTCTTGCACGAGAACACCTCCTACAGCACGATCTGAGGCATCCGTATGCACCTCAAACGGCTTCTCAAAGTCCGGGAGCTTGAGCACGGGCTCCGTCACAATGGCGGTCTTCACCTTGGAGAACGCCACTTCACAATCCTCGTCCCATGTCCACTTCTGCTCCTTTCGCAGCAGATCAGTCAAGGGACTCACCTTCTTTGAGTACCCCTTGATAAACTTGCGGTAGTAGTTGGCCAATCCCAAGAAACTCCGCAACTCGGACACCGATTTTGGTGGAGGCCAATCCTGGATCGCCTGCACCTTCTTGGGGTCCATCCGCACCTGCCCTTGGCCGATCACATGGCCAAGGAATCGGATCTCCTGCATGCCAAACTCGCACTTCTCCCTCTTCACATATAGGGAGTGTTGCCTAAGCCGCTCAAAAACAGCCTGCAAGTGCTGCACATGTTGTGCCAAGTCCCTGCTATACACGACAATATCGTCCAAATAGACGACCACAAACTGATCCAGCATGTCGTGAAACACATCATTCATCAAGTTGCAGAATGTGGCAGGAGCATTGGTTAAACCGAATGGCATGACTAGGAATTCAAAGGATCCATAACGAGTTACCATTGTGGTCTTGGACTCGTCTCCTTTGGCGATGCGGACTTGCCAATATCCTGAACGCAAGTCCAGCTTGGAGAAGACCCTCGCCTCACCTAGGCGATCAAACAGGTCTGCAATCAAAGGCACCGGGTACTTGTTCTTTACCGTGACCTTGTTCAATCCACGGTAGTCGACACATAGTCGGAGAGAGCCATCCTGCTTCTCCTGGAATAACACCGGGGCTCCATAAGGGGCCTTGGAGGGCTGGATCTTTCCTGCATCCAGCAACTCGGTCAGCTGACTCCGCAGCTCTACCAGCTCCTTCGGGGACATCCGGTAGGGGGCTTTGGCTGGGGGAACGGTGCCTGGCAGTAGTTCTATCTTGTGATCTACCGCACGGCGTGGCGGCAACCCTCTTGGCAACTCCTCTGGCATCACATCCTGGAATTGCCCGAGCACTTCCACAACCTCGTGTGGAATCTCCTGGTCCGCCTCCTTCTCCTGCACATCCACTTCCCTAATAGCTGCAAGGTAAGTGGGATACCCCTTCTTCATTCCTCGTGCCAATTGCATTGCAGATACCTTCTCCGTGGCTACCTCCTCAGAGCGTGCAAGGCCTCGGTATCCTTGCACAAAACAGGGTCGTCGCGGATCTCCAATGACAATGCCTCCCACATGAGGCATGATGGTGATTGCTGCATCTGCAAAGAAGCTATTCCCAAGGATGAGGTCGTAGTCATCCAAAGGAACCACCATCAGATTGATTGTGCCCTCCCAAGCCTCTATCTTGATGGGCACATCCCTTGCCAACCCGCCCATTGGTTGGCTCTTGGAGTTCACCGCCTTCAATCGGCTGTGAGAGTGCTCCACTCGCAACTCCAAGGTTCGTACCATCCGATCTGATACGAAGGTGTTGGTGGCGCCAGTATCCACCAAGGCTGACATCCGTCTGCCATTCACGGTTACATCCACAAATAACAAACTGTGGCGTACCTTAGGGCGCTCGCTCCGCATAGCGCTGAGGGCCTGCAGTGGGGCAACACGCTGCACTCGGTCCTCGTCGGAGTCATCCGACCGTAGGGCAGTAACCTTCCCCTCCCGCTTTGGGCACTCCTTTGCCCTATGGGGTCCGTTACATATGAAGCAGCCCGGGTGCGTCCGAGGATCCTTCCTTCCGTTGGCTCCCTCGATCACCTTCGCCTTCCCTTTGTCTGGTCGGGTCGGCTGCTTCTCCTTGCCCTTCCCTGACTTTCCTGCCAGGTAGGACTTGGACTTCTTGTCCTTGTCCGTGTGCTGGGCCTTCTTGCTCCCCTCCTCGGCACGAGCAATCCGTAAGTCCAGCAGTGCGTCCGCCGCAGCTAAGGCCGAAGGAAGGTCTCTTACCCCTTGCCTCCTTAGCTCGAGTTGAGCCCAAGGTTGCAATCCCTTCAGGAACGTGTACAGCTTGTCCGTCTCTGACATGTCCGTCACGTCCAGCATCAGCGCGCTAAACTCCTTCACGTAGTCCCGCACTGGTCCGCTGTGCCTCAGCTTGGCCATCGCATCCCGAGCAAGCCATGCTGTGTTGCTCGGCAGGAACTGCTCCTTCAGCTCCTTCCTCAGTGCCTCCCAGGTCTCCATCCGGGGTCTACCTGCACTGAGATCATCTTGGACTCGGGTCCTCCACCATAGCTTCGCATCCTTGGCAAGGTACATGGTGGTAATCGTCACCTTCTCGGCGTCGGGGATCTTCGCAGCAGCGAAGTAGTTCTCCATATCCCATATGAAGTTCTCTAGATCCTTGGAACTCCTTGTTCCTTCAAACGCCTTTGGCTCCGGGACCTTCATCTTCCCACGAGGCTCATTCGATGGCCCCGCCTGGGACACGAGTTGTCGCTTGATCAGGACCACATCATCCTTCAGGGTCGCCACATCAAGCCTGATCTCCTTCAGCAGATCAGTCACGGTCCCTCCAAGATCGTCGCCTTCGCCGACGTTGTCCTCCAAAGCAGCAACACGGGGTTCCAGCGTAGCGGTCGGGTCTGCTCGTCCAGTGAGCTCTGCAATACGGCCTTCCAGCGCCGCCAATCGCTCCCGCAACGCTTCCATCGCCCTGGTCCTCACGGTTGCTGATTGTAGGGTACGCGTGGTCTTTGACAAAGGGGCTCCTCCACCCGAACGCAGCACCACTCACACGGGTACTCCGACTGGTCACGGGCAGAACCTCGGCTCTGATACCAACTGTCACGGGGCCGATGCGGAACACAAATTTTTCGCACCCCGCTAGGCGTCGACACTCCACTTGCCGACCAGCCACACACACTCACCGCGCGTACCGTCAAGGCCAAACGATCAGGGAACCAAAGAAGCAATACCAAGTGACACAAGAACACAATTGGGAAAACGCAACTCGTATTCACGTCTATTACAAGTACACGAAAAACCCAATCCCAGATCAGAACACTTACACGCAACCTCACGAGCCTATGCCTCACAGCCTCCTACTGCTTGCACTCCTACTCGTCTCGTGTCTTCCCTCAAGAACACCGGGTTGCTGCCCCACTCGACTTCCACTCCCTTGGAATCTCGGGCTTGTTGTGTTCCTCGACTGATCTGGTCCCTCCTGGTGCTCTCCTCGCCTCTGCTTGGAGTCTGGTGTCTCTCGCCTCTTCTAGTCGCTTCTTGGCTCTGCCTCTTCTGGTTGAGGTCGACCCCCTTTATATAGGGGAGCCGGGCAAATCTGATATGGCAACCGATAGGGGAGAATCCCTTGATCCTCTCCATCTGATCTCGGGCCATCCAATCCTGGCTGCCGATCTGCAATCTCCAAGATTGTCTCCATACTAGATTGCCCTGCCATATCCTGGGAGGATCTTCCCGGATTTCCCTGGATTGACTTGGCGCCAGCTTAGCCTCGTCATCCAGGTTCATCCCCCTCTAGGATGCACGTCCCTGACCCCCTCCTAGGATCACGGTTGTCTGATTGCACGTCCAGCAGCGCTCGAGCCTAGTCAAGGACTTAGCCGATCCCCACAAGTAGTCAACTCCCCTGCCGCTAAGCCTCCCTTAGCGTCCACCGGGCCTGTTGAGTTGTGCGCACTCCTAGAGTGCCCTTGCACGGTTGTATCAGGTTCCATGAACCTCCTAGAGCTTGGCACCGTGCCTTGCTCGTGGGCATCCTCACTGCCCACCCGCGCATTCACCGACTTGTGCATTGTGGCACTCCCTTGCCACAATCTGGTCCCTTGGCACACTGCCAAGTCTTTGGTCGACCATCCTCTTCACAAGTGCCTTTGTGCACACTTGTGTGACCATCTCCACCATTGCCTGCTTCATGGACTTGCAATCCTTTCCACACCAAGCACCTGGTTGCCCGCGCATCCTTGCGTGCAGGCTTATGCGCCACCACTGCCCACGAGGTTCGGCCTGTGGTGTGCATCCTCCGGGGCTAGAGCTCAGGGGTCTAACAGGAGGTGCCTTCATACGAGTGGAACTGACTTGTTCTGTGTCGGGATGGACTCACTCAGATACCTCAAGTCTCGTAGTAAATCCACCTTTCTAAGACTCCGAGCGACAATTGCGACGGGAGCTCCATCTGCTGCAAATCGAGCATGCGTGCTTTCTGTCCGAATTATAGGGGTTGTTCCTTCGGGGCACTGTCCATAGCTTGACCAAGTCCGTTGAACAGGACGCACTCCCTGCAATTTTGCACCACCTTGTCCTACTGAGAAGGACAAGCTTGGCTTCATCTATTGCCAAGGAATTCAAAAAAGTGGGGGAGGGGGGAAGAAGAATCTAATAAGTTAACTTGTAATTAGTCAGGAAGACCAGTTCATCATCAACTCGAAGAGGTAAAGAAGGGGAAAAAAATTCAAAAACCTCGACCGTGTGGTTCTTGAGGAGATGATGGCGGAGGGACGGTTGTCTGTATATGTCGATGCAATCGACAAGTATGCCACGCTTTGCGTCCTACAAATTGATCGAAGGAAGGAATATAAATTTCAATCGAAGGGGATAGAACCGACATTAGATGTTCCTAAAATCGAAGGGCATACGGAAGTAGAGCATATCAACCTCGATCGTCTTAACAGTTCCTTCGGGTGCCGGACGCAGGGGGCTTCTTGCTTGAACGGAGACAAACAAGATGGTCAATAAGAGAGCTAGAACTCCTCTTCCCATGTTTGAAGCAGCCATCTCGAAATAGGTCTTTTCCAGTATTCTTCTATCTGCCAAACCAATGTTGAACGCAGGTCCTCGCGGGTTGCGCTTATATAATAGCATCAATAGTCAGAATCCCAACAGATACGGATAGATTCTATAGTGTCCCGAAATTGTATCGTATCTACTTGGAGGATATATTCGGTATGTATGAGAATTTAATGACATCCAGATAGATTTATTCAGGATTCAAACTTGACAGGTCACTCATTAACGTCAAGTACTGAGAAGTTAGGAGGTTAGGGCTTCCCTCTCTCTCTCTGTGTTGGAGGGCAAGTATTGCTACTGCCGTCGAGGAAACTTAGGTTTCTTCTTCGTTTAACGGAAGAATCGAAAATGCCATGCTGTCAATAGTTCGATTTTTCTCCAACGGGCCGTCACCAGTCACCACCTCCTAGACCGGCGACGTTCGTTTTATACTCGGAAAGATATGGCATCGCGATTGCACCCAACACACACCGTAATATTTAAAAAAGAAACCCTTCATTTGATCATACCTCAGAACATGATCATGATGTGACAAAAGTGCCACTTACACTGCATCACATACGGAAAGCACTTTCGATATCGCAAGAATACTCGTCACAATGGCTACTGCTTAATCCTTATTTTGTTTTTTCCCCTTGCAACATATAAATAGTGAGGCTAGAGGCAACTCCACGCCCTACACAGGGCACTGAGCCGAACGCCCGGGGCCTCCGAAGTAGACATGAGTGCGCAAGTTCGTGCGCGTGGGTCCCGTCACCAGGTCGTAGCAGTGAGGTTTCGTCACAAGAGGTGAGAGGTCTCCCGCCGGCGTAGACCGCATCCGACCCGTCTCTTGGATGTGCCCGATGTCACTTATGAAAGCCGATTTCGTATAGTACCCGTCACGGGGAAAGTGTCCGCTGCCCATCTGGGTCGTCGTGTGGTAACCGCCGCTGCCGAGGTTGTAGATCTCGCCGCCCCAGCTTATGACGCCGGCACCGTAGCGAAGTCTGTTGAAGAGCGCCTCCGGCCAGTAGCCCACGTTCAGGTGCTCGACCTCGAGCCACCAGTTCCCGTTTGACTTGTCCTGACACGGTCAGTGGTCTTCTTGAGTATTTTAAATAACATCGTCGTCAACGATTCTCCCATAGCAACTATGATGTACGCATCCAAAATTATGAATGAATTTTTTTATTAAAAAAAGGGGAATAATTAATACTTAATAAATAAAAAGGGAACTGAAGAATCTCCACCCAAAACACAGGAATTAAAACAATATCAACCCAACCTGTTTAATCTCAATATGAATTTGTCTCTGATCCCCACCGTAGGTTGATGCCGGGTGTAGGATCTGGCCTAGAAGAGACACATTGATAGAGAATTGAAACTAAATTCCATCCTCAAAAGTCAAAATTATTGAATGTCGTCATGTAAGAAACCTAAATTTGCGACCGTTACCTAGTTCGAATCCTCCGTGCGTTTGCACAAATCCCGGACACTGAAGGTTGTAGCAGCCCGTGGATCGGTAGCCATCGCTCTGCAATATATTGTCCGAGAGAGACGTGAGTAAGAGTGCTCGAGAATCTTGAAGCTAGGTGGAGCGTACGTGAAGGAACTCACCGTCCAATATGTGAAAAGTCTGGGTTGTCGCACGTTATCTAACCCGGTCTGAAATCGCAGGATATATGACACCAACATATACTTATATCAATCTAGAATCAAACAAGATTAAATAGATTTGAAGGGAAAACATACATTTGATATATATATCTAATTATTAAGCAAGCTTAATTGGAGCTTACTATCCATCCTGCCTCTATAGTGTTCAAGGAATCCGAGGGGCCCGCTACGATCCAAATCTGGGAGATGCTGACCTCTCCCGGTTCAGCGTAAGGTTGCCATAAGTTGAGGTTCGCTCGGGCTCCATGGTACTGGCTCGCAGCGCCATACAAAGATACTTGTGCATACTGATTCAGCAGGTACGTATCAAAGGGAAGATGGCTAGCCAGTATCGATCAAACTATATACATCTACACTAGTGAGTGGTTTCACCTACTTCGTGTCTCTCACGATTGTCGTTGGTGGAAATGTTGCTGAACCCCTTACTGTACGAGGGGTCCTTCACCAGGGGACCGTGTTTAGATCTCCTCCTGGTGATGGGAACAGTTCCTTCTGGGCAATCCACGCCCCAGTCCTCCCATTTGGCCTTCGCCTGCAACCATTTTTTATCATTTCCATCTTCTTCGTCCTCGAGGAGCCAGCTCGGTTTCATCTGTTAAATCGGAAAACAGAATTCTTTACAGACAGTACTTATTAATTTAACTAGCTAGGAGCATCTTTCAGTGAGGATCATATGCCAGGCAAGAGTTACTTAAACCCTACTTGTGTTGAGATCCAGGCAACGTCAAGGACTTCGGGAGCTGACCTGTAAGGTGTGGATCTTGAGCAAAGGATGGTCGAGCGCCGGCTGCTTGTAGATATCGACACAGTCAACGATGTCACCACTTTTGCCATTCTATGGAAGAATTACACCAAAGAGAGGTTAGGTATTCGTTCATGTGGATGTATCCTCGATCAATCATATGACATACATATCAACCGATTAATCAAATGCTAATCCAGGCAAAACCTTAATAGTTTTAACAGTTCCCTTGGGTGGCTTGGTGAACTCGACATCGGTCGAGTTGTCAGAGGAAATTAGGCTTCTTCCCGCTAGAGCGGAATCAAATACGACGCCTATCAAGAGGAAGACAATTACTGCCACCTCTACTCTTCCTCTTTGGGTCACCATGTATATAGAGATGCCTGAGGAAGGAGGAAAACCACCTGGTTGGGGAATCAGTATTGAACTACATACATCAACGTGGATGAGTATATATAGATGGAAAATATGTGTGGTATTTCTCCTTCGAGAAAGGATAGACTTGAATGTTACCATATAAGGATTTATATGCCCAAATGCTTGCTAATCATTAAATTCATTGCCGTAGATGGATAGATTTGTAAGAACTAATAATAAAATTTATACAAAACAGTATGAGTAACCTCCTCTAGAAGCTTGATTCTGAATGTACGAAATTGAGAGTGTCTTCTAATTTCTAACCTTCCGAATGGGACATCCAGACGGAGACACAAACCCAAATATAGGCATCATTGAACAGACACAAGGAATTTGGTAAGTTGATGATTGCTAGGAATTCGAACTTGTTTTGCTTTTCCTCACGATAGATAAGGATTTTTCCTTCGTTTTCTGCATTAACTACTACACGCCCAATTTGTTTTGGGAGGTAATTTAATTCTGTCTCGCAAAAACAGCACCAATCATGGCGAGAATAACTTTGTGGATCGAATTAAAGTCAATGTAGGCGCTCTTGCCCGGCTTATGGTACAAGTGATGCATCATAGACAGGTGAAGAACACGACCCGGGGCGATCTCTTCAATGTCTGCCCGAGTCTTTGTTTATTTCGCTGTAAGTATTCTTTACTCATTCAAGGCCTAAGCGATTCAAGTCAGAGCCCGACTGGTGCAAGACCTCTGGCGCGGTCTGATGTTGTGAGACGCTCGAAGCAGATGGGCCTGAACGAGGCTGCCCTAGATTAAGCTGGGTCTCGAAAATGGTATATAAACCAAAGGTTGGACCAGCTGATATTGTGGTTGCCTCTTGAGTAACGGATGGTCGAAAGAGCGGGTTGTTTGTAAATATCAACACAATCAACGACATCGCCACTGCCATTCTACCTAAAAAAGCCGGAAGAAGTCGATGAAACTTAATATTATACATGTGAATATTAAACGATTCAGTCGGTAGCTACTAGCCGAGTGAAACCTATAGATATGCGATTGATACGAGCTGGATCCAACCCCGACTGAAATTGGAACAATTTTATGAATGAAGCTAACCATTGATCAAACTTTTTGAAGATTATGTATTTGTCAATGTAACTTGACATCTGCCTTTCTTTAGTTCATCTACAAAAAAAAACAAAAGACTCGTTTTAGCCTAGGTCTGCACTTTGGAGATCATCGACCCTGCCGAAGTCCTACTGTTAGTGCCTCAAGAGACATGGCATTTCAACATATCTCCATCCAAGTCTCAAATCTCGACATGAAAGAAGTTTCGTGACCATTACCAGGAGGAAGTACTCCATTCGTTTGCATATAGCCAACAAGGTTGTATCATCCAGCTTGTCGATCGATAGCTGTCGTATTTTCCTAGAAAGACTTGGGTGTGGCTGCCCTTGCAGCCATGGTTGTGCAATCTCGTCCGATTCATTTAGAAGATTTCTTGGTTTGGAGAAAAATTTCAGAGAGCCCATCGCTATATATATATATATACTACATGGCATGGAAAAACGCCGGTTATATTCTATCAAACAAGACTGATGCGACGGACGGAATGACTGTGATTATTGTCATCAATCAAAACAACGTGTTCATCTTGTCCAAATTTCTTTATCCTGAGAAAAGGATGATTTAAGAACTTCGGCTTGACTTCACTGGCCTGATTTTATTAGTAATGGAACTGGTTTTGCTGATCAATTTATCCATGGCTCCCCCTACTATGGGCACTGATCTGAGAGTCCGGGACCTCCGAAGTAGAAATGAGTCCCGAAGCTCAGGCCAGAGGGCCCCTTCACAAGGTCGTAGCACTGAGGCTTTGTCACGTCCGGTGCGAGATCTCCTATAGGCGTTGGTTGCATCGGCCCCGAGCCTTGGATGTGCCCAATGTCTTTAATGTACGCCGATTTCATGTAGTACCCTTCACGAGGTAAGTGGCCGCTCCCCATCTGGGTCGTCGTGTGCCTGTCGTTGTTTTCGCTGTTCACGATCTCGCCGCCCCAACTTATGGCCCGAGCGCCGTTGCGGAGGTTGGTGAAGAGCGTCCCGGGCCAGTAACCCAAGTCCACATCCAGCGCTCGGAGCCACCAGTTCCCCGTAGACAAGTCCTGACGATACAGTCAATGGAGCTTCTTTTTTTTATTTTTTGAGAATTGTAATTTCATTGATCAAATATAAATTATACAAAAAAAAAATGTTCATATAGATACCAAAAAAACTACAAAAGGATCAAACGTGGTTAATTACCACAGATTCTATCGTAAACTAACGTTTATGATAGCTACTAGCTAGACAGTATGTCATGTGGGGTTAGAGAATGGAGCTTTTGAGTATTTCATAAGACATGGTGAACGATTTTCTTATGGAAATTGCGATAAATAATCCAAAATTACGAACGAAATTGAAAAAAGGAACAAAAAAAAGCATATCTTTATAAGGGAACAAATTCTTCGTTTCCACCCAAACGGAAAAGGAATATCACCTGTTTAATTTCAATAGGCACGTAGTACTGCTTCCCGTTATAACTGGATACCGGTTTTACGACAGCACCTGTGAGAGACACGGTTGGCTCAGTTTTCCGGGGATTCCGGCTCGTTTCCGAACTACAGCATGAATATCTTGTCGAATACTGGTGCATGAGAAATCTGCAAGTCGTGAACCATTACCAGGACCGAACCCCTTCTGCGTCTGCACGAACCCTGGGCACTCTAGGTTGTAGCATCCTGTCGATTGGTAGCCATCGTTCTGCAGTACAACATTCGAGTGAAATGTGAACGAGTATATGCACAATGTCGAACACGAACCATCAGGAGGCTCACCGTCCAGTATATGAAGAGCCTCGTGACGAGCTTGGGCTCGGCGTCATACCCAACCTGAAAAGGGAGGAGGGTACATACGACATCAACAAGATGAGCGATCATGGTGTTTGAGATTGTTTAATATCGGACTTACGATCCATCCAGCCTCGATGGTGTTCAAGCTCTCCGTGGGGCCGGCTACGATCCAAATCTGGGAAACGCTGATTTCTCCTTTCTCCGTGAAAGGGGTCCAGACGTTGTGGGTGCTCCGAGCTCCATGATAGGTTCCCTCAGTAGCAATCAGAGATACTTGTGCATACTGTTTTAGTTTCATAAGATAATTATTAGTGGATGAGTACATCTGCAAGAATTAGATTCATAGCGAAGGGGATTTCACGTGCTTCATGTCCAGGAGTGGCGCTGACGGCATTGCCGGTGCTCTCGTTGAATCTTTCTATGTATGATGGATCCTTAATATCGGGAACGTCCTTTGATGTCTTCCTGATGATAGGGATCGTTCCTTCTGGGCAATCCACACTCCGGTCTCCCAATCCCAGCTGCCCGAGTGACCACTGTCGATGATTTCCATCTTCTTCTTCTTCGAGGAACCAACTTGGTTTCATCTTTTCAATCGAAAAATAAAAACTTTATAGCTATTCGACTATCTGCATCACGACTACTATGCCCCAAAAAGTTGTTAAACCCTGATTCTGTCAAGACATAAGAATGAAATACTCGGGGATACTGGGCAAAAGGAAGCTGACCTGTATGGTGTGGTTCTTGAGTAAAGGATGGTCGAGAGCGGGCTGCTTGTATATGTCCACGCAGTCGACGATGTCGCCCTCATTGCCACCCTATGGAAGAATTAGACCATGCGGTGATATCTCGTCAATAAAAAAACACATACCAGTCGACCAGTCGACGGCTAACCGCTAACCTAAAGTGGACCGTGCTGAGTAGATACGGTTAGAGGACATCACCTGAAAAGTCTTAATGGTGCCCCTCGGCGGCTTAGCAAACTCGACATCAGTCGATTCGTCGGAGAAAATCGGGGTTCTTCTTGCTTGAACAGAATCAACTACGGAGCCTATCAAGAACAGCAAAACGGCTGCCACTTCTCTCTTTCTATGCGACGCCATAGCTATACCTGCGGTGGCAACGAGGGGGAAGAAAACAAGTAATTGGGATGCGTGTGTATGATCATATTATGTATGACTTGTACATTAATTCTGAGTACGTCGGAATTGGAAACGGGAACGTATGTCGGAATCCGTATAATGTATGTAAGGAAGTAGAGTTATGACGAGTGGGAAAATCACTATAATTATCCTTTTTTGAGAAATCCGAATGCTGATGCTTACAGCTTAATATGCGTTCTTACTTGGAGAAAGCAATCTGAACATTACCATACTTACGATCTTTTTTTTTTCCTTCATATCTACAAGATTTAGCATCAAATATTTGGGTAGGACCTTGACTGGCAGGGCCTATTAATCCAAACCTCGGGCACGGTCACATGGGGGCCGGGCGCTCCAGACAACTCGACCAGATCGAGGCTACCAATCAAGCGCTGTCCATAGTAACGTCTTATCCGAATCAAGATTTCACCAGAAAATGCATCGAAGATATTTTATATAAAACAGGAGTTGGATCTTATTATGTGCTTCTGCAATTACAGTATCCCCTCATCTCCACCCAGGGAAAAAAGAAAACTGGTCTGCCTCGTATGAATTATAGAGCCTCAACTCAGAGGGACAGACTCCATTGCTTCGCCATTCTACAAATTGAGATGAATGAATACAATTTCTCCAGGACCTAACTTTCTGCTGTTCATGGGAAACTCTCTTTGCTCCCCGTCGAATAATATTGTCGGCTGTATGCGCATGAGCCCTTTTGAAAACTAACAACTGTGGCTTCATCGGGTGCATATCTAAGCCAGGCCAAAGAAACTTCCTGGGAAATTGCCAGTAAATGCTGATGAAGCTTTCACGAGCAGATTTCTACTGCACAGAAGCAGGATGGGCCGACCCCATGTTTGGAAGAGTTCAGCCTGAAAATGGTTTTAGCTAGGATCACCGGAGCTCCAGAAGGCAGACACACTCAATGTGTGGAGTGTGAGGGAACATGTCCACAGGCGTCACACTCTTCAGTTCATAACGACCTTCTATATTCTGCTCAGCCTGCACACATAATTTCTAATTCATCGTGTAATAGAAAGGCTAATGACCTTATGTTTTAGAAAGAGAGCATACCTAGCATGCTCCACTAGACCCATGCCAACTAAACACGGTGCAGACTTTTTCAATGTATCAGAGAGAGAGAGAGAGAAATTGTACAAGAACGAGATACGGTGCTTTTGTTGCACCAAATTTACATTTACAAACTTTACACAAAATAGAGAGGTCTGACTAATATTTCATCATTCATAGATTCAGTTTGTTTCTCATGAGAACTCGTCATCCAAAATGTTTCTTTGCTTTTCAATGTTTAAAGTTTTCAACAAGATAGACCTATGAAGTAGGTTAAATAGCAAAATAAACACATCAGTTTCTGCAACAATATACAGCTTAATAGATACATACCACTCCATGGCAGAGATAATCAAGATCACGTGCACAGGTGGCAGGGTTGCATGAAACATAGACAATCCGTGGAGCTCTCAGCTTCAGTAGAAATTTGATCAGCTTCATGTGCATTCCGGGACGATTTGGATCTGCCAAAAAATAAAATAAAATAAAATAAAAAAATAAAAAGGCCTTACTATCTACAAGATGGCACTGATCTTCACAACATGGCACGCGCAAGACAGGAAGAAATTAGCATTTTTATTTCAATTGGAATGTTATACTTTTGAATAGAATGGTATAATTTCACAGAAAATGCACCATATCAGTTATAAAAGCAAAAAAGGTCAACTCCAGTATGACAGTCTTGGTCATGGACTCTGTTTGGAACATAGGGCTGGTTCAGGTTTTTTCCCCCACCATTGTCTACAACAGAGTGAAGACACACTGGGCATTGGAAGCAGTCAAAATGAAGCTGAACCCATGACTAAAGATGCATTTATAGGTCTGGGGTTGGCTCCTCATGGAGTCTCAACATACAATACAATAAGGAAGATCTTTGCAGCAACAGCAACAAGAAACAACCTGAAATTACAACATCTGGCTTGGGGAAATTACTCCCGAAGTTCTCGTCAATTTTATTAAGGTCTCCTTGGATGAATGTTGTATTGCAGATATTATTCAACTCTGCATTTACTCTAGCATCAGAGATGGCCTGAGGAACTACTTCATAACCGAATATGTGTTTTACCCTGAAAAGAAAACAATTGTCAACAATTGTCAAAATAGGTGACTTTTTCATGGGGAAGGATAAAGATTACCTTTTAGCAAGGGTCAGTCCAATAGTTCCAGTCCCACAGAACAGGTCAAGGATGATCTCAGAGCCATCTCCTTTGATGCCCGCACAATCTTCTATTAGCTTGTATAGAACCTCAGCCTAAAAGCAGATTGAAACTTACTAATTTCTTTCTATGAAATGGATAAAATTATCTCGCATTGTTATACCTGGCAAGTGTTTGTTTGGAAAAAGGAGTTGGCCGAGATCTGAAAGGTAAGCCCTCTCAGCATCTCTTGAATAGTTGACTTGCCGTACAAAGTGTATTCCTTCTCCCCCACAGATGTGTTACCAACTGACGTGTTTACATTATTAACAATGCTCACCTAAGCATAAGATGAGAGAGGATATATTGAACAATTTGGAGAAACTAATGATGCTGAAAATATAAACAATGGTATTCCTACAGAAGGGTGAATGAAACGTATAAAATGAGAAATGCAGCATACTATAAGCAAAAGCAAGATGATGACGGGATTAACATCACGTGCATGGAAAAAATATGAAAACCAAACTAACGAATATGTGATTCTGCATACACTCCAATTTTGGGAATAAAAAATAATCGATATTGATTGTACTCAAGATGATTAGGGAACTATCACAATCTAGCATCAAAATTGAGAACAGCTCAAGACTAAAGTATAGTGCTCAAAATATAACAAAGAATTTGTCACAAATACCACTTCAGGGAAGGATGCAATTCTCTCAACTAATGGCTTCAGCAGATCTGGCTTGTAAGATGAGGTAACAAAATTGACCATGAGTTCAGGCAAGCCAGTTGCAACATCCCTGAGATATGTCTGCTGCTTATTATGTTCTATCAATGAAAATTTTTAATATTGAAGATTTTGGAAATTCACCTCCCAGTCCTCAACATTAAATGCTTGAGGAATCCAGTATGAGAGTGAACATCATAAGGAGACAAATCAAATTCAGGATCCCTCCAACAGTCTTGAAGAGCTTCAAGAACCTACAACAGGAAACACAATCCAAAATCAGCACAATTGTTGTGGATAATCCCTTGGGATGCTAACCATCATATCTGATCAAATAAATGAATAGGAATATCATATAAGTCCCACATTGTGATAGCAACAAAATCCATCGCACAGATGATGTACTGACATATTGAATTGTGAAATCCCTAGTGAATTTCAATCTAAAACATTTTTCAAAAGAGATTTTCCAGGAAGAAAACCTAAAATTTTAAATCCAGCACATCTGAAAAGTAGCCATGGGTCTGATTGGTTTTATTACCTCAGAAAATGGATCTGGAAAAGTTTTCTTTAATTCGTACCTAAACGCACAGCATGAACAATGTAACAGCAGGGCAAACGAAAAACTGCAACTACCATCTGTTTAAAAAGAGAATCATAAATAGACTTGACTACCCTCATTTCCTTATTATAACAGCCTAAGAGGCTAGATTACTTACAGCGCTAAAAATCAATTAATGTAGAGGGATCTCAGATGAAATGCCTGAAAACTACATTGCAAATTAGTACCAAGGGAATACAATACTATTACCTACCCTATTAGCAGGATCACTTTGCAATAAGCACTTGTTGACATTCAGAACTTTATCAAAGAAACCAGGAGCATGCAACCCCAAACCGTACTTATCAGGGCCATTTAGCTTCTCCCCTAAGAATTCCTTTGGAACCCATCTTTGAGATCCAAATGAGAATTCCATCTGAAAAGGCAGAAAATTAACAGCAAAGCTAATAATTAGCAATCAAGATCTCTATTAGTCCTGGCAATTGCTAAGGTGTCAACATACCATGCCCATGAAAATATAAGCACCAAAATGACAAAAAAGATTGAAGAATTCAATTTTTTAAGCAAGAAAGCCATAACAATCCATATATATTACTTATTACAAAAATTCTCTGTCCCGTTTATTTTTTTTAGAAATTTCTAGTAGATCTCCTAATTCTTTAGAAATTCTCATGCATACCCTCTTAACTCAAATATTCACCTCGTACAACCAGTGGTTACTTCATAGATAACGGATAGATGAAAACTAGCTTATGGAATTAATGGAGCAGTTATAACAAAGAAAACGTTTTCCTGCTACACTATCTAAAGGAGACACCAGTTAGAAAAGTTTGAAGTGAAATTCCTCAATATTATAATCAAACTTACCACACGATACCAAATAAAAACTATGAACCAATGCTAATAATCTTCACCGACCTTGTTCCTGTAGTGATATTGGATGTCACAGGGGACAATAGACTTCATCAAATTATGAAGCTTCAGGTCCTTCATGGAAAATTTCCCGACATGAACAATCAATTCGTGTACTTGCTGTTCCTTAGCTCTGAGCTGAGCCGCATACAATAAGTTCTGCATTTTGCAACCTCCACAATGTGGAGCATACTCACATGGAGCTTCCACAATGTCCCAGTGGGGAACTATCGTCTCCAGCTTGGTCACCTACAAATTGGATATCAGATAAAAGAAATCAAGATGCTGGTTAAACAGTAAATCCATCAGCCGACGTTATAAAGCTCAGCCCCAAGATTCAACCTTTTCTTTTTCCAATCAATTTCCATATGCAAAACGCAAAAACTGAAAAGACTGACTAACCGATAATACTAAGATCAATGGAGTTCATACAACAATTTTCTGCAAACACTCCCCAAGCCGCATTCTAGATGACGTTAGAAACTAATAATTCTATTAACATCTTAAAGCTTTGGAAGCTATCCCTCTTTTGCTATACCTCGGCGTAATTACCCTTCCTGCGGGTGACCCGGCCGATGAACCGCTCGCCGGGAAGGGCACGGTCGCACATGACGACGAACCCAGTGTCCGCCACCTTGCATACTCCCTTCCCTTTGAAGGCGAGGCTGAGACACTCTAGCTCCAAGGTATGATTCTTCTTCGGAAAGTACAAAGAGGAAGCAGCAGCTGGCCTCGAGCTGGAAGAAACGGCGTCCGCTGGCGGGGGCAGTGGCGAGTCGTCCGTGAGGGGATCGGGGAAAGACGCAGCGGAGACGGAGGTAGAGCGCCGGAGGTTATGGAGCCATAGGCGGGGTAAAACTAGGTTCCTCATGCAGCCATGAGCCGCAGGAGTCGTCATTCTCCCTGTGGCGATTCACTATGTCAGCACAGTGGAGCTCTCAGCCCTGGAGGAGTGGGAGCGAGAGGCGGAGAAGAGTGTTGTTCCATTTTCCTCTCAGATAGAGGGTGATTTCGGTATTTAGAACACTGAGGGAGGGTAGACTTGTACTTCTGCATAGCATGGCTAGTCTTATACTATTTAGTTTTAAATCGATTTTGTTTTTTTAACAATCAAGAAAGAAGTCAATATCTGCAGCGGTTGGAAACTATATATATATATATATATCTATATATTTCAGTTAAGACCAACAACAAAGAATGACCCGTAGGTTTCTTGCAAGTATAGGCAGACGACAAATCGGAAGAACCCAATGAAACGGTCCGAGATTGGCTCCACTCTTCTCTGTCTGCTATTGCCGCAGCCCTCCTCGTTCCTTCAGCTGAATCAGCTCTGCTTCTCCTTTTGGTTCCAAACTCGAAAAAGTTTCAAACTTCACTCCCAACACCCAACAAAAGGAGGACCCAGAAAGGGAAATTTCCTTCCATCGGTTGTTTTCGTTGGATCCGATCCAAGTGAAGAAACTTCGAGTCGGATCACTTGTGCACCCAAAACTTGAAATTTTCCGACGTACAGGCACTCCATGTGGTAACTATAATCTAGCTTTTCTATGTTCTCTCTTATCATTTCCTCTCCTGGACAAGTTGTCTTTCCCCACACTTATGCCGCCAAAGCTCTGATTGAACTTGATATTAAGACTTTCATCTGTAGTGCTTTTGGTTTTATTGGGACATAGGCGCTTTGGGGGTTTTGATGCTCATCTAATTCATGACGGGTTCAGCTATTGTGGTTGATTGGTGGAGAAATCAGTTGCTCTAATCTTTCACCCAGACCCCCCAAAAAAGAGGACTTATAGAGATAAACTAAAACGAAATTAGTTTCCCTGCGAGAAATTCAGCCAAATTTTTTTTAAAACAATCCTCTGAGAAGCTGTGGCATTCTGTGCAGTTTCTAGTTGCAGATTCTTGGTTTTCTCTGCTTGATCCAGTCGAAAACTGCAATTTTGCACATCGAGCTCAAAATGCAGTGAAGGTTAGTGGCTATGGAGGATAGAGAAGACCCTGCAACCCCAAACAGAAGTGGTAGGGTCGTCCCATGGAGATTCTTTCATTACCTGCTGCTCTTTCTAGTCGTGGGTCTTGGATTCTCGATAATATCCATGAACACTCTCCGATATTTTTGGGCTCAAAGCCAAAATATTATTAGGCCATTACGAGGCTCCAATAATATAATGTGGTTGGTAGAGCCGAGCAGGACAGAGACACAGAGTTGGATTAGTCCTCCGAAGAATTTGTTGCATAATAAGAATGATGCAGAGCTCTTCTGGCGGGCTTCGTTTGCTCCTCATACTAAGAATTATCCTGACAAGAGAGTCCTGAAGATTTCCTTCATGTTCCTGACAAAGGGTCCTTTACCATTAGCACCTCGCCGCCACTATGGATGAGATTCTTCAAGGGGAATGAGAAGGTTTACTCGATTTATATGCATTCATTGCCTTCTAATGTTGCTGATTTCCCACTTGCATCAGTATTCTACAAGAGGCAAATCCCAACTCAGGTGTAGCTCATTTTCCACAATTACATGTTTCCATGTTCATTCCTTTGTAATTGCTAATTTAGCCAGTCATTTTGCCTGGAAATTTTCAGCACACTTTGTGTATATAAATTACATGGTGCAGATGTCTGATCAAGTCCTAGCAGTTCGTCAATACATTTGTTGAAATGACTAACTTTCTGAGTTTGATTTTATTTTGTTTTATATTAGGTGACACTTTTGCTTGTGGTTGTCTCTAATCTTATAAATATATTATGAAAGCTGCCTCATGCCTAGCTGACCCTGTGATCCACATAACATGAGAATTAGTTTGATGAATTATGGACACTTTGTTCTGGTTACATTTCCAATTATGATTAAATGGGTAAAGGAAACAAGATAAGAGGATCTGACTGACGGAGTCACACTCTCCTCTGCAACCTTTATTACACTCTGTTTCATTGAGCAATTTCCTATTTAGCTACAGTTTTGAGATATGGTGAGCTCCTGTGTAAGCACTAATTCTAACCATAGGACATCATTCTGGGTTGTTTCAATTTCAAGTTATTTGATCACAGTTATGTATCGCCTTGAACAAATGCTGGCCCAATGCAAGTTTGATAGATCAGTTAGGTTCCCAGCCAGAAGTGTTGGAGATATATCAGCAGGCCTTGATGTTGAAGTTGTCTACAATTTGATATAAGCCAAAAGTAATTATCAGCATGATGCATTCCAACTATGGTTGATTTTTTATTGTGCAGGTGGCTGAATGGGGAATGATGGGCATGTGTGATGCTGAGAGGAGACTCCTAGCAAATGCCCTTCTTAACTTATCAAATGAGCGATTCATCCTCCTGTCTGAATCATGCTTCCTTCTCCAGAATTTCGACATGGTCTTACCTCTATACCTCACAGTCAAGGCATAGCTTCATGGGCTTGTTTGATGAGAATGAGCCCTATGGTCAAGGAAGCTACAACCCAAACATGGCACCTGAGGTCAACCTAACTGAGTAGCAGAAGGGGTCCCAGTGGTTTGAGGTGAACTGTGAACTCACAGTTGCGATAATCCAGGATTCAAAATACTAACCAAGTTCAAGAAGTTCTGCCGGCCAGCCTGTTATGTGGATGAGCACCACTTCCCAACAAGGTTATCAATCCACTACCCTAATCAAATGGCAAACAGGAGCCTCACCTGGGTCGACTGGTCCAGGTGTGGGGCCCATCCCGCCACATTTGGAAAGAATGATGTGTCCGAGGAATTTTTTGAGAAGATTCTAGAAGGCTCTAATTGCGCTTACATTGATCATCCAACAACACATTGTTTCATCTTTGCAAGGAAATTTTCCCCAAACTCCCTAGAGGCTTTGCTGGCTTTAGCATCCCCTGTCTTTGCGATTCATTGAAAACATTAACATTAGAATTTGTTTTGTTCTGGTTGACCTTATTCATTTCTTTTCCTCCTGGAATACTCACGGGTATACATGGAAGTGCAAGGGTTATAGATGTCTAGGACATTATTTGTTTATCCATATAGGATCGTGATTTAGCAGTAGCCATGTAACATCTTATACTGTTGTACCATTAGAAGTTTAATCTTGAAATTTAGAGGCGCATGTTTGCTGCAGCTTTACAAGTGATTGCACTCGTTGACTGATTCCATTTTGAGTTTAGCTGATATCTTTGTCCGGTTGTATGAAGGCTCTTTGATGAACAAAATGTGATCTTGGGATTTACTGTATGAGATGGTTATCGGCATCTGCTGTGAAACGTTATATGTTGTTGGAAATGTTTAAGCCACTAGCCAAGGAATGTAAAATGTTTTGCATAGATGCTTACTGCTGTCAGTTTGCTTGGAAAACAAAAAGAGAAATGCATTCTTATTCTGAAACAGGGAGCTTGAATTAGCAGAACCGAGTGATAGATCAACAAAGACCAGCAAGATGAGAAGAGAATTTATTACTTCTGTAGCATGTAATTTCAGCATCTTACATTTGCTGCCTACTGGTACTAGAATTGTGGGGCTATGGTGAGAGACCCCATATTTAACAGCAGTTGTCTCTCTTACCCGAACTTGCCCAAATGATAAGATAATTTACAACACTAAAGCAAGTTTTCCATGATGGTCAGATCAGATCAGGCCCCAGCAAAATCTTGTCAAGTGAAGCATGAGAAGAAGAAATCAATTCAATGCTGCTTGTTGACTTGAAGGACTTCCATCTCAGAGCTCATCCCAGTGCCTTCCTTGAGCGGAAAAATCATTCTCCTGCGTCTGCTGTTGAAGAATAAACCTTGTGGCCAAGGCAGCGTGCAGCGCAGCACCATAAGGGAGAGCATCCTCATTGAACCAAAAATACTGAGAGTGCACTGACTCAAGCTTCTCTTGTGATTCATGGGCCATCCCGAGGAGGAAGAAGTATCCTGGCACTGCCTCCTGGTAGAAAGAAAAATCCTCTGACCCCATTAGAGGCTGCATATTGTTGGCCTTACCAGTTCCGAGGACATCATCTACAACTCTTTGGAAGTGTGGTTGTAAGCTGGGGTTATTCACGGTTGGAGGGAATAAGGGTTTCTCCTCAGTGAGGAAATCAACTGTTGCATTGCACCGTTGAACAGCAGCCTGTTGGACTATGACCTGCTCAGAGAATGAACCAGTTTCAGGGATGGTGATAAGAATGCAGATTCTGAATCTGTTTGAGTCTTGGACACAGGAAGTTATGGCATCAACCAGGTCTTCTTCTTGGCTGACAGTCAACAGTCGATTGATGGACCTCTTATATAGGACCTATTGCAACCAATAGTTGTGTGTCCTAAAGAATCTAGCATAACCAAAAAAAGGCAGATTTGGCCTTTTCCATTTGGCACAGGATGACTGAATATCGTATAACAATATTTGTTTCTTTACAATGATGGCTCAAGAACATCCATTTCATTTCATAATGCAACTAAAAGATCTCTACCTCCTCAATCCGCTCCCTCAGTTGCATTAAGCTTTCCCGAGAAAATGCACGAAATGTCCCACCCATTGTTACAGAGTCCGGGATGACGTTAAATGCACCACCAGCTTGGAATTTGGCAACTGTGAGCACCTGAAATGGGACGAAAAGTTCAATAAAACTCAGGGATGTTTAACTTATACATGATCTCAAACCGCAACATGAGCCAATTCTTTTAGCAGGCGGTTCAAGAATATGTATAATATTTGTATTTACAAGTGGTATTAATTTCACAATTAAATTCTCCAAAACATCTTCTCCCCATAAATTCCATTTTATATTTATACCATTTGAACCTTGAGTATAACCATGTTTTGTTCCAGAAAACCAGGGAACTGCTCCCATTTTTCCATTCTTTTCATTGAAAATATAGAAAACAAAGGATAAGACTGCTGATAATACTCCATAAGATGTTATGGACTGTGAAATGCTTAGTGTGGGCAAAAAACTTATCTGTTCTTTCTCTGATTTTCAAGTAGGGAACAAAACTGGGTAGTTTTCCATGTGTTTCAAAACAACAGTCAATTTCCATGTTCCAGGAACTTTGTTGCTTTTCAAAACAAGCAGACCAAGGACTGAGACAGAGACCTTTGAATCTAGTGGGTCAGCTTCACGAGAAATGAGATGCTGTAAGCTCACGACAATGCTTGATGCAGCCACTATGGGGTCAATTGTGTGCTGAGGAATTGCAGCATGGCCTCCTCTACCACTTACCACTGCCTCAAAAAATCCGCTCCCTGCTAAAAGAGGTCCGGACCTTGAAGCAACTTCTCCTAGAGTTATATGAGGAGCCACATGAAGGCCAAAAATAGCCTCTACATTCTCAAGAGCTCCCTCATCTAACATTTTCTTTGCCCCTCCACCTCCTTCCTCAGCCGGCTGGAAAACTAAAACTACTGTACCCTGCATGAATCAAATAACAGTTAGGGCAAAACATCCTAACTGTATCTAAGGACATTTTGCAGATGACTACAATAGCATGGGAGAAAAACCAAAGAATTTTCGTACTTCCTATAATAAATTCCAATATAAAGGGAAAGAATCAATGAATGAAAGGACTTACTTGAATTTCACTTCGATGTTGATGGAGAATCTTTGCTGCACCAAGAAGCATTGCAACATGAGCATCATGCCCACAGGCATGCATCTTCCCAGCAACTTTACTTTTATGTTCCCACTCCACCATTTCCTGCAAAATTATGGTCAATTGTCAGTACATTCATTCATCAGAAACACGTTTTGATGAGTAATTCACCAGAAAAACTATGTCTGAGACCAGATATCCAGTTCTTAAAGCAGAAGATTTATAAAGGGAAAACAAAAGGTTCCAATTCCTCGGGATCAGACAACACTTCAAGATCAGAGCCGCATTCTCAAGCCACTGGACTAATTTTTCCACTCATATCTTACGACAAGATGCACATTCAAAAAATGTAAGAGCCAAATGCAGACAATCTTTACACATGCAGAGCGAGGGTGCTATAAGGAGGGTCATTTACCAACGCAGGAGTAACTCAAAGAATAGCTAATCAGCATTAAAATGTGAAAACACAGACGATGAAGGAACCAATAACAAGAAACATAGCAACAACATATTCAGCTAAGGCTTCTGCAATGTAACCCAACAACATCCATTGGATCTCAAAAGCATCAGTATTGCCAAAACTTCGTTTGCAGCAAATAAAATTAAGGACAGCAAAAGAACGAATAGAAGAAAATTGAAACGAGAAAATCCATATAAATTTCCAATCATATAAAAATTACTCGATAGTCCCCGACAGAACATCGAATTGGGTCTGAAAGCCTACATATAGAAGGAAAATGCCCAAGATTAAACAAAATTCACCCAACAATGTCCCCTTAAAAATAAAGAGGCCAAGCAAACAAGAAAAACACCATTTCCGGAAAATCAGTAACCATGTCTATGAGATTTGCAAGGAGAAATCAATCTAGGAAAACTCTTATCCCCAGGGAGACGCCAGTAAAAAAGAATAAACCGAAAAGATTTTTTTTTCTTCTTTGACAACGAAAAACAACGAATAAACTGAAAAGATATGTGCAACAAACGGAACAGTCCCTACCAAAAGAAACTTCAGTAAAACCAAGAATCCGTAAAAATGAAGCAAGAATTCAATATTCAACTGAACCTGCATGGGGAGAGCATCCATATCAGCCCTCAGGGCAACAAAGGGCGGCTTATTGGTTCCAATGAAGCCGACTACTCCAGTGCCTGCAACCGGGTACTTGTAAGGAATCCCCATGCTGTCCAGCTCAGATCTGACCAGCTTGCTGGTCTCGAATTCCTCATACCCCAGTTCCGGGTTCTCGTGTATCTTCCTCCTGATTCCAACCATCCAATCGTAAAGCTCCCGACTCTTCGCAAGATCAAGAAACCCCCTGCCGGTTGCGGACAGCCCATCCGAAGCGAAGGAAGCATACGAGGAGGCGAAGCAGCGGACGGCAAGTAACAGAGTGACCCATCTCAGGAGGCCCATGTTCGATGAAGGATTTGACACTGGGTGTGCTCGAAGCGAGTGGAACCAGGAGGAGGGAAATATAATATATAGTAATCAGTCAAGTGGAGGTTTAGGAAGTTTCAGCGTTGCAGGAGAGGAAAATGATGGGACCCGAGGAGCGATTGAAGGACACGAGGAGGAGGCTGGTGGCAAGGAAAAGCTTGTATTGATTACCACGTGGAAATTTAGTAACTAATTTAAAAATGAATAACAATTATTTTTTATTAATTAATATAAAAATTGAATGAAAAATAGAGTTACATTATGATGATATTTTGAAAATATAAAATATGACCAAAATCGTGATGCCATCCCATCCGTCCTATGTACTCTGTGGATTCTATACAATAATTTCCATATTTTACTATAATAAAATAGAAAATAGTTTGTGGGCGGAAATTGAAAGTCGTCTTCCCCAAAGGTATGAGGCTGCTGACGGCTCTGCAATTTTCTGCAGTCCTCTAATTTAAGTTTTTTTTTCCTTTTCCATTATTCTCTGATAATAAAATTAATAAATTCATGATTGGGTGTAAAATAATTAAGAGGAAATAGAATATGACGAGCATGTGTGTGTGTGTGTGTGTGTGTGTGTGTGTGTGTGTGTGTGTGGTGACTGGATGCGCAGGCACTGCCCAACGCACCGTGATGAGAAGATTCCATCCACAAAGTCTGACCAAACAGAGGGCCACGTGTTGGAACAACAATTGCCACGTGCCGTAATACCTTTTGACCTAGTGGCAGCAGCTAGACCTTGTACTTCGCTAACGAAAATATTGTGAGATATAGACATGACGTGCTCAAATAGGTGTAGGATATATGCTACTTCTATCGGTTGCATGGAAATATTTAAACCTCCGAATAACCCTTTTCATTCTATTTATTATTTACTTATTTATTTTTAATTCTTTTCCTCTCTTGGTAAAATCACGGGACATGCTCAAAGGCTTACCTCGACCATGACACGTCACCGTTCCCGCACTTAAAAGAATTCCTTTTACCATCTAAATACGAATCACGGGTGGACAGTTCTTGATGCACGGGCAGCTCCCGGAGGTAAGGCGACCCCGATATTTCACTGGATAGAGACGCATAGCTATAATAGCTATAATGTTGAAGACATGTTAGCATTGCAATAAACTGAGTAATAGCATATCGACATTAGAGTAGCATTTATTCACTCTTTGGAAACGCTGTCTGCTAAGGCATTTTCATGGCCAGAATAATTTCTGAGACCAAGAAATATCCAAACAGGAACTAAATGACCCAGACATGGACTCGGCATGAAAAACACATCACCAGTACACTTACTTGTACACCTACCAGCTCTGCAGGAATGAACTCCTCAGATATAACACACTAGATATTTTAGTCACCCTCTAATACAAAGCATAAGTCGGCTCCCCTTATACACCGGCAGATCCTCGTGGTAGGTGACCTCGATATTTTACTGGATAAAGAGGCACGGTTATCATGTTGAACAAATGCTAGCCAATGCATTGAATTAACTAGCAGCACATTGACATCAGAGTGGCATTCATTCACGCTCTCGACATGCCATCAGCAGAGGCATTTTCATGTCCAGCAGAACTTCTGTGACCAGAAATACCAAACAGAAATAAAATGGCTCATCAAACAAAGACTCAGTACGAGAAATGCATTACTTGGTATACTTGTACATACGGCTCTGTAGAAACAGCGCAGAGAGGATGCTCCATCCAGCCAATTCTCAAACATATTTAGAAATATCCGGAGTCCAGGGACTTCCCGAAGAATGTCATTCATGTCACAGCAGCACGGCCCAACAGTAACACTAAATCCATGAGAACAGTCCAAAGCTAAATTGCCACCTGATTAGCAGAAACTGAATAGAAGATTTACTAGCCGTAGGTTCCAGTTTTGTCAGATATACACACAGAATTACCGGCAATGCAAATTCCAAGCAGCATATGTATCTACTTCAGCCCCTGGCCTTCAGTTCAGCAAGCCTTCTGGAGAGATCATCCTCATCCACCTTCTCAGATGACGTGGTGGGAATCGCATGGGTGGCAGCCTGGGGCAGACCCACTGAGACTTCCAAGCCAAAGTCATCGGCAACTTGCTGCATCAAGCTGTTAACCTCTCCTTCAGGTGTCGCAAGAGAGGTGGAGCCCTTCATTGCACTCTCCATGAACTCTGCTTGGACCTCCATGTTCACGAACTGCTTCTCAAACTGGTCCATGGTCTGTGACATCTTCTGCAGATTACCTGAAAAGAAAAATAAATTGAAGAAAGAGAGGTCTAGATGAAGCCGGAGTCATTCCAGGAACACCACTAACAACAGGATACAACTACAGGAATGTGAAATGAAAAAACAAATGAAAGAGATATCGGATGTCAAGTCACAGTATTTTGCAAATTGAAAAACAGATTGACATTGAATATGACCGATCAGCCACACGAGCCACCTCATCGACAAACCCTCTTGCATACAGAAAACCACAATCAGAACCATTTAAGTGGAAAATTAGTCAGGATTGTGAGGTAAAATTTCTTGTAGGTCCAAGCCTCCTAGAAAGATCATCATTTAATAGTTCAAACTCGGAGTTCTGGTATTTCATTCAGCACAATGCACACAAGATTCTCATCCAAGTGATTGTTCTTAATAGTCTTATCACAACGTATAAACCACCATACAAATTCATGGAAAGTCCATAAATCAAAACTCCAACGTCATACAAAAGCAAATTATTGCCCTCCAGGATCGCTGAAAATGAGTCTACCTTCATCTCAATGCTAGGCCACCATGGAGTCCAAAAATTCCAATACAATCAAATCCAAACTGCTCATTCGAATTGCCAATAGCAGCTCTAACTAACAAGGCATGACAGTATATTGCAGCGGAAGTTTCAGAAAGGGAAAAAGGCACAATTTGTACGGAAAAATTATGCATATTTTTAGATAGAGATTCATTTACCTGTGGCGAGCGAGGACTCGAGCGATTTGACAATGGATGCCATGGATTTGTTGATCGTGGTCATCTTAGCCTGGGTGTCGAGGCGCGCGACCACCGCATCGAGGCGGGAGGCGAGGCGGAGGTAGTTCATCTGCTCCGTGCGCTTCCTGATGGCGTTCTCGGCGTAGATGCGGGCGCCGTCCATGTTGCCCTTCTCCATGGCCTTCTTGACCTTGAGCTTCTCCGCCTTCTCCTCCTTCTCGCACTTCCTCGACTGGCGCTGCAGCGACTTCGACGTGAATTTCAGCTCCATGATCTGGTTCAGCAGCTTCTCCGTGTTCCCCATCGTGAATACCCTACGAGGGCTTCTCCGTCGATTCCTGATTCGGTCACTGTCGTTGAGAGACCCGTACCTCCCCTGCCGTGAAAGACCTGACCATCATGATGATAAAGATGACGATGCAGGGTTCAGGCGTTAACGTATAGAATGTTTCCTGCTCCGGGCGCATGTGTGCCCAGGCCGCATGATCTCGTGCCATGGGCCCACCAATACAAGTCTCACAGTTCCAAAATTGTTTTTATTCAATTATCATTTTCCCTTTTTTATAATATCGATAAGTTTAACCTCTTCGAACCGGCAAGTTCACTCGTAACCACAAGCCGGCACATCAAACCACGGTTCATTACTGTGGTTCGAGCTCATGCTATGGTTCACATCGGTTTTCCTTGTTGTGGTTTTACCTAGAATTTGTATACAGGAGAAACATAAGATGAAGCGATACAAATCTTTTTATAAATAAAATAAATAAATATTAATTCAAGGAAAAATCACGAAATCTCGAAGAATGTTTCCCTTTTCCTTTCGATTTTTCTTTTTTTTCTTTTTTTGCTGTAAATTTTAATGTTATGTACAGAGACCATTCAACAACCTAATGGAATTGGCTGCTCTGCTCTTCCCCCCTTCCGTCGATCCCATATTTCAGCACATCCCTAATGTCCCTACCATTCCCCTTCTCCTTCTTCGGTTCTATTCCCTTCCCTCCGCTCGGTCCATCGGCTTCGGGCTCGTACCCAGCCGGATCCCATCACCTCGCCTCGTCGGAAGGAACAATATGTTGCGTGCTGTTATCTACGCTCGAGCTCGTGCGGGAGCTCATGGTCTTAGACCTCCCGATCCTGGCGCTGACCTGACGAGCATACGCCGCTACCCTCTTGGCCCACCTCTTGATCTCCGCCTTCAGCTTGCCGGAGTCCACCTCCTCGAGCGACCTCGCCCCTTCCGGCTCGACCGTGATCTCCCTCACGAATGAGAACCGCCTCCTGGAGCCCTTCCGCTGCTTCTTGGCCGGAGCGCCAGCCACCTCAGAGCCACGGTCCGAGGTGTCGGAGCTGCTAATGAGAGACCGGGTCTTCTTCACCTTCGTCGAAGTCGATGCGGTCTTCTTGGTCTCCCACCTGGTGAGGGAAAGGGCTTTCTTGACGGACATGGAAGCTGAGAGCTTTCTTGATCTTCTTCTCTACGAGAACCCGTCTGATAGGATTCTTGTGAATACCTTGTGCGTGTTTATATATATATATATATATATATATATATATATATATAAAATATGTGTGCTGGTGAGGGCACAATGTTAGAAGAAGAAGAAGAAGAAGAAGCACGCAGGCGTTTATGGGTTAGGAACACGAAAAGAGAGTACACGAGGAGGGAGGCTGCTGGTCAATTGTGTTGACTTTGGACATTTCCAAAGTACTCCTTCGGTGTTCAATTGAGTGTTCGGTATCATATAAAACCGTGTTAATGTAATCACGGAACGAGAAGCTTTTCCTTTACTGCTTTTCTTTTTTCCTTCTTTTTTTTCCATTTTCTTCAACCCTATTATCATCGGAACCAATCTGTCGAGTGGACCGTGTGATACTGTTGAATCGCTGGTCCACAACAGGAAAATGGACCCGCGCGGGCAACTGAGGTTCCCCAGCGACACTTGATCGATTTGCCCTTCCGGTGGTCCGTCATGCTCGAACTCTCGTTGACGTCTCGAAATAAGGTCGCGTGTATCATGCAGATACGGCATTGAATTTTAGGTAGACGGGGGAGTCTCTGACCTTTTCGGTGAGACGAAAGACTATCGTACAATTCCCTCTTGGCGTTTGAAACTTGCTCCATAAGCACGCAGTTTTTTGCGTCTCAGGGGAATTCCTTTTCAGCAAATCTCAGCTCAGTCAAACCTTAATCCTTCCCCTTCAGCAGCCATGGGTTGATTCAACGACTCCGGCCGCCCGTGCCCGTGCCTGTCCTCTTCAACTCAGAAAATAAGAAAGACAAGACACCATGTAAAATTTTCAATGATTTTAACCTGACTTCCTCGGAAGTCTCGTCTCTTGACAAAATCTCCAGATACGTTCCTTCACTGGGTTCGACGGGTTTGGACGAAGATTATATTTTTTGAAGGATGGACACTGAAATAAGATTTGTTAGCTGTATGTATGACTATTAGGTGGGTTTTAACTTGTAGGCTAAGTACATGGATCATCGCCTTCGAATGTATAAATAAGACTTAATTATACGTTAAAAAAAAGATGGTATGAATTAAAAATATGCCCGTAATTGGGTGCTTCACATATATAAGAATAGTTTTTAAAACTATACTGTAGGTACTTCACATATGTAAGCATAATTTTTAAAACTATACTATACTAAAAACTGATCAAGGCATACATTCTTGAATTCATGGATTAGGCAAGAATCAAATATATCAAATCATATATTTAATAAATAATATTATTAATATAATATAATAATTTAATATCGATTTATAATAAAAAATTATTAATATAACATTCATATTAATTTTAAGTTTAATATAAAATATAAATATAAACTAATTAAAATAAAATATATATATTATAATATATTTTTATTTTTTAATTTAAATTCAACATATTTTTCCATCAATTCAATTATATTTATATGTCCGACCAATTCAATTAGAGCTAACTATATTTACAATCTAATTAGATTTATTTTGAAAACCGGACTTAGTAAATGACCATTCCTACTCGAACCGACCGGTCCAATCTGGTCCAGCTTTAAAAACTATGGTTGCACGTCTCCCCCCTTTGGATAAACAACTGCCCAAGTAACGAACCCAACTAGCAACGTGCATCACACCATCGTGCAGTACAGGATAATCTCTAGCAGTTGCACAAAGCTTGTGAAAGTAGAAGAAATTGAAAGAAGCATTTTTTATTCATCAAAGGGCTGAAAGGATAATAACCTCAATGCAATGCTGTGTAAGCATCTTGTTTCAACATGTCCCTATTAGAATCCATCCAGGAAGGAAACCAAAGGAGCAAAAATGGGATGGCAGACAGACACCTACACTGCAGATTATCAATTTCACTTTCTGGCACGGGCTTCGTGGGCTTGCCTATTCCTCTTCTTGACTCCAGACTTTGAAACTTTGAGGCTTCTGTGAACGGCAGACAACCTTGCAAGTGCGGCACTCCTGAGATCTGGGCGGTAGTAGTTGTCGCCCACCTGAAGCATGGCATCCCATTGTATTAAGTCAGTAAAAGGCCAAATTGACAGAGGAAAGAGAAGATACCATGACCGACTAAAATGCGGGAAATGCAAGAAGCAATTCAAGATAATAAAGCAAGCTCAAGGACAACAAGAAATGATCATACAAATACAGAATTTACCAAGAAAAACGATGATAAAACAGCTTTTGGAAGAACAGAGAGGAACTGAGAAAAATAATCATCACTTGATATTTGAAGTATGTCCATTACATGTATAACATTATATATCCGGCATACATTAAATGCACATGCTGCTATCACACTATTTACTACTAACTTTCTTTGCCATCTTCATCTATGATTGTTTTGTTAGGCGATGAAATCTGGCCCTTGACATGATCAAGCAGATTTCCGGGAGAAGGCTCATAACACCCTTCCAGAAGTAATAATTGATGTCATTAAGAGAGGCCTGGGATAGAGGGGCTGAGGAAGGGCTGGGATGTGGTCAACTGTCAACTCTAGCTGAGAATGTCTTTTGAGCAGAGAAGATTGTAGAAAAATGCCTGGATTAGAGTTCTGGCACCATCAGAGGAGGATTTGAGAATAATCCCCACTTGTTTATGTACCATAGGTTCATTACACAAAACTATTGAACCACCCAAAGCATATCTGACCCTAGTAGAGATAGTAAGTTCCAATAATCGCCTAAAGATAAGAGGAAAGAGAAATCACAAATTCCCAAAATGAAGGTCGATAATAAGAGTCTCAGAAGCCAAGCGTAACAAAGTATATTTCATTGAAGAAACCACATAGGATGGCTCTTCTTACATGTTAATGGCTCATCACTGACGTTAGCTGCTCAGAACATAGTCAAAGATGTAAAGAAGAAAGGCTGCACAAAGAAATGTGCATCTTGCCTAACCTCCTAGAGACGAAATAGAAACTACATCAATTCACAGAGCAAACAAATTCAGTGGAAAAAATCACAAGAACAACAAAGAGAGCAAGAATCTACAGGACAAACCAAAAACCTCCAGATAGAAAGTACCTGGCTGATGACAGCCTTGGCCATCCTGGGGAACTCCTTCTTCATCACAGACTTATGAAGCAATGCTGCGGGTTTGCTTTGTTTCTTGGTCTTGGTAGTGGCAAGCAACACAGCATGCTCCTTCCCCTCAGCTTGAATGGTGACAGTTTTACGGTTTGCCAAACCTGGAAATCCCAACAATAATTCCTTTACTAATAAGTTGATCAAAATCCTAAAAACTACAGCCTTTCCAAAAGCAATCGAAGAAATCAGCATCAAAGAATTCACAATATTTACAGCAGAAAAACTACTTTTGGGAGCAAACAATCAGATCAGAAATCAGAAATTCTATACCAGACGAATTCAACACTAAATTCTCTTCCCTACGTTTATCCACTTCATTTCTTCCAGCTCAGAGAGATGACTGCTCACATAAATATAGCATGAAATATAATTTTGAAGGCAGACATCCAACAGAGTCATTCTAGCTTGCTATTACAAACACTTCCAACCCTTGCAAGTTAATCTAAACAAGAGTGATGTAAAAGAAATTTTGATTTTTCTCATTATTCTGAGATCCCCATTTGCATTTGGAAAAAAAAAATTCAAATTGTACCAGAGTGCTTGTACGAGTTGAGGTTGTAGAGATTGTGTCTCTCCTTGCTAAACTGAACGCTCGCGGTTCCTCGACCGAATTCCTTCACCAGGAAAGAGTTGTTTTTCTTCACAATCTCCCAAATCAACTGCCCCGGCACTGTCGCCATATCTCCTCCTTCCTTCTTTCTTCTTTACCTGCACCTGAAATCAACAGATTGTCGACTCCAGATACCAGAAATCAGATATTAGTGACGACTAGAAAGTAGGATCAGCTTACCTGCCCTAGGGTTTTGGCCTGAGAGGTCCGCCGGAGACTGAGAGACAGCCGGAGGTTTACAATTTGCAATTATATAGCAAAACCCTAGCTGTAGAGCTGTCGGATTGCATTAATATCAAAAAGACCGCCCTAGCATGCCTTGTTTCAACATATTACGGCTGTGCCCTTTTTGTTATCAAATTACAATAACCGGGCTAGAAAAACTGATATCGATAAAAGATTAAGATAAATGCAAACCTCGGAATTGTCTAATATTGAAAATGAATAAATTTACCCCCAAAAAAATTTAATTCACATAATTTTCATACAATTATTGCGTCACATTGATCAGACATTATTACATTATTCCCATTTTCACCAAATTTATCACATTAGACATTTTCCCTCAAAAATATATGTCGGAGTTACTAATGAGATAAGAGCCGAAATTTCCAATCATATGTTGCAATCAACAGCATAACTAATTCTAATTTTTCTATTAAAAAAATAATATTATCCACAATTTATTTAAAAATTCGCAAATGGCCTTTACAATTTTCTGTAAAAAGTCAATCAATCTGTATGCAGGCCGCCGACTGAGTTATCCCACCAAAGTTGCCTGTTAAGAAGGCGTGGAGGAAATGCTAGAAAGGAGAGAGTATGATGAAGATTATAATGACCATGGCAACTGACACTGCAAAATAGGCAGCGCAGCTGCACCAGGAAATCCCATTTTTATGTACGATCTGACTACAGATGCTGCCTTCTTCAAAACTGGCTCCTTCGACTTGGAAAAAGTGGTCCACGGTTCTATCGGAATCATCCTCTTCAATAACTTGAACAAGCACTGCCACGGCTTGGACATGGTTATTCTGTTCATGGGCCAAGTGGGTGGTCGATATAGAGGAATGAGCGGGGAGAACACTCACTCGGACGATAGTTACTACTTTGGAGTTCGTACACTGAGCGCTGTATAGGGAAAACTTCTGTAGCATTTGATTAGGCACTGGAACCTTGGGAATGTTTTTGCGCAAACTCTATCATCATCTGCTTAAGGTGCTGCAAGAAGGCAGACGACCAAATAAAAAACTTTGAGATAAGAGAAGATGTAAAGAGACTGACTAGCAACATTTCAGTGGTGAGAATATGATTTACCCTGAGCTCTACATGAAGCACAATGAATATTTTCTTCAGCCTCTTGTGGTTCTGCGAAGCACATCAACATGTTTCTCAGAAAACCAAATGACAGACCGACTCATGAATTTGAAGTTGCACACAGACAAGAAGCAATAGGATAAACTCTTCCCATGAAAACGGTGTAACAAGCAGGATTTAGATAAATGATGTAAATCCACTAAGTTAACTTTTGAAAATTGGAGGATATTTAGCAGACAAGATCCAAATTAGGATAAGCTACACATACTACATACCGATCCATAAAGAGCGTAGGACTCCCTTAACTGTGCTGCAACACGATTATATCTCCTCAAGTCGCGACCTTTTGCAAAGTAAAGCTCCTTACCCATTCTCCCAAATTCATTCCTAAAAAAAAGGTGATTAAGCTCTTTTTTTCCGGAAGAAAGATAAAGGAACAGACTTCAAGTACAATTGTTGGCACTAATTATACTACCTGTACTTCTCCAGAATCTTGTTAAGGGAGCAGTAAATGTCATATTTATCATGGTACTCCTGAGTATATTCCATATACCTGTAATAACAGATTTACAGAAACCACATTAGCGTAAGAACTCAGGCTGAAAATGATGGGATAAAAAATAAATGCATTAAGCATAATATGAACATGCACTCACTGCTGAAAATCCTTTATTGGCACCTTCAGTTCAGGCTCATCCTTTTCATACATCGAATAAGAGCATCTATTTTCATCAGAAAAGGATTCTCTCTGCTTCAGCCCACTGTCACAATCAGCAGAAACTACTTCCTGTCTGTTGGATGTATTAGTGGCTGTACCAGCTGCTTGTGTTCTGCTTTCTTTTAGAGACTGAGGCACTAAATCTTGCCTGGAATCAATTTGTGGCACTCCAATCCTCGTAGATTTGATAACATCAACCTTTTTACATATCTGTGCAATGCCACCATGATCTCCCTCGGAAAGATATTCCAATTGAGATTGCATCCCTTGCTGGACAGGCACTACTGGGTCATCTTCTTGATGTTCCACTGTACTCTTTCTAGATAAAATCAGTTGTGATGACTTTCGCAAGTCCATGTTGGACTCCCCAGGAGTTTTTCCTCTGCCACAGTCTATGCTCTGGTTTTTCAAATTGTTCGACTTCTTCTCCAACTGTTTATATGAACCTTTCCTTTCAAATGGCCTATTTGATGGAGCCTCCTTGGGATATAATTCACCCAACTCCAAGCCTGAGAACTCTCTTTGCAGTATGGCACTTCCTTTTCCATTAACAATAGGTTTTTCCGGAGATGAATCACAAGGGTTCAATATATGATGACCATTGCTGTCCTGTGGGATCACAGGTTGACAATAACTTTCTGTCATGGGAAATGCAGATCTGGGGTCCTGGACATTATGCTTCAGTACTTTATCATCATCATTGGTCATTATATCCACATCTTCATCAGATCCCTCCTGATTGGAAGAAGCATCATTATCACTATTGCTGCTGCCACCACTTCCAACAGGGCTTTTGCTTCGGCCTCTGCTTCTGCCAGGGCTCCGGCTGTAGCTTCTGCAATCACTGCTACTGCTCTCACTGTCACTGTCACTTCCACCATCACTGGAGCCATTGGCCTGCCCATCAATGTGATCAAAACTCTTCTTGATCCCAAAATGGTCAGGGGAATGCTGTTCAATATCAACATTCTCTGAGGCATCTAATTCCCCTTGAACTGAAGGGCTCACTTGCACAAGTCTGTTTACTTCCTTGGGAGAGGTAGGTTCTAGAACAGGAGTCTCATAGATATCCTTGTCATAAGCAGGTTCTTGGTTATGGTTGTCTTCAAAAGAGCTGACAATTCAAGTGGATACCAGAACAAGCATACAATTTAAAAGCCCCCAAAAGGTAGTGATAGAGACAGAGAGAGAGCAGCCGGAGATGAAGTATAACTGAATAATTATATGACTGAAAAAGCCTTACTCAATGAATCATTCTGATAGAAAATATTCTATATATTACACATGCACTCTACAGTAATGACATGCAAGCTTATATTACCAAAACTTTATCCAAGTTCTTTCATTACCAAGTTTTATATTTCTATACTCCTTGTTGCCAAGCATCAAGAACCCATATTTATTTCTCATCATATACAATATCTATCTTTACAAAATGCCTGAGATGTATTGTGAGTTCAGATCCCAATTATCAAATTCTAAGCACTATAATCAAAGCAGATTAAACTAAGTCATGTTCATAGTTAAAGGGAAAGAGACAGAGATCATAGTTTGACAGTTAGTTGGTACCTCCCACTTCCAGGTGCTGGTCCATTAAGCCCTTCCAACTCTGCTCTGGGCTTCAGCAAGTATCTTCCAGGAGCCTGATAAGTTGCAATCTGAGAATCAAGAGACTAACTGTTTAGATGGCCTCTTCAAATTTCCCCAAATCAATATCAAAAAATCCCAGTTACTCACTCTGGATAAAATCCTTTTCCCAGATTTTGGAATTGCATATCCAATTGCTTTTTCCAAGGCCTAGAAAATGCACAGAAAAAAGGCAAAATGACAGCTATCAGACAAACATCAAGTAAAACTCAGCATATTACAGACAACTACTAATACAGTCATTTACATGACTCTTTGCAGAGATATAATCCCTAATTCCAATTGTAAAATGCTAGATTGAACAAAAAATACTTTCAGCTTTGCACATCTATATTAACCTGTATGCTCATCCCTTTTGGGTTGTTTCTGAGTATACTAATCAACATGCTCTGCAAATCCACAGGCTTGGAACCAAGTATATTTTCTCCTGACCAATGGGTTGCCAAACCACTACGCTTAGCAGTGATCTCTCTCTCAAGAACAGTGTTATCATCTTTGCTTAACTGACCAGCAGGCCCAGCATCCTCTGTAATAGTATTACTTTGAGATATATTTACAGCATCAGATGAGAAGGCTGATGATCGGAGTTGGTCCGGTGAAGTAGTAAGAGGTGAGATTGCACGGCTGACTTTTCCAGCAGCTTTTGATTTTGAGATTAATCCTGGCTTATGTGCAGATTTAAGAGACCCTCCAGAAGGAACTGCCAAAATGAATTACAGGAATTGATATATTGACCCCAAAAATTTTAGCTTAGGTTTAAATTGCAGAGCCTAGACTTAATACACTAAATTGAATTTGGGAACCTGCAATGCGGAATTCACAATTGAAAATCTAACAAAATAATAATATGAAGTTACCATATGGAGGATCCACTTTGCGCTTTTTGGGAGGAGGCTCTTTCCTTTTAGATCCCATTCTCCATGTTGAAGTGGCTAAGTGAAAGAAAAGGGAAAATCCCTTAGAGCATGGTTTAATTATACAAGCCAACAAAATAGCATAATAAACAAGGTGGTATACAGAGAATATTCAAATTGAGATAATAGCAACTAAGGGGGAAGAAACTTCATGTCAATGTATTGTAGCTGAAAATATCAGCCTTCCAAAAAAATGGCATCTCTAGGATAACATTATTCTTAATAATAAGATCATCAAAATGATTAAGATATGCATACAAATGAAACAAACACAATGTCCATTTTATGTTCTTTCACAGCCTTCCACTACTAGAGAATTGGGTTTGCCAGAAAATTTCTAGCTGTCAATTACTAGTTCCTTGAAAACAAGGCAGATGATGAAGAAAACAGAAAAGGTGTTTCATGAATTTCAGTAACCATAATACTATTAATCCAACTAGCATTATTTGACCAGAAAGTTGGTTTATGCATAAGTTTGTACCATCAACAGGCACTAAATGCCAACTGTGCTAGTAAAAACATAGACAAATTTCATAAAAACAAACTGAATCAGCAAACTAAACAACTATGAAAAGCTTACCCTCAACAGCAGCTAGTTGCTTTATTTGACCCTTTGTAGATGGGTTACCATTGTCTAAGACAATTGCCCTGCCATCAAGAATTAATTATCAATTAAACTGTATATTCACAATATTTATAAAATACTCTTAAGGGATTGATTAGCATGCAAAAATGAAATTATGGAAAGGCCCCCACATTGGTAGCATATTACTTAATATTTAAGCTCAATGTCAAACATCCATGCCTAGACAAAATTCAAATTCATGCCCCTCTCACTATCCCATGATACTGTCTGGCATTGAATCTCTGCTTGCCATTGTTACTGGATGACTATTGGAAGCAGGAATCTTGTTAAAAGAAAGACATGTTGCACGCCAATGACATGACCTTTTTCCCTTTCCCATGGTGATGAAAAATTAGGTAATGACATATGTAATGAATGATAACAATAAAACTATTAGCCATGACATACTTCCGAGCTTTGTACTTGCGCTCAGCTTCCTTTGACAGCATCTTGACATGGTTTGTAGCTGACTCGTCCAAGATACGCTGCACATTCAGTTTGCGCCAGGAACATCCAGATTCAACAAGCAAACCATTGCCGTCTTCACCACTCTGCTTTTCTTCATATATGTCACAAAGGTCACCAAGCTCCTTTGACCATGTAAAATGGAACTCCTTACCCCCCACATTGATAAGCTGATGTTATATGCATCATCAACCCATTCAACAGGTGTCAAAGAAGGCAACACCAGCAGAATTAAAAAGACAGGTTATGAAATATAAGTAGAAGCGTGATAGTGAAACCAGGAGGGAAAATAATCAAACTTCATACTGCAAAATGTGCAAATCATGTTATTTGTCTCATTAATTAACAATTCCAAACATGAATTACATGAAGCTGGACGGATATTGCAGCAAAACACACTCAATAAAAATAAATGAAGAAATTTTTAATCACCAGAAAGAGAGAACCTTATGATGAGTGAATATAAATGGAAAAAAATACAACAGTCAATCTAAATACAGGTGTCCGTTTAAGCAGCGTGCAAGTGGAACATCCATTTTGCTGAGAATAAGAAATTGGGAACAGTGTTTTGCTAAAATGACAGTCCTAAATCGAAACCAAATCCTACATAAACATTCAACAGCAATTGGATAATTTTTTTATGAGTAAAATAATAAATGATAAAGTTGTAGTCTCAAAACATGAATTACACCTGACCTTTAGCCTATGTCTAGTGGATGAAGTTTTCTATGAAAATCTATTCCCAGCAAGCTGCATCTTTCTTTCAAAAAACATGTGTGTCAATCCACATTCAATTCTAGCTCATTGCTCAATCAAAAAGATCAACTTTTCAACATTAGCCCTCATAATGTGTAATGCCTCAAGCTGCATACTTATGAACAACGCATCCTTTCAAACTTAGAGGCGCAATGAAGGCCAAAACAACTATAACAGTAAAATTTAATACAAAGAATCAACATTACAGGACAAAACTGTGGTGGTACACCAATATTCCCTGACAATCAGAAATCCCTTTACAACACCCCAGAATTTTACTGACGTGCTTACTTTGGCCCGTAATCTCCAACTTCCTCCCTTATTTTGTCCTAGATTAAGCTCAATCAGAAACGTATATCCTCACTCCAAACAAGACGGTCTAGAAGCGTCTGTTATATGTGATTGATTGCTTCACTGCCACAAACATGCTTTGCGAATTAATGTCAGTTCAGTTCAAATTTTTTTCGCTTCATTGGTTCCGTTAATGATCGCAAAATTTGGCGGAAAACCAAGCCTCCCGTTTGAAAGGATAAGTAGATAAAGAAAAAACACAGCCCCGAATAGCGAAACAAGTGGAATACAATCATCAAACCGTTGCAACTAAGCTATATCAAAGGCAGGGAGAACAAATTTGCATCAAAATTACGCCTTGAACGCAATTCTAGCTAAAACATCATCAAAGGCAGAGGAAAAACTCACATTGCCACTTGGGTTTTTCGGGTTAGCGTCGAACTTGATCTTTGCGGTCTCACCCTGAGCCTCCGCCCGCCTGATTTCTTCCACCAAGTCGGGCGCCAGCTTTATCATCATGGCGAACGCGAAGGGCTTGTTACCAGGAACGAGGCTGAAGGTCTCTTCCACGGCAGGAGGGTCGGGCGAAGCAGGGCCCGGGTTCCGGTTACGCGGACCCCCGGGGAGGGAGAGCCGTCCGCCCGTTGGACGGGACGTGCGCAGAGGCTGTAGCGGTGCAGAAAATCGCTTCGTCACCCCGCCTCCGCCTCCGCCGCCGCCACCGACCTTGGACGAGCCTCCGAACATGGCTTATTGCCCGCCGCCTACCCGATGGATTGCTATCCGCGAGTGTGGAGGTACGCAGAGACCGAGAGAGAAAACAAGACCACCAGTACGACAGCCTACGGCGAGAGATGGGGCAAAACTTAAAAGGACGGTCCTTTACTCTCTCTCTCTTTTTAATCTTAATTTAAACTTCATTCCTATCGCAGCAATGAGTCCTAATCTTAACTGACCCTCACTGAGATGCTGACGTGTGTCAATGCCGTTAAATTCACTCCAGGTGGCTGAAATTGCTGATTACATGGCACTATACAGGTTGACATGTCCACCATATATATATATATATATATATATTTTCGTGTAACATGATTCAGTAACCGACAATGGTCTGGTCGCATGCGTCCACCACCCACGAATATTACTACATTGATCAAGTGAAATCACCGACATGTGTTGTGTGCATTCAGGAGGTTTGATCACCTAAAAAAAATGCAATTTATTTAGCTTTTTTTTTTGGCTATTTATTTTCTCCAATCATATCGACGGAGCTAATTGACGGGGAACTCGGCTGGAATTCTTCCGGCAGCTTGACCAGTATTCCTCCACGAGCTTAGAGAAGTAGGAGTTGCTCTCCATGAGTTTTGAAGGCTCATCATATTCAACCATTTTCCCTGGGGAAATAAAAATGCCGTAAGGGTAAATAAATCAGCCGAGTCAATCAACTTAATGGCAAGTTCTTCGTGTAGGAGATCCAACATTTCCTTCTCTTTTGATGTACAGTCTCATGTTTCATAGCTCTAATGGATCACGAATGGGCTTACCATAGGAGAGGACCATGACCATGTCACTGTCTATGACAGTCGGGACCCTGTGGGCGACCGTGATGACCGTACACTCCGAGAAATCCTGTCGGATTATTCTCTGGAGGACTGCATCGGTCGCCGAGTCGATGGAGGCAGTCGCTTCGTCCAGGACTAGGATCCTGTTCCTTCTCAGGAGCACCCTGCCGAGGCAGAACAGCTGCCTCTGCCCGGCGCTCCAGTTCTCCCCTTCGTCGCTCACTGTGGCAGTAAATCAATCCATTATGAGCTCATTTCCCTCCGGGGTGGAAATGAAAAATCGAAGGTGGGAACAATGTTTTTTTTTTTTTTCCCTTATTCCATGATTCGGGTAAAACTTCCATGTACACTAAAGCCATGGCTTAAGAGACTCACCAGACGAATCCAGCTGATCCGGGAGGCTGCTGATTGTTTCTTTCAGCTGACACTTCTGTAGAACCTAACAGCAAAAGGAGAGACCTTGAGTCTAACTAAGTTCGTCATGAAAAATCATTTTTGTGTCTCTAAGAAACGGAAATATGTCCTGGGTGGACAAATGAGAGGGCAGTAGTCTTTCTTTGAAGGAAAGGTTTTCAGTTTTCCGTTTTCCACTTTTCAACGATCTGAGGAGCCGGGTGTTGGATCAGGAGACTTCCCCGTGAACCGCAAAGCGACATCCTATTTAGTATTTTCCTTTGTTTTCTTCGTTTCACAAGATGGGAAAACTGGAAAACTTCAGAAACTCGAATTTTTTAACCTGTCTCGTACTGCGACCTTTGCTTTACAAGTTGTGTTTTCGAGTGTTTTCCCCTTCGAAAGTCGAGAAATCCTTGGCCAGAAAACTGGGAATGTCGTCAAAAAACCGGTGTGAAGTTTTGGCGATCTAACCTGCCAGATCTCGAGGTCAGAGTGGAGTCCCAGGGGATCCACGTTAGTCCTAACACTGCCCCTGAAGAGAGTGGGCTCCTGAGGGATTATACTCAGCTTCGTCCTCAAGTCCCTCAGCCCGATTGAAGTGACATCGATCCCGTCAATGCATATTTTCCCACTCGCCGGATCCACCAATCGGAATAAAGCACTTATCAGGGTCGTCTTTCCACTTCCTGTCCTCCCGACGACTCCGATCCGACTCCCTTCCTTGAAAGTGCACGTGATTCCCTTCAGGACAAAGGGTGCATTTGGACGGTACCGAAGCTGAAAATCAAAGAAAACAAGAGGAAGAAGTTAGGCTTTCCTAGAACAGTTCCTAGAAGCTGAAAGTCCATTTCCTAATTGACCCTGCCCAAAATTCAGCTATACTGCTTGAGAATCATGACGGGATGCAGACCATCTAGGGAATGGAATTTCTCAGCAAAGTGTTTGGTTCACCTTTAGGTCTTTGAGCTCAATCCGACCCTTTGAAGGCCAAGGAGGAGGAGGCCTGTGGTCCTCCACAATTGCTTCTGGCTCAGATGGAATGTGCATGAACTGTTTAATCCGCTCAACAGAAACTATGTAGTTCGATAAGTTGCAGTACCAACGGGTAAGAAAGACCTGCGTGCCTGTCAACGAGAGTGCATATGAAAGAGAGAGTCCCACAAGCCCTGCACCATGAATGTGGAACATGTGATGGTTTCCCTGAGAATTAGCTTTAATTTTTCGAAGAACTGGCTTCAATACCTGTGGTCATAGTTCCTTTGGGAAGCAAAGTTAAGAAGACTGCGGCTGTGCATAGTGTCACATACTGAAGAGCTTCGATCCTCAGCACCAGCCATTCCATCGTCGCATTTGAATGGAAAAAGAGCTTCGCATCCATATCTATCAAGTTCACGAAACTTCTGAAGAACTGGTCCACCATGTCAAAAGCTCGGACAGTTACCACCCCTAGGGATGTCTCCGTCGTGAAATTCATTACAGGGGCCTTCGTCGTCCCGTTGATCCTTATAAGCTCACGAGCTGAGGCAAAGTAATAATCCTGAAAGGAGAAGTATTATTTGTTCCAACTAAGTCCCCATGACAAGAGAGATTTGAAAAATAACTCAAAGGCAGCTGTTGCTATGATTGGAGTGACCTGAGCATATTTTGATGCTACGGCAGCCAGGATGGCGACAATTAGGACTTGCCATGTCACCGAGGCCATGATCGCGATTGTAGCCATGAGCTCCATAGCAGGAGCTATGACGAAGATGAGCGAGAAGGGTATGTCGAAGTCCAAAATGCTGAAGTCTGATGAAGCCTATACAAGAATAGAACATTAATTACTTATCCAGAAAGAAAAGAACAGAATATCGGTATGCAGTAGTAGAACCAGACTTGTGTATTCATTGTTTACTGTAGATGTGTTGATCCTATCGCATATACAGGCTTTATTCAGCAGTACAGAGAGCTGCTAAACCGTAGCAACCTCTCCATTGCCAAGAAAACGGACTGTATCATTCAGGTTCTTCAAGTTTTCCATTTTCCTTATCTTACAGACACAAAAGAACGAGTAGGCTTGATTAATTGCATCTAACAAGATGATAAACATGTCTAGTAAATTGAAAGTCGATATGTGATTTGCCATTCTACCCAAAAAAATGAACTCTGCAGACTTCATATGATGGAGTTTCAGATTAGTTATGCTTGACACTGCCAACCTGAGCGAAATCCAATCCACTTTTATCAACAAGAAAGGTGAACAGCATAATTACCCGAGTCAGGATCCTCCCCACAGGAGTGGAATCAAAAAAAAGCATTGGGGCTCTGAAAACTGCGTTATTGAAGTCTGAGAAGAAGGCCTTTGATGCCCTCAGCCCCATGTGAGCAGTGATGAAGGATCTCAGGTACACAAAGACTGCACTGAGAGTTGAAATTCCGGCATACACCCCGATCAGAATGCTACTCTTGATATCAGGAAATCGAACTACTACGGCAAGCCAGTAAGCTGCCGCAGCCTGAAAACAAACAAATGCAAGCTGACCAACTATGGCCAGCACTAAAAGGACTGCCCCTCTGGAGACTTGGAAGTAATCGAAGAAGGGCCTCAACCCGACATCTCCAATCTCTCTTTCTTCTTCTCTGGTCAACTGCGGTCCTGTTCCCTGTTGCCCCTTCTCAGAAATCTCCACCCCACTGCCATTCTTAGTAGATTCAGGAAGTGGCTCATCAAGCTTCTCCTTCCTCCTAGAGTAATTTGCGGGTTCTAATGTTGTTATGGCTTCTCTATGAGCATTGACAAGCCGCTCAAATGTGCTTCCTGTAGTCAATAGCTCCTGGTAGCTGCTGGAATATGTGATCTCCCCACCTTCCATGACCTTAAAAATGAATACAAGCATTCGCTTAAATTTGAGGATTCCATGAAATATACTCGGATCATGTGACCAAAACTAAGGAAGTTTTACGTATTTCACCATTATCTGATCGACTTCTGAGAGGAACTCAACTTGATGGGTCACAAGAATGACGGTCTTCTTTCTCAATGCAGACATGACACAGTCCTGCAATCACATGAAGACAGTGTCTAAATTACTATGAAATATTAATATTGTGAGTCAATGATCACTTCCAAATAATTAATCTTTTTTATCGTTCATTTCCTACTAAAATGCATACATTATAACCTCTCTTACATTGAATAATGTCGCAGCCGTGTGAGCATCCACTGCACTGAAAGGGTCGTCGAGGAGATAGATATCAGCATCATTGTAAACTGCCCTGGCAAGCTGGATCCTCTGTTTCTGTCCTCCACTCATGTTTATCCCTCTCTGCCCGATCTCTGTGAGGTCTCCATGATCAAAGCTCTCAATGTCCTTATCCAATGCACACGACTTTATGGCCATCTCATATCTATCCTTATCCATCAGCTTCCCAAAGAGTATGTTATCACGAACCGTTCCACTTTGAATCCATGAAGATTGGGAAACGTAAGCAATAGACCCATTTACTTTCACCTGTGAAAATAAACAAAAAAATCAATTCACAACTACTGATTGACTCCTCTAGGTTCTCAACGACAGATGAAAAACTTTCAGGTTTTCTATTCTGCCCCTCAAGAAACACAACTTGAAGGAAAGATGGGAGCAAGATGTGCTGCATCAAAAAACGTGAATGGTGCAGAACATCAAAAGACTAATAATTAGAGATCCTCTCTACTCACAGTTCCAGAAATTTTGACGATCTCCCCAAGTATAGCAAACAAGAGAGATGACTTCCCTGCCCCAACAGGCCCACAAATAGCAATCTTTTGCCCAACTTTGGCTTGAAGATCGATATTCTGAAGTGTTGGACGTGCTGATTCCGGGTTCCAGGTGAAATTTCCTGATGCTATCTCAACACTTGCACCAGGGCATGGAGATGGAAAAGCATTCGTCACCCTGTCACTCCTGAGCTCGTCATCTAACAGGAAAGTGTTAATCCGATCCAATGAGACTTTTACTTGGATTATAGCTGAGAGGGCCTCAGGGATCATCCTGACAGGCTCCGACATGATCCGTAGAGTTGCTAGGACTGTGAAAATTGTTCCAGCATCCAAGGGGGCGCTTCCAAGGAGGACACATCCTAGGAAGATGACTGAGGAGATCATCGTTGGGGACATCCAATAAACTGCAGTCCCATAGGTTTTCATGAGCTGTGATTCTTTTAACCACCTGAACTCCTCATCCCGTCTCGAATTGATTGAGTTCTTGAACTTCTCCTCCCAAGCTTGGAGCTTTATGATCTTCATATTATTGAGAATCTCTGAAGTGGCTCGGAGTCTCTCATCTTGTGCATTCATAAATTTTGTTTGGCAGTTCTTCAGAATCTTTGCAAACGGAACATTCAGTAGCCCGAAGATGACAAGTGGAGCTAGACCCGGGAGGGCTCCAATCCCAATTACTAGCAAGAGGATTCCAATCGACAAGAAGAGTTGGAAAGTTAAACTCCATAACGAGTGGAACCACCGCGGGAACTCTCCCATCCGATACGCATCCACAGCAATGTAATTTACAATCTCGCCAGTGGAGTGCCTCTTCCTTCCCAGGCTCGAAAGCTTCAGCTGCTTCTCATAGACAGCGGCCATTAGGGCAGACCTCATTCTCATTCCAGACCTTCTCGACCCAAAGAACCAGTGCCGCTGAGACAATGACTCAACTAGCTTTGACAATACCAAACAACCAACTATGATGAATCCCCGAGAGAGATTATTCTCTTCCCCATCCTGACTTGAGTACTTAATGAACTCATATAAGATCAGCGGAGAAACAGCAACAGAGATTGTTCGGAAAAATGCATACAAACCTGTGAGGATGTTCTCTTTGAAGTGAACTCTTACAATGGTCTTGATAACCAAGTTGGATTTATTAGTTTCCGGTATCAAACTTCTCTCTTTTGTAATAGAGGTCCAAGTTCTTGTGAAGTTCTGGTACACAAGATTTGCTTCATCTTCAGAGGTGAGACCAGGGATGTCCTCGAACTCAAGTGGTTTCGAGAAACCAGACTTGAGCAAAGGGTTGACCCAGGAGAATACGAGCTTGCTGAGAAAACTGGCGTTGCTCAATTCGGATTTGCATCTATCGGGTTCAGTGACCAGGAGTGTTTCAGAGAGTTTTGGATCGATGGACGGCGGAGGGACTGAAATTATATAGTTCCGAAAAGCACAGACAAGAAGAAGAAAGCTCACAGGCCAAGAGACATATTTGAGAACTCCAAAACTTTGGCCAGTTGATAGTGATTCGATGTTCAGGGCCGTGGTGAGGGAGAAGAATGAAAACCACCAAATAGAACAAAGAGCTTTTATCCATTTGGTTCTTAGGATAACAACAAGGGAAAGGCTCAGAGAAGCCCATGAGAGCCCTCTCAGGAAGCAGAGCAACCAGCTGGAGAAACCGATGCGGTCGGTTTTTCCCAATATCAGAGTCCACAGGGAAAGACCGAAGTTGGCAATGCTGAGGAGGGCACATGAGATAGAGACAAGAACGAAGACCCAGTCTCTCCTGTAGACAATCTCACTTCTCCTGGAGTGTTTCTTGATGGAAGCTGTGAGAAGCCAGAGGAAGAAAACTGAGAGGAACAGCAGATTTATCACTTCCACGATGCTTCTAAGAGTGCAGGAAGAGCCCATGCTGAATTCCTCTCCGTCACTTATCCAAGAAAAATACTTCTGCAGGCACTCCAAAAGAAGGCGGAAATTCACTTAATGAGTAGCACTGAAGCAAACAAGGAAGGCTAGAATTCAAGAGCTAATCCTACAGGTTACTGTTTTCAGTCTTTTGACTCCACACAACATTAAAAGCAGATCAGGACAGATAAGGAACTCCGAATAGAAGTTAACGTGGCGAACAAGTGATGGAGGGATCAAGTGACAAGCTCACACCCGAGATACTCCCCGTGAAGGCCATCTCCGTGACCAACATTCCGGTTCCGAATCCGCGTGGCCTTCTGAAGCGAACTCTCGCTCCGGGGAGTTGGAGAGAAGTCTTTTACCCGGCGGAGGATCACTGATGAGTGACCAGTGGAACTAATCCAGCACAGACGACTTCATATACACTAGCAGACGCATGAGTCATCCCTCCAAAGATTCATTGATTCGATCCGATTGATTATTTTGTTTTCCCTTCTCGTGTTCCGAGGTCTGTAGTTTGTAAGATAGCCTTCGACGTTAGGAAAGTGGTGGTCTGGGTCAATATCCGTACCGTAGCATCTTGTGCGCATTAATGCATTGGATCTTGGACTCTACTGATCGGTCCTTTCCTCGTTGGAATCGACTACTCGTACCAAGCATCATCCTTCTTTCGAGAATTTTCAACGTAGCAACGCAATGGGAACGCCATCAGTGTCGGGACTTGTATCTTCCACCCGTCTCGCTCCTAAGTCTCTGGGACCCCGAAAGCACAGGCAACATGCATTCGAACAACATCCATTCCGCGTTGAGAGCTCGGACTGACGAACAAATTTCAAAACGGAACTGACGATCTCTCAATCGAAATTGTCATCGACAAGTTACCTAGAGACAGAGCCCTCGAATCAAATGCTCCTATGATAGCGGTTGGGAAGCGACAGCCACTGATGGATACTGCGAATGAGTGAGGTGCAGACCACAAGCATCCAAGTCGTGTCAGAAACTTGTCTTATTGTCCGTGTCTCTTTGATGTCTTTTTTTTTTTTGTTTCCCCTCGTGGAAAGGGACAACCTATCAGTTCTACTTTCACGGTTAGAACACGTAAAAGGGTTAACTCTACTGTAACCTCCCCGGATTCGACTTGATAAATTAAGACCGCATGTAGTCGTCACCTTCATATTTTCCGTTCCAAAATCGAAGTTGCTACCTGGGATCTCTCAAGAACGATGAACTGAACATGTAACTCGTTCAAATACAGCATGGGTCGTTCGAACTACAGCAAATATAAGCCACAAAAAGACATGTCTTAGATCCGCAGCATTTTGGTCCAAGATTTGCCCTCGAGGTTTATGTTAGTGTGGCTTCTTTCCTTTACCGGTTTCGATGCCATCGACCAGCTAAAATTAGTCATTGGGCTAAGGTAACCAGAAAAGCCGGACTAGATGATCGGTATGCCGATGTGGCAGTGACACGTTCAATGCAAGTGCCTCATTCACGTTGGTTGACCTGGCTAAACCCGCCCTGCTTTTCTATTCATTGTGTCACCGATTATTCAATTTATTGCTATAAGAAAGGGATTGCCATCCACACAGAGCGGCAGGCGTCCTTCATCGAATCAGATAGATGTTGTCATGTCAGATACAATTATTCATTTGGGTTGAAAGCAACGGATAAAATCAATAAAAGACGATTCATGTTTTTCTTTAAATAAATAAATAAATTATTTTTCACGTTAAGATGATTGACGATTCTATTTCTTGCCCCAGTTACGTGTACCATTTTTGGACCGGAATTTTAATGGTATCCTTCCTAACCGATTTTTCCAAGATCCGAATGGTACAGATGGATATGGGCCGGTTCGATCGGTATCTTCTCGGCACAGTACATGTCGAGATGGATGGATCGGATCAGTCGCTTCCGAAGCTTTCGATGTTCATTAAGACTGCTTTGCCTAAGGAACAATGACTGATTTTGATGCAATTGATTGTTGATAATTTTGAAATCGTAGCTAAAACTATAGAGAGGAGTGTATAAAATTCAACAAAAATGTTCATGAATCAACGACCGGATGGCACATAGATAGCGGAGCCTAGATCTTTTAAACATGCATGTAAAAATTTAATTGTATGTTAATATTTTTAAATTAATGCAAAAAATAATTAATCGATGATTTATAATATGTAAAAATTTAATTTTAAGTCCAGAAGTTATTTAAATTATTTTTATCACAATGGGTCGTGCCATTAGTGTCGCATGCAGATATGAGATTTAGCCTGACAGTGTCCTCATTTGGGCCGACCTACCATTCGTACGAAATTTTAAATATGCAAACCTTCTTTTATATATATATATATATATATATATATATATCTAAATGGGCTGTGAACTCACTTTCCAGAGATGTTATTTCAATCAACACATTCTAGAATAACAGGCCAAAAATAAGACGTGCACGGCTTTGATGCCAATCGTCAGAATTGAGATGATGGAATAATTCCTAGGGGTTGAAATCCTAGAGAAAATTACATCGATGTAAAATGAATTGACGAACGAAACTTGCGTAGGTGCTGCGCCGTCGATCCTCTGGATTCGCTTGCAATCTCTTAGAGCATGTGAGAAAATCCAATCTCCTCTGACCGATCGAATATCATAATCGTAGAGTTTATAATCTATGATACGTACTATTATGCATCTGAAAAGTTAAATATTACTCACTGTTATTTATGATTTATCTATTTTAGTAATTACAGCATTACCTCACCTGCATAATGGCATAAATCAATTTGAGATTAAACCAATGGTTTCCTCACTATACTCTCCAATGGATGATCTAAAAATCGAATATTATGTTGGGAAATCGGAAGAAATTTTCTCCGAGATCTCGACTTGACCGTAAATTAGTCCCGAGATGCGCTCACTGGCCTAGAATTGTGCAAAAAAAAAAGAAGAAAGATAATCATACACACACCACTTTTTATCAATAAAAAAAATATAAATTCTCAAACTTTGTTTCTTTTGGTGATTAGCTTAATGCTGCTATTGGTCACACATGCAGCAATGATTGGATATTTGGGAGTGACGATATGTAAATGTAGTGGAGATGATGATTATTCAGCAATTTAAAAAAATCAATAAATTAAACTTTTTTAAAAAATAGGAATATTATCATTCTCGTGGAAGTAATTGGCCATGGGAGGGGCCGAGTCATCGTCAATCATGACCTCCACCACAACTTGCCCAGTGTAGGCATATGAATTATTAAAAGTCTCTGTTCGTGTACGAAGAGCTGTTCGATTTCGGGCCACCGGAGGAGATCATCCATGCCACATCAAATTCCACGGAGGATTAGGCCATTGACCATCAGTAGTATACCATGTCTTAGAATGAATAAGAGAAAAAAGAATAAAACAAACTTATAATTTTTTGGTTGTTAATTGAACCTTCTGGCCAATTATGTCTTTGAAATCAAGCGTCGGGTTGCCTCGGCGTTCATGGGCTCATTATTGGTCGGCCCATCTCAAGGCAAATCTCTTACAGGCCCGGCCCAATTCCAGGCAGGCGATTTTCGGGGTTATCGGGATAGCAAGACCCTGACTCCAACCCAGAACAATGTTTGCCGGGCACGAATTTTGAATGCCGATGCCGAGAACACACAGTCATGGGCCGAGTCGAGTATGGCAGACTGGATCACGTTCGTGTAATACCCAACTAAATAGTGAAATGCACCTGTGATTCGAACCTTGGAACTCGAGCTTTGCTTATACTTTTAGAGCTAGATCTGCTGTATTGGCCACGTCCACAAGCAGCTGACCAAAAAATGTGGATTCAAAAAAATCTCCAAAAAAAGCCAAAAAAAGGTCTTTTTTTTAGTTGAATCAGTAAATGCAAAAAAAAAAAAAAATCTAATCAAACAAAAACAGGGTGCCAGTTGTTTGTGCAATTATAGATTTCCACTAAAATTGTCCTGATTTTCGGGGAATCGAGTTGATTTGCCGACAATGCTAGAGGCTGTCTGACAGCAGTCACGACTACGTTTTCATCTTTCTGTCTGGCCAAAAGTCAGTGAAAAGGGGCGTGCTGATCGCCGATCGAGCAATCCGGTAGTGCGAAATTCCATTTAAATCTGAATCAATTGGCAAATTGTGACAATGATTACACGCCAGGTAGAGAATTTAAGCGGGGGGGTGGGGTGGGAAATTCAACAATCGAGGAAATTGAGAACCGGGAGATTTTAGATTTCGACTGATACAACACGCAGTGGAAGAGACAGAGAGGGGAAGAGAAATCGGAATCTAAGATGAGGAGGAAGAAGCACCGATTCTGATGCCGACGCCGGTTGTCAATCCTGCTGCTTCTTCGTCCGCTGTCAGATAGTCCGTCTTCCTGAAAACGGAGTGAAGGAGAACCACTGCCACGCCGATCAGGAGAGCTACGATTATATTCAGAGTCGCGTTCGTGAGGAAGAGGAATACGAGGGTGAGGACGGAGAGCACGATCAGCAGGATTCGGTCGTCGATCGTGCGGCGGAAGACGACCAGCGGCTCGTCCCTCATGAAGTAGAGGAAGAGCCAGGCGGCCATCATGGCGACGAACACGATGAGAGAGATCGGGTGCCAGAGGAGGCTGAGGAAGAGGATGAGGAGGACGACGATGGCGTAGTTCATGAGGAAGTAGGCGGTGTTGGCCCGGCACCTGGAGACGGCCTCGGGGAAGCTGGACGGGAGCCGGATCGAGTGGACGTGGAACATATGCCTCCACGGGCGGCGCATTCTCAAGCCCGCCTTGATGCGCTCCTTCGCGCGGGAGATGTACTGAAGATCCGATGGCTGCGAGGACGCCTCAATCGTGCCGTATGTGGTCATCTTGCCGGCGAGAATCCGGGTTCACCGGCGACGGCGAAGAAGAGGAGTGAGCGAGAGGCGTAAATGAAGAGATATCTTGGGAGTTATCTGGCGAGGTTCTGGGCTTCGAGTGGCAAAATTGAGATTCTGGACCCCATGGAACTTCGGGGGGCGGATCCTTCATCGTTACTACGAGAGAAGGTTCCAATATTACAATTTACCCCCTAAACTTCTCCTGCATGACCAATCTTCTCCCCGTTGTTTCAATTGTCCCTGTTTACGCTATGAAGTCTGAAATATTTTTCCATATGGGTCCAAAGTGCCAACAGTTTTGATGCCGACATGCTGGACAATGGCATTGACAGCACATCGAGGTCAGTTCAAATCTTTTAACTTATTATTATTATTATTTGGCTGGATAAATAACATTGATTCCACAAACGGCTGTACATTAATTTATTATTAGTTATAATAACTGAAAATATAATTTTATCAGATATAAAAATCTTATAGGATAATATATAAAAATAAAGATAAAATAAAATAAAAAGCCAGCTGCTATGCTAGCTGCCGACACAAACTTCAAGTCTGGGAAATTTGTGCATTTGGTTTACCATTCTCATTTTCTTCAATTTTAGCCCATGAACTCTTAGTTAATATTACAGAGTCTTTTCGGGTTTTATCGGATTACTCTAATTAGAGAATAAATAATAAAATTCTCGTAATCATAAGTTTTATTATTCAGGTGATTCAAATTTGAGATCTTGATTAAAAAAAATTATGATGATAGGTTGTCAACGGTTGGATAACTGCCACGTGGGGCTAATATAATCAAGGGTTCCTTACATTACATCATCAATCAAGTTTGATTGATTTGGCGAGCCTTCACCTTTGGGCCATCAATTCGCAAACCTTATGGAACATGCAGAATTTGAGATGGCACAGTCCCTTTCCCCAGAAGAAAAATGTGTGATTTGGGCTTAAGAAACTTAAGCTTTAAGGAGAAACTTCTGCACAATGATCAGAACACTTCAGAGGTTGCCTCTAAGATTGGAAACTCCTATAATTTAATAGGAGAGGGGAGAGAAGATGATTCGGTGCAGTAACATCATACTTGATCTGATATCAAGAGATTCACGGCTTCATTCTCTACTATCCCTTTTAAACTCACGTGCCTTCTAAGGAGAGAAATTGCTGCACAACATCTCAATGTCCAACCCCGCTTGACCTTATATATGTTATGTGATCTACGGCATGCTGATGAATAGACATGCCATTCTCCTATACTCTCTTCCCCTCTCCACATATCCAAATCAAAGGATCCGAGCTTTGGAGGGCAACAATGGAGGCAAAACAGAAGCTTCTCCATGGAACACTGGAAGTTACCGTTTTCCATGCCACGCCACACACACCTCCATTCCCTTTCAATGTGAGTAGCATGTTATCTGATCTGCCTTCATTGGGATGTCCGACTAGTACCTAGTTTCCATCGAGACATTTCGGCTCCGGAGGGCCATGACAAGAACGGCTTTTCTTGAGATTCCCTTTTGTCCTCCGACTGGCTAAAATCTTTTTCGACACGACAGTCTATCGTGTTCAACTTGCCATCGTTTTCAACCAGACAATGACAAATGCACCTTGGAAGTGTAGATTCATAGTAAATACATAGCAGCAGATTCATTTATTCTGGAACTTCAGCTGTGACAAGGAGACAAACGACAGACATTATGGGGCAAATCGAGAAATTCCTTCTTTTTTAGGGTAAAAGATTTGCTATGGTAAAACTGAGGGTGGATTATGCCATATCTACTGTTATTTTACGGTCCTATGGGCTCGTTATTTATTCAATTTGGGTCATCCATGTTAATTTTGCAGTGTATGCTAGCCCATGGGAAGCCAGCTTATGTGACCATTAGAATTAACGATAAAAAGGTGGCTAGGACCACCCGTGAACGTGACCGTGTGTGGAACCAAACCTTGCAAGTCCTCTGTGCCCATCCTTCCAATTCAGTCATCACTATAACCTTGAAGACCGATTGCTCGATTCTTGGAAAGATCCATTTCCAAGCTAACCAGTTCCTCGGGGAATCTTCCCTAGCTCATGGGTCTTTTCCCCTGGAGTCCGAACCCAAAAGGTCAAGCCCGAGGATGAGACTTCAGATGATCCTGTGGTTCAAGCCGGCAGGGACTGAGCCTGGATGGCAGAAACTGATCGGTGGAGGCGAGTTCAAGGGGCTGAGGAATGCCAGCTTCCCTCAGAGGTCGAACTGCCATGTGATGCTCTATCAGGATGCCCACCACATGAGGAGTTTTAAGCCCCCAATCGAAGGTATATGTGGCAGTAGCGAGCCCCCGAGAAGGCTGTGGGAGGATGTGTTCAAAGCCATCGAGGGAGCAAAGTACTTGATATACATAGTGGGGTGGTCTCTCAACCCGAAAATGGTCTTGGTAAATGCATCAGTGCACAGATTTCTACAGCACGGCTTAGTAGATAAATGCTGCTTCTTTAAAACTCGTGTTGATTACTACCTACGTACACATTGTGCAGGTCCGAGATCCAGACACGGATATCCCGTACGCTGTCGGTGTTACGCTAGGTGAGTTGTTGAAGAGGAAGTCAGAGGAAGGAGTGGCTGTGAGGATAATGCTGTGGGATGATGAAACATCCCTACCCCTAATCAAGAACGAAGGGGTAATGAGGACTCATGACGAGGATGCTTTTGCCTACTTTAGACACACCAAAGTGATCTGTCGACTCTGTCCTAGGTTGCACCACAAGTTCCCAACTGTCTTTGCCCATCACCAAAAGACTATTACTCTCGACTCTCCGTCGAATTCCAACCTGACCGACCGGGAGATTGTGAGCTTCATCGGGGGACTGGACCTGTGTGACGGTAGATTCGACACAGAAGAGCACCCTCTGTTCCACACCCTGAGCACGGGGTTGCACTCACACGACTTCTACCAGACGAACATTGCCGGGGCTTGCCTCCGTAAAGGTGGACCAAGAGCTCCCTGGCATGACACTCATGCTTGCATTAGAGGGGAGGCTGCTTGGGACATCTTGGCCAACTTCGAGCAGAGATGGACCAAGCACTGTGACCCGTCGCTGCTCTTCCCCACCGGCATGATCCCCAACCTCGTCCATAGCCATTGGGAATTGGAGAGTTCCGCAAGGTGGCTAGACTGGAATGTGCAGGTCTTCCGGTCGATCGATCATGTGTCGGTAGTCCAGTCGTCGAGGACCCCGGCCGTGGAGCGAAGCATCCACGAGGCGTACGTCGAGGCGATCCGGCGATCTGACAGATTCTTGTACATTGAGAACCAGTACTTCATTGGAGGCTCCCACCTGTGGGGTAGGGACACGCACTGCGGGTGCAGCAACCTGATCCCAGTGGAGATCGCTCTTAAGGTGGCAAGCAAGATCAGGGCTGGGGAGAGATTCGGTGCGTACATCGTGATCCCAATGTGGCCGGAGGGTGTGCCCGAGAGCGAAACGGTTCAAGACATACTACATTGGACGAGGGAGACAATGGAGATGATGTACAAGTTGATCGGAGAAGCGATTCGAGAGAGCGGCGGGAAGGGGCATCCGAGGGATTACTTGAACTTCTACTGCCTTGCCAACAGGGAGGAGGAGGAGGAGAATGGAGATGAGTTGAAGCCTCCATCGTCTCCTCACCCTTCGACTCAATATTGGAATGCCCAGAGGCACAGGAGGTTCATGGTCTATGTCCACTCCAAGCTCATGATAGGTATTCGTTCGATCGCGATCAAACTTCGGTTGATTGGTGTATGTCAGACATGTTGGTTCTGATGGCTTGTGTGTTTTCTTTCAGTGGACGACTTGTATCTCCTTATAGGCTCAGCTAACATCAACCAGAGATCCATGGACGGGCAGAGAGACACCGAGGTTGCAATTGGGTGCTACCAGAACAGTAAAGAGAACCAGTCAGCCTCTCATAGAGACATACGAGCCTATCGAATGTCGCTGTGGTACGAGCACACCAGGCAGGCTCAAGGCCAGTTCCTGGAGCCCGAGTCAATAGAGTGTGTGAAGGCCGTGCGGGAAATTGGAGACCGGATGTGGGGGATCTACCATGGAGAGGAAGTGGTGGACATGGGAGGCGTCCACCTCATGTCTTATCCTGTCCAAGTGATGGACGACGGAAGGGTGGAGGATATCAGTGGCGGCAACGGTGACGGTGTTGGAGCCGCCTTCCCAGACACGAAAGCAGCCATCAGAGGGCGGAGATCGAAGGTCCTGCCACCAGTATTCACTACGTGAGGGACATCAATATTGATGCCGCAGGTGGGGATGCTGCTAATGATCGAGTGGCATTCTCATTAGCCCAATATATATTGAAAGCATTCTTTCCAGATTCTGTCCGGAGATAAGTGTAAATTCATTGTATTATCCAGGAAACAAAGCAAGGAAACTCGAAGGTATATTTATATTTAGGCAGATTATAGTTGATGAAACACAAGGTTACGATTCTTTCAAACTCGGTGCATCTGGTAACAGGCCACCACCTGATTGTCGAAGAAAAAAGAAGAGAACTTGTCGGGCATTCAACAAGAGCCTGGAATGGGAAGTAGTACAATCACGGAACCATCGACATTTGACCGCAAGAGCTAGAAGACGCTCTCGATTTGTGGTTTCGCTTCTGCTCCCACCGAAACCAGATCAAATTTTGGTGAAGATCAACATTTGGACTTCGCAATCGAACTCAAGAATTGATTCTTACCACTAGAAAACTGCCTCCATCAAAGGCAGAAACTCAGGAAATCAAGATCCTGGTCGGACCAGGGATGATGTCGATTTCTGCTGACTTGACTACGGTCGTCAGCTACTTCTGGCATGCCCATAACCTTCCAAATCTCATAACGGTTCCAACCCAGACGCTCATAGATCTTCAAGTGATCAGCTCGCCCCTGTTTGATGCAAACTTGCGAGCTTCAAGATCACACAGTCGTCCACCGTGACTGCAATCTTTGTTACCAGATAGAGCCGACCTTTGATAAGCCCGAAAAGTTCATAAATTTTGCATTTGCAAGGCGTCAAACTGATTATAATTTCCTGTTGTATCTTGTATGTATGCAGGTTTGTCCTCGGTTGGCGATATCCTATAATTTGCCATCTGTCTTTGCTTCAGCTTCAGTGCTTACTCCTTGCAGGATATAATGTCTTGCGAACTGAAATGGGGCTATAGGACTCTTTGAAAAATATGAAACCATGGACTCTGTTTCAATCAAAAGTCAACTGCCAAACTAAAACAGAGTTGAAAGAGTTTTCACACCCAGCAGACACCCGACATCCACTATGAGCAACAGCAGCTGACAGAGCCGACCTGATCAGTTCACAAGATAAGAGGATGTTTCTAAAGTCGTAAAAACATGTTCGGCAAGAGTACCACACGACATCTAATCTCTTTCCCATCCCTCCCCCTATCATCAACTAGAAATATGTTCAAGGAGCGCAAGAAAGAAGGTGGGACTTGAACTTGTCCAGCTCCGCAAGCACTTCATCCTCAGGCCGGTAGATCAAATCTATCATCCTCCATATCTGCAAATATCATAAGAGAGAGAGAGTGAGAGGACGCAATAAGAAAAGGGAAAGAAAACAATAAAAATTTAGAGAGAGAGAGATCACTTTCTCGTGTGATCGTATCAACAAGAAGGGTAGGTTACCTGAAGTGTGCCGCCTCCGCCAGTACTTTCACCATCATCAGACACGCTGACAATTGTCCAGGGATCGGATGAGTTCCAATGGAAGTCAACAACCCTATCCCTGAGGAGGCAATCGAAACAAATTCTTCCGTAAGAAAAAGGTTCTGTTGAATTGCTGATATTCAAGTAATGTAAAATGACTTCCACTCTTGCCTGTGCCCCGCATGACGGAAAAATAAACCCGGAGGACTACTTGGGCCCTTTGATCCAACAGCCTCTTGCTTTTTACCAATCTGAAGAAACAATCGGAGTTTATTACTAGGTACAGGATGTATTTAAAAGTAACATTATGGAAACATTCTACACCTTCTCATAATCCCAAATATTCAAAATGCCATCCTCAGCAGAACTTCCAAAGACTGAGGCCTTGTCAGGAGACCACTGGAAAAGGGCAAATAAATTAATCTTCATAAAAACTTTTATCCAAAAATTATAAAATGCGAAAAGCAGGTTAGATCCAGTTGCTGAAGCCCTATAAATCCCTCTAACACAAATCGTGCCGAAAATTGAGGCCATTCTTACCTTCCATTTTCTGATCCAAGGCAAACAATTTAGAAAATGTAATTCTGATGCATCATTCAGTAAGTATCACTATTCTCCACCAAAGGAAAATCTTACCCAATTCTCTAAGACCAAACATGTGCTTGATAGTTTCTATGGGAGCCAGAAGCCTACCTGGACACAGAGGACAGCAGCACTGTGAGCCTCGAAAGTATGGACAGGTGACCCAACTCCCCCGGAAGTGAGGTTCCGGCGGTCAAACATGCGAATATTGTTATCGGCTGACCTGGATAGGACAGAGAAACAGTGGTTCAAGAATACAGAGCTGCACTAGGAACAAGCATACAGAGAAGATATGGATGATCAATAGGAAAATTGCATTTCATCTTTCAATAACTGAATACAGTAAAACTAGCTAAAAGATGCACCCCGTCAGAATCAGATTAACTTCATGAGGATTCCAATCGACACAGTGAAGATCAGCATTATGAGCTTTCTCGACCTGCAACAGAATGAACAAGATTCAAAGGAAAAAGGTTAAGATATCCAGAGCAACATTAATTCTAAGAAAAAATGGAACAATCAAAGATTAAACTATTACCTAAAAAGACAGAAGAATGATTTATGCAAATGAGAGAAGATGTTACCTTGACAACTGGAGCAGAACCAGTTCTCGCATCCCAAAGGATTAGGCACGAGTCATCACCTACACTACAGAACTCCTGCGCACTTCAAGATGATAGAGCACAAGAATGAATATTGTGACACAAATAATAAGTAGCATCACAGCTAGTGGAACCAAATCAGATACTGAGCCACTCAGTGGTTGGTTTCATTTAGTTCCTAGAGGCACTAATGCAAAATTGTCCATATCCATAAAACAATACTAGCAATACAGCCAATCCAGAGATAGAATTGCATAACCATGACTAGGAAAAATTCCCTGCAGGAAAGAAACTTCAATTTTCTGCGCGATCTTCAAGAAAACAAACTTAAGTGATGCAAAATTCCATGTAGCAAAAGGTACCTTGATGGGCAGAAAGTCACATCCTCAACGGTGGCATCATGCCCTTGGAAGACACCTCGAGGATCAATTGAAGGGCTGTCCGCTGGCTTTTCATTGGTCCCAGCAACCTTAGAGGACTGTTTACTATTGGCACTTGGGGACTTCCCTGAAGCAGTATCAGTGCTTAGAGAGGAGATATGATCTTGAATGCTCCACAGAACAACAGATCTGTCCTTTCCTGCCAAAAGAAACTGCGATTATAACTCCACTCAATCAAGCAACTCAATTGATCAGTATCAGACATGATCTCCAAAAATCCCTCTCTGAATTCTAGTCTGAAATAGGATGTAAGAGATTGATTCTGTAGTAGAACAGAAAAGGAAAAGGCATTAATGAAATATGGGGAAGAAAAAAAGAGCAGGATCAGCTCTTCCAGCTTCCAGGAAAAAAAAAATTAAAAACCAGTATCTTATGATGGAAAATGAATCTGAGGAAGAGTTAAGTCAAAACAAAGAAACTAAGAAGAACAAACAAGCTGACTGAAGGATTATAACCAGCTGAAACATATGCCAATGCACAATTTTGCACCTCCAGAGAGAACTAAGGGTTCAGTTGGACTCATAGCAAGAGCAAATTCAGCATTATCCTTATGTCCAGTCAGAACCTGTAAAAATATTGTCCTTGAGTCAAATTATGTCTCTCGGAAAGATTAAAAAAAATGTGGTTAAGAATGGGAAGTTAAGTCCAAGATTTAGGAGAAATTCACCAGATCAGGGCGAGAACTCTGGACACCTAAAACTGCATGTCTGTTGGGCTGAGACTCAACATCCCAGATAAAAACCTGATTGAAAAGCAAGACAAAGAGAATATACATCATTTTTCTTTATGTATGAAGTGGAGACACAGAGAATGCTGATAAAAAAAAAAAAAGATTCATTTCCTTTGGTCAACACGGAAAAGTAAAGGTTAACAATTACATCAGGACCGTCTGTGTGTGTGGCTATGATCTTGCTGTTCTGTGGTAACTCCCTGATCCTGTTCACCTGCAAAGTCATAGTAAAGTATTTTATCAGCCGTGACCAAAAGAAAAGGAAGCTTAAAATCTTTCAGGGACTGCCAATGCCGTTTTTCTGAAGTGAATGGAAAATCCATCCATGGACCTGGTTGTCAATAAGAGTCTCCTAAGCAGCAACACTTGCAGTGTTAAAAGTTCTGTTTAAGTTTTGAAAAGCGACAACCAGCACCAAAGAAAATTATATTTCTTAACCTCAAGAAGTCCTTATATTGCTATACTGAAAAATGTAATTGAACAACAAGGGCAAGAAGTACCTCGCCAGGATGTATGATAGTTTTGAACTTTTTGACAAAGGGAGAGCGTGCTTCTTCATTGAACTGTCCAGTGTCCAAGCAATCAATTAGTATTGGCCCTTGTTAATATATCGATGGTTCATGTTAAAAAAGGACCATCAATATCATTAGCAAGCTCAAATTAAGAGCAATATACCTGTGATATGTGCTCTGCAGCTGCAACTCTAGGCTTAACAACTTCAACATTTGCTATAACAAGTGTATTGGGAACGCTACCATCAGTCTGATATATATAAAAAAAAAGCGGCACCCTGTCATTAATAAATATCCCTCTCTCTTTCCTTTCCCTGGTCCTAAGGATTTATGACAGCAAATGACATTCTTGCCTGCTCAGAAAGGTAAAGCCGCTGACGGTTCTTGTAAGTGGCCTGCTCGAGCTGAGGACCCCATCTGTTAATTCAAAAAATGAACCCGGCTATTCCTTAACGACGAGAAAATACTGCTAGCAAAACTAGGAGTGGGAAATTTTGGTTTCAACCCATTTGCCCCTTCCAGGCTACTTCACCACAGAGAATTGAAACCTTTTATGCAAAGCATGCAACCATGCCATCACACGGGCAAATCTTGCACTTACTCACCCAAGCAAGAAAATGCACCAACCAACCAGAAACACCCATGAAGAGGAGTTTTTTTTGGGTGGGGGTGGGGGGCGAGTGGAAGTTAAGGAAACCCTAGAGGGAAGGGAGAGAGAACGGACCGGCAAGACAGGGAGGGCCAGACAAGGTTGTGGTTGGCTAGCCAGTCGTAGAGAACAGGGACGAGGGACTTCCACTGGGAATACCTCTCGTCCACCGATCGGTCTCCTTTCCCTCTCTCCTTCATTTCCTTTCTCAATATCTCCCTTCGCCTCAGCTGCCGCTCCTCCCCTGCAGTGAAGACGGAGATCAAAGTAATATACTGCTCCTGTAGTTGTATCGATCGAGCTAGCCGCGAGCTGTCCGATGGAGACGGTGGCACACCAATGTGGGGGAGATTTCCACACACAGCGTGAACATGAGTAGATGTTTAACTGGCTGGCCGGCTTGGCCCGGGACCGGCCCTTAAAAATCTGTAATCAGCTCAGACAGTCTCAAACCGGTTTGTAACTGCTCTTATTAAATTAATGGTAAATACGGACCGAGTTCAAGAAATAAGTTTGTCGAACCAAAACCGATACAGACCATTTTATTGTTGAACCGACTCAGAACCTTAACTAGCTTGAAACTATTGTATTAACGGTTGGATTTTATTGAATCAATTTAACATTTAGAAAAAAAAATTAAATTATTTAAAAAAATAATAGTTCATAGGTTAAACTAGTTCGAACTATGAATTGAACAGCTTATAAATTATTACGAGCTAGTTCATATATGTCTACGTTGTAACATGTAACTAGATCGGCTCGTTAGGTAAACGTGCCAAACCGTAACTAGGTCAAAAAGTTCTAGACTCGGACCGCCCGCTTTAACAGCTCTAAACATGAGTAAACAAGTTCGTGCATTTATTGTTTATTGTGTGCCGAGCCTGAAGAAACTGAACCGGGTCGGTGTCTCGAAGCTTCTATGAATGCGGGGAGCGGTGCCCCTACACCAAGCGTGAACCCGGCTTCGATAGGCAAAATACTCCGATCCGGTTCCCAACATTTGGACCAATCAAAAAGGCCATGGCCATGCCTCTCTGGCAACCTCAGACCTAGGATCAGACAGGTTGCTCTCACGATCCAGTAGAGGACAAGACAGAACAGCAGAGTATGAAAACTGTCGAAGAACTCTGCTACACAATCGAAATCTCAACGATGAAGGACATCCCACCCCCGTAGCCCGTAAACACAGACACCTCGAGGCCATAGCAACAGGGCATCCTTGGTGTTGCTCCTCTCGGCTGGCATAGCATATAAAATATGCTAATCTCTCCCTCTCTCTCTCTCTCTCTCTTTCAGCTGGTTTTTTCTTCTTCTTCTTCTTTTGAAGATTCTCTCTCTCTGTTTCAGCTGTCGAGAAACAAAGAAAAGCCCGTTGGCCGGCCACCGGTGATGATATTATAAAGGTAAAAAAAAAAAGAGAAAAAGAATGTGGAAAAATGGAATTGAAGTGGGCGGTTGGTGGGCCCATCGGAGTCGGCGCTCAAAGTCGGCCCCCCAGCACAGAGATTGAGGCAAGCCATATTTTATAGTAGCGTTAAAAAAAACTTTTCCAATGTAATTTTATTTTCATTTTCCACAATAAATATTTCATTTCTTCAAAAAATTATATAATATACTTATTTTTTACAAAAATAAATAAATTTATTTCACTCTGCAAAATTAAACGTATCTGAAATAAATAGAGAGACGTCTAATAAACTTTTTTTTTGAGAAAAAAGGAATATTAATACTTCGGGAAAAAAAAGTTGCTGACAGTACCCTTTATAGAGGTAAAAAAACATTCTTCAACCAGTCCAAGTCCACTGGGCGCCCTCTGTAGATTCCGCGTCTTTCTCCCTTCTTCCTTGTCTTCAATTGATTGAAACCCATCTTGGCCTGTCGATCCTCGCCCAGCAAATCGCCCTACGGGTCCACCGAATGGGTAATTCGCTGAATCCATAATCCTGGATTCACTTTGGTGCTACTGTCTCAAATTTATGCTGCTCCGGTTCCTCGATTTAATGCTTCTGTTGATTTCGGATCACCGCTTCTAAGCGTTACTAGTGTTGCCTTAACTGTTTATCAGCTCCAGCTCCGGCGCGGCTGCAGTTTTAAAGCGGTTGGCTGACACTGAGCTGAACTAGGGTGTCATTGTATTTGTTTTTTTTATGGGATTTGGCGCGTGTCGGAATGATTTAGCATGAATTCAGTCCGAATCTTGAGCTCCGCATCTGGTTGCTAGCACTACCTCTCTGCTTCTTGTCTCAATTGTGATATTGTTGGATTTGATGGCTAATTGGCAAAGCAAGGACTCTGGAAATTGCATCTTTTTCAATCAAAAATTCCTTAAAGCTTTTAGAGATTTTTCTGCTCTTACGCCTCTAAATTTCTCACTTAATGAGTTCTTCTTGCCGAATTTATGGAATGATTGGAAATGATCATCTAACAATAACTAAATTTTTGTTTCTTTTCACCTTTGTTGCTACAAATTCCTTTTCCTTGTGTTCTTTATGCTTTTAGTCCATATGAATGCCAAAGAGACGATCTTTTTTCTTTTGCTAAAATACTGGAGGACAATGATCTAAATCTGCTGTTGGCCTACAAATCGATGAATACTTTATGAATTGCCACTGCAATTGCACTCTATCCTATTAAAGGATAGAATTTTGCACTCTTGGGTTAAAAGGCCTGCTTTTTCTCATGTTCTTCTGTGGCTAATAGCTATTTTACCATTGGGGGTCTCTCGGTGTGCTGTCCTAACACAAATTTCTGGATTTTCCAGATAAGACCAGTGAGTACTGCTCCACTCAACTTATTGATGGAGATGGTACCTTTAATGTTTCTGGGCTTGAAAATTTTATCAAAGAGGTCAAACTGAAGGAATGCGGCCTATCTTATGCAGTGGTCTCCATCATGGGTCCACAGAGTAGTGGTATGTCTTAATGTTCTGAAAGCTTATCTGCACTTTGTCCATTTTGTAAGCTGTAATTTTATGTGATATGCTGTGTAGTTGAGTTGAGTATCCTTAGCATTGATTTTTGGTGTGTGTTGTTACGAGAGATTCTTACATTGTCCTTCACAATTTGTTCAGGGAAGAGCACTCTACTAAATCATTTATTTGATACTAACTTTAGAGAGATGGATGCTTACAGAGGAAGGCATGTCCTTGACGCAGCTTCACTTCTGATCAGTTTGTGTGATTAATGCTGAATCTAACTGTCCTGCACAATGACTTTTTTCTAGATCTCAAACTACCAAAGGTATCTGGCTGGCAAAAGCTGCTGGCATCGACCCTCTTACTCTGGTAATGGACTTGGAGGGTACTGATGGTAGGGAACGAGGAGAGGTATCTTAACTAGTTGTATTTCTTATCGTTGCCCAATTCTGTGGAATTTCTAGTATGTGTATGTCTTCTTATAGCTAAAACTGCCCATGTATATAAAAAATCATGGGCTTTCTTGAATTCTTTGACTCTTTCATCCTGATGGATAATATATAAACTGTCTCATGTAATGTTGGTTTGTACAATCTCTATGAAGTGTTAGTGCCTACTTTCTTGAAACCATAAAGCTTAGCAGACTTTCATTTATTTGCCTTTGTTGAAGCTATTTAACCTTTTTTTCCACAATTTCAGGATGATACTGCATTTGAAAAGCAGAGTGCGCTTTTTGCTCTTGCGGTCTCTGATGTAGTGCTGATTAACATGTGAGGCTTTGCAGAGCATTATTTGTGTTTCTGAGATTTACATGTAATCTGCAAGGTGATTTCTTATTTTTGTAATGATGTTTTGAGTATTTTTTAGGTGGTGTCATGATATAGGCCGTGAACAAGCTGCAAATAAGCCTCTCTTGAAAACTGTATTCCAGGTGATTGTTGTCTTCTTGCCGTGAGGCATGCAATAATGCATCTATTTGAGAAAAGAAAATTATTTATCTCACAAGTCTAGCTGCAGGTTATGATGCGGTTGTTCAGTCCCCGCAAAACAACTTTGATGTTTGTTATTCGGGATAAAACAAGGGTATTCTCCTCTAGTTCTTCATTTGCTTCACCTTTCAGTGTGTACTCTGGGCATTGAGTTTGACTTTGCCTATTCCTTCTTCCCAGACGCCACTAGAAGCTCTGGAACCTGTACTGAGGGAAGATGTTCAAAAGGTACAGAATTTGGAGAGGGTCTCTGTGTCACACAATTATTCATAAAGATGTTATATTCACTCACATACATTTGTTTCTCCTACTGCAGATATGGGATAATGTTCCTAAGCCACAAGCACACAAGGAAACTCCTCTAAGTGAATGTTTTAATGTATGTTGAACCTTTATTGATGTTTTTCCGGTTGTAGGCAAACGCTGGAACAATCTTAGTAATTTTTCTGGCTATCTCTATACAGGTTGAAGTTGTTGCTCTTTCTAGTTATGAAGAAAAGGAAGAGCAATTTAAGGAGCAGGTATGCTTCTGTAGATGCTACACTACAGCCAAATTAATTGGGCATCTCTCTGTTCAGAGAATGCACAGTGAACATGTTAGATACTGTTTGTTTTACCGCTGAATTAGCAAAATAACCTTTGTGCTTCTGATAAGTATCTTAAGCACGTGTGCTTGATAATTTTTGTTTTTCCTATAAAAGAGGTATTTTAAGTATGAAATGGAGCTATCGTAGTGATTTTCCCCTATTTGCTCTGAAACTATGTTCTCTTTTGCTATTAATTTTCCAAATATTAAATCACTCCTTAAATGGTATTGGCAAAGGATGTAGAGCATATCTTACCAGTTAACTCATCTCCAAAAGAAGTTAATTCTTGATTGCATTTTCCAAATGTGGCTACCATGAGCATAATTGCACTACGAATTTGATGTACATATGTTATAGGTGGCAGGCCTGAGGGAACAATTCTTTCATTCTATTGCTCCTGGTGGACTTGCGGGTGATAGACGAGGTGTGGTTCCTGCATCGGGATTTTCTTTCAGTGCCCAACAAATATGGGAAGTTATTAAAGAGAATAAGGACCTAGACCTGCCTGCACACAAGGTAGATATGAATCTTTGACAGGACCTACTTGTAGACGATGCTGATAGCATCAGCATGTATAACAATTCTATTAGCATTGACTTTCAGGTGATGGTGGCCACAGTACGCTGTGAAGAAATTGCTGATGAAAAGCTCAGCAATTTCACTGCAAATGAGGTGTGTTAATGTTTCTCCTAATAATACATTGAAGTTGTTTTCATATTTAAAAATCTAAGCTTATTTTTATGATGATGTCAGGAGTGGTGCCAAATTGAAGAAGCTACATATTCTGGTCCAGTTCCTGGTTTTGGAAGGAAGCTTACTGCCAGTCTCAACACTTGTTTAGCTGGGTAATAGCACTTACTTAGTTTGATGTATCAGTTTATATGTTGTGCTGAGAAGATAATTAGGTCATGTGTGCAATAGTTAGATCTTTCTTGGTCTCAGTGGTTTGGGGATTTATACTGTGATTGGCAATATGATTTATGTTTCCATTTTTCTGATTTTTTAGGTACGAATCAGAAGCTATATATTTTGATGAAAAGGTCAGAACAGCAAAGGGAAAGCAGCTTCAAGAAAAATTGCTGCAAGTAAGATGTCAGTCATGTGCATATGCAAATATTTTACAGCTCAATTCATTCTTTATTCTAAATGCAATTATATCTATATAGATCCTTTTTTCAGGTTTTTTTCATGTATGCATGAGAATCTCTAGATAGTGCATTGAGCTGCAATATTTGCAGTTGCCAGCACCGATTAATTAATAAGTTAGTTGATCAAGAGCACTTTCAAAAATTTGGTGCAGCAGGATAGTTTCTTTTCTTCTGCTCAGATCTGAATTCTGGTGGAATTGTCTTCTGGAAAATTTTTATGAGTGTCTCTATTCATGGCCTTCTTTCTGATATTTCAGCTTGTGTTACCTGCTTTCCAATCCGTTCTGGGGCATTTGCGATCTGGAACTCTGGAAACTTTTAAGGATGCATTTGATAAAGCTTTATGTGGAGGAGAAGGGTTTTCTTCAGCTGCTCGTGATTGCACTAAATTGTGCATGGCTCAGTTTGATGAAGGATGTGCAGGTATGTGGAAGGAGAGCCAATGATGTCTTCCATTTGCATAATAGTATTGGAAAGGGATCCCTATATTTGGAAATGTTAAAAGGCAAGATAATGCCAACATTGTGTTTGGAGCACTATGCTCATTCCATGATCTATATATCATCCATTTTTGGCTGAGTGGATATCGGTCCTCTTCAACTTTACTTGCTTATGAATATGACAGATGCTGTTATTGAACAAGCAAAATGGGACACATCTAAGGTAAGGGAAAAACTTAAGCGTGATATAGATGCCCATATTGCTGCTGTCCGTGAAGCCAAGCTTTCTGAACTTACTAAAGCATATGAGGTATGGTTAGAGATACATGTATCTCTTCTCCTTTATTACATCTCCCTTTACGCATTTGCTGATTATTTTTCAGTTATATATGTACCTGACATTGTTATGTCTTCTCAGTCAAAGTTAAATGAGGCATTATCAGGAACCATGGAAGCTCTTCTAGATGAAGCTAATAATGAAACGTGGCCTGCAATAAGAAAACTTCTTCAGCGTGAAACTGAATCTGCAGTTTCTGGGTTTTCCAATGAGGTCTCTAGCTTTGAATTGGATGAACAAACAAAGGAGAAGATGATTGCTCATTTGTGGGATTATGCAAGAAGCACAGTTGAAGCAAAAGTAAAGCAAGAAGCTGGAAAGGTCCTGAGCCACATGAAAGATCGGTAAGAATCTAAATGACTTCAAATCCACTGCATAAATTAAATAGCATATAGGAATTTTCGACCTGCTTAATGATGGTAATTTTCCAATATTTTAGTTTTTCAAAATCTTATAGAATATGCATTACTAAATGACAATTTACATTTTGGAAAACTGGATGTTTACTTATTCGTTTTTATTATTCAATAGGTTTTGGAACACTGCTTTCTGTTTTCCTTTTCCAATATTCTTTGTATCATTAAATGAGGAACTTGGCATTAAAAGAGCTATCTTAGTTATTGAATTACAAAAATCATTTCAATGTAGAAAATTGTCTGAACTTTTTATCATGTTTCCTTTTAATTCTTCATAAAATGATGAAGTTAGAATAAAGATGAAAAATACTGAATGAGAAAAAGATAAAAACATTTGTCTGAACCACATTTAACCTCTTGTTTTGTTCAGATTTGAGACATTGTTTAGCCGTGATGCTGACTCAATGCCAAGAGTGTGGACCGGGAAGGAGGATATTCGAGCAATTACAAAGACTGCCCGCTCTGCTGTATAGCAATCTAATTGATGTTATTTTGAATGACTTGTTTGTTAATATTGGATTGTTTACTTTGCCTAAAAACTTTTGCAGTCACTTAAGTTATTGTCAACAATGGCGGCGATTCGACTTGACAATGAAGCTGACAATATTGAGAAGTCATTGTCTCTTGCTCTATTGAATCCGAAGAGCAACTCCGCTGTTACTGATCGGAGCATAACACCTCCAGCAGATCCACTTGCTTCCAGCACTTGGGAAGAGGTGATTACATGTCACTGCTGTGGTTACTTGTTGCTTTGTATGGCTCTGTTGTGAAGGCTAGATTTGTCTGTGAGTCAGCTGAAGCAGGAGTTCATGTGTCCATCAGAGGTTTGATGTGCCCAATAGTATATGTCAACACCCAGAAATTCAAAATGTAGTGCTGTTTCAGTACTGGTTCTTTGATGGACAGGTCAATTCGTACTGTCTTTGGATAATACAGCTTGGTTCTTTTTCTGGTTCTCACTTGTGTTCATAAAGTCCCATTTGGTGAAGGACCAGATGCATGGGTGGTTATGTAGGGTTTCAAGATCTTATGGAATTACTGGTTGTCAATCTAAATCATTTACGGAGATATCTATTCAAAACCAGCTAGCTGATACTTAGGGATACAAATTGTATGAAATATGTGATTTTTAGCCGATGCCTTACCTTCTACTTGGGCTTTCACTTTAGGCATAACTATTTGTTCCTCTGTATCAGGTTCCACCAACGAAGACGTTGATAACGCCGATCCAATGCAAAAATCTCTGGAGGCAATTTAATGCTGAAACAGAGTACAGTGTTGCTCAGGCTATGGCTGCTCAGGCATGACATTTTTATCCTTTTATGATTTTTTTTAGCATCATTTTTTTAAAAATGGGCTGTTGGACTTCTCGGATTAATTGCTTTCCCACCTTTAACTATCAGTATTTTATGGAGATCAAGAGTCTACTTGGATTGAAGAAAAATGGTGTTTATCCACCTACTTGGCTAATTGCAATTATAAGGAAAAAACTTCCCAGTCCAGGATTTTAGTTATTCAACTTATTCTGAATCTTACTAGATCTTTCACTCGTACAATAGATTTATGGAGGTGCAGCTGTTGATTTTTGTATCCTTAGACAGTATGAATGCAAGGTTATCGAAACCATAGGACTGATGATTCAATTTTTTTCTTCTAATGATTGATGATGCACTTTTTTTATTGCTTGGTCAAAAATTAGCAACTTCCAAGTCTGTTAAGGAATGGATTCTTATGGATACCTATGATGGAAACAAATTCAGCCCCCAAAAAAAAGAAAATATTATGGAAACACACATCTTTTGGTGAACATTGAATTTATTTATGATAAATGAAACAAGAGCTTGTTCCATTACGGTTTGATGGTGCATCAGGCTATCTAGACCTAATTTTTCCGTGTCATATCCGACATTTTATTCAATAGCTCACTGCCATTTTTGGGGACGGACTCCCCCCTCCCCACTCTCTTTGGATTGCTTTACCTCAGTCTTGTATAATTCTTTTGATCAAATATAAGATCGAAAATTAGTGACTGGTTCTCTGTGTTCTTATTTTTTGGATTAACAGGAAGCCGCCAGGCGCAGTAACAGTTGGTTGCCGCCTCCATGGGCGATAGCTGCAATGGTCATTCTTGGATTTAATGAATTCATGACACTATTAAGGTTTCTTCAATCATCAAGTTAATCATGTTCCTTTTTTTCGAGATGTTATGTTAAAACTTCCTTCTTATCCTCTCGTTCTTGTTCATGTTTGAATGCAGAAATCCTCTTTACTTGGGCGTCTTATTTGTGGGATATCTGATCATCAAAGCTGTGTGGGTACAGCTAGATATATCGGGCGAATTTCGCCACGGCGCAGTGAGTTTTTGTATATCGTTTATTTCCTGTTACACTGAATCACTTCCTCTTCCATAAACTTTTACACTACACATCTGGATGATCATTACTGTGGATTTAGTGGGTTCTTGTCGGTCTCATAATATCCAATTTCGGTAATCGACCTGCCTCCAGGCTTTGTGTAGATATTTCTGTTCTCTTGCGTTGTCCTTTTAAGGTTTCAGTGACGCATGGTGAAGCAATTTTATTGCCTGTGGTTTTACATCTGTGCGTTGCCTACTCTATCTCTGGTCCTCTATTGGATGTTCATTTTCACATACCTGATATCTGAATTTGTATATTGTTCAGCTTCCTGGGATGATATCACTGTCAAACAAGTTCCTTCCCACTATCATGGACCTCCTCAAAAAACTTGCCGAGGCAGGACAAGTTCCCCAAACAAACGACCCTCACAGGAATCCTGCGGTCGGCCCAAAGAGCTTTGGCAGCAGAGTTGGGACAAACAGTAGCGTGTCTTCTACTGGTTCCTCTGCTGTACTCTCCGAAGACACGACGGAGTACTCTAGCACCTTGAAGGAAGATTAGTTATCATCTGATAAGAAGTGGTTCACATGGAAGATATAGAGCCAAATGAGCCTCGATCTGCATTGGCGTCTCCTTCCCTTGGCGACGGGCTTTCAAATTCGGGGCATCAGCTACGGCTCTGAGGACACAACATCGAGTTTGTCGTAGTTGAGTTGGTGTAACATTGCGGAGGAGGGGATCGGCCGTGTCCCTCCCCATTCATCATATCATACCTTTACTTTTTTTTTCTATTTTCCCTTTTTTGTGCCAAGTTTTGTCTTCCTGGGCCTTCTGGTGACTTTGATTGGAGTGATGTTCTTTAGATTGAGTCCTTGTAGCACAGTAACTTGTTGTTCGGCATGCTGTTGGAGCAATGTACCACGAACACGCTAGATAAACTGAATCACGAGTGAGTGCAATACCGGTCTTGTCAACATCGCACGCGCCGGCATCCTCTGAGACTCGTCTCAGTAAGCGAGCAACAGGCAAAGATTTTTCAATCACATGCATCATAAGGAGGGATTCAAATTGGATCTTGAACTCATCGAAGTAAACGAGAGTGAGATTTGAACCCCCGGTGCTCTGATCCCGGTATCGCCGATCCAATTGCTTTCTTACTTGGTGATATAAGGTCGACAAGCTTGGGCCGTGTCGCTGAGGATCTGCCGACAGTTCGACATGTGGAAGTTTGACCGATGAAAGCAAGTCTCCTGGAAAAAATCACCGACTCTCAAGTCAAGTGATTGTCGTGTGATCTGACTGGACCTGAGAATTGTTTTCCGGCCGAGCTTGGGAGTCTGGTGTTGTCGCGGCAGTTGAACATCTCTCAGATAAAGTATGTCCAGCCGATTAGGGCGTGACCTAATTATGGTTCACACCGACCATCTCCCCACGCCATTGCACCTCCAAATTTCAGCCGTTTGATCTGTCGTGCATTCACCAAAACTCTTTAGACGACGGGGAGGGAGGGAGCGAGCCGAGTTTCGGAAGTCCGAAGTTGTTGGATCAGATCAGACGTACCCACTGGATCTGATCGGTGCTAGCTTCGGACTCCCCCCCCCC
>CXYZ01012656.1:2188581-2276593 GCA_900006705.1 Sonneratia caseolaris
CCCCCCCCCACCACTGTGGTGGAAGATAGCCCGTCGCTTTCGCACGTGTATTACGCACCAAACTGTGAAAGGGAAGAGACACCTCCTCCGTGCCATTCGATCATGGCCACCTAGAAAAAAAGTCCGAAACTCGTCGGTGCTCCCAGGTTAGCCTCTCGGGTTTTGTAACAGCAACACATGACAAGATCCATGGCGGCGGCATTGCTCGCTCGAGGCTATAGAGCAATGGACACATCCCATGGCTCGAGTGTCAGCACCGTTGCGTCTCCTTTGCCCGATACGTTGAGCACGATCTCATACCGATGACTAGAAATTCAACATGATGACTTGATACGTGATCTTGAACACCATCCACCCACCAAATTACAAGGTTACTTTTTTTTCGTATTATTTGAATTTTAAAATAATTAATCTCAGATATATATATATATATAATTTACCGAATAATTTTAACTGAACTGAATTTAATTTATTTATGTAGTTGGGGGATGAATTTGCACGTGGTAATAACGTAGAGTTCAATTTGATTAGGTGGGGGATCTAATCTTTAATAATTACTGGTGAGTGAGAGGGTGAGGTCGTCGGTCCAATCGTAGGTGAAGCGACTCCATCATCTCCCACCCAAGGGTCTGAAAGCTTGCACATCCGGCGCGTGCTCTTCACCTCCTCCTCCTCCTCCTCCTCCTCAACTTCGTCCTTCGCATTCTCGATTGACCATTTTTACCAAAAGAATTTCGCAGCAAATTCTACAACTAATCAATCGACTGGCTCTTTAAACTAAATTGACTCGTGCGATCCCATGCATGCATACGTTTAACGTGCGGTCCATATCTCACGGTCATAAATCTTGTTTCTATGTTATTCTTAATAGAATATCCCTTCAAGGAAAAAAAGTATAAAATTATTTTAATTAACCCATGATGAGATAATATAATTTTTAATAATAATGATATTTTTCTCCTCCTTTTAGAATTATATAATGATATTATTATTAAACTGAATTAACTAATATAATTGGATATGTTTTTTATTTAAATAAATTCTAAAGTTTTCTAAAATAGATATTAAATAAAGGTGATTTTATAAATAAATAATATTATTATAGGGAGAATTTTACCTTTTATTTGGTTATTTACAAATTACAGCAACTTGGTCTACCGGGAGCTCGTACTGGCGGCATTATCCTGCGCGTCGTACACGCGCGCACCTCCTACGGGAGGATGTGGCATATTTGAGGTTCACTTCCCCCCCTCCCTTCCAATCTCTCTCTCTCTCTCTCTCTCTCTCTCTCTCTCTCTCTGCATTCTCTTTGAAAGCAAACTCTCTCTCTCTCAAACCATGACCGACAGAGTTTTCCCCTCCGGCAAGCCCACGGCGAACGGTGACGCCGCCGCCCCGGCATTCCCCGCGACTAAGGCGAAGGCGTACGGAGCGACCACCCGCTCTGGCTACCGCCCCCAGCCCAGCCGCCGCCGCCACCGCCGAGGCTGCTGCTGCAGGTGCTGCCTCTGGACCACCGTTGCCGTCCTCGTTCTGATCTTCATCATAGTTGCCGCCGCCGGCGTCTTCTACCTCCTCTACCACCCTCACCGCCCTTCCTTCTCAGTCACATCCTTCAGGCTCGCCTACCTCAACACGACCTCATCCGGCGCCGTCAACTCCAAGTTTAACCTCACCGTCACTGCCCGCAACCCGAACAAGAAGATCGAGTACATCTACAGCCCCGTCTCCATCAGAGTCCTCGCCACCGACAGCGAAATCGACGTCGGCGACGGGAGCATCCCGTCGTTCGTCCAAGGCAAGCGGAACTCCACCGAAATTAGGTCGTCCATCAAGAGCAATCCTCAGCCGTTGGATAGCGATTCCCTGAGCAAGCTGAAGTCGGCCATTAAGGCCAAGAACGGGGTGCAGTTGAAGGTGAAGCTAGACACTAAGGTGAAGGTGAAGGCGGGGAGCTTGAAGACGCCGAGGATCGGGATCAGAGTCACCTGCGATGGGATCAGAACAACGGTTCCTGCATCCGGAGGCCGGCCGGCAGTTGCATCGACGTCGAGCGCCAAGTGTAAGGTCGACACCAGGATCAAGATCTGGAAATTGACTCTTTAGTTTAAAAAAAAAAGGAAAATTCACGAAAACTAAGAGCAATGTGTAGGGAAATTCTTTATCCCTTCTCTTTTTTCGAAAATTTTTCACCGACAAGTTTTTTTTAAAAGAATAAAAACCAAAAAAACGCTCTTTCCCCTCTAAATCTATGTAACCCCACGTGGGTCAATGGTCAGAAAAAGATGAGAAAATCAATTTTAGGGTGGAAAAATATATTTTTTACGTGTGCCTTTTTATTTTCCCATTCTCCATCTTTTTAGTGTAATTTTCCTATTTTCCAAGTCTAATTACGCACATCTTATGATTTTTGTAGTGATTTTTTTTTTATTTTTTATTGTTTTCGGTTCTCTGCTTCTTGATGATGGTGATGGATTTTGTAAATGGAATGGGTGTGAGTTGTTCCTTTCTTGTTTTGTTGGAATTGAGGACCGAAAGACATGTCTCGTTTGTGTCAATGTTGTAATATATATATATATATATATATGTGTGTATTATATGTGTTCTTGGCTTGTAAATTCACTTTAAATTTTGAGAAATTATTCCTATTAATACATTATTATTATTATTATTGCGCGGAGGAAATGGAATGCAAGATCAGACGGTACAGAACCGAATGATAATGCACATTTTTATTTTGGAGCGGGGGTGGATAGCTGTACCGCATGTGCAGTTAGACGTGGGACCCATCGTGGGTGACTCACTGCTTGACATTTCTGGCGTGGGGGCATCACGCGTCTCGTGCGGGGCAATTAAATTCCCTGTCGTTCTCGAACGTGCCAGGTTGTGCGAAGGTTCCTCTGCCGAGGAAGTCGGATTGACTCTCACACAACTCTGGGCAGGCCAGCTAAGTTTTAATGACTCCCGCGGCAGTGTCTTGATGGGATTTTCAATCTTGGTGTATCCTTTCGATACACACGCACAGGCCCCACTCCGCTTCACGGAGCTTGTTTCCGGCCAGCCAGAACAGGGGCGAACTCCTCCGTTGATGAGACATTCATGCCGTACGTATGCCTCTCCCCATCGCCTTCAAGCCCCCACTCTGCGAAACCCATTTCCGATTTCCGTCGTGCCTCCGCCTCTGCTCTCCTCTCCTCTCTCTTCCGCTTCCAGCTATGATGAGCTTCTTGATCTCTTCGACCGCCTCCTCCGACAGTGCAGCGGCTCCGCGCATCCCCAGCAACTTCACTCCCGGATCGTTGTCAGTGGCGGCCACCGCTCGTCGTTCTTGGCTGCCCGGCTGGTCTCGGCCTATGCCCGGTTCGGGCTCCTTGCATCCGCACGCGGCGTGTTTGATGAAATGCCGGTCGAGTATAGCTCGAACTTGCTGCTGTGGAACTCGATGATAAGAGCTTATGTGACGCATGGGTACTGGAAAGGAGCTCTGAGCCTGTACAGTCAGATGAGAAAGGTTTGTGTTCTGGGTGATGGTTTCACTTTCCCTTTGGTAATCAGGGCCTGTGCAATGATGGGTAGTTTGAATTCGAACTTGGGAAGGACTGTACATTGCCAGTCTCTTCAAATGGGGCTTCATTTCAATCTCCATGTGGGACACGAATTGATCTCCATGTATGGAAAGCTTGGCAGAATGGATGTCGCTCGCCAGCTGTTCGATAGAATGCCTGTTAGGAGTCAGGTTTCATGGAACACGATGGTTTCAGGCTTTTCATGGAATTTTGACTCCGACTCTGCCGCGGAGATGTTTAGACTGATGGAGTCAGAAGGGATGGAGCCGAACCTAGTGACTTGGACCTCTATGCTGTCGAGCCACGCACGCTGTGGACAGGCAGAAGAAACTTTTCGATCGTTTGGTGAAATGCGAAGAAGAGGAATTGGTTGTAACCCGGAAGCACTTGCAGTGGTATTATCAGTATGTGCTGACAGTTCTCTGTCTGATAATGGCAGGATCCTTCATGGGTTTGCGATAAAGAGCGGATGTGAAGATCACTTGATTGTTCATAACGCATTTGTTTCAGTCTATGGGAAGCAGGGAGATATAGAGGGAGCAAAGAGGATTTTCTCGGATATTAAAGCCAAAAACATAGTGAGCTGGAATTCTCTGATAACGTCCTATGTGGAGTGTGGGTTATGCGAAGAGGCTTATGAAATATTTTCACAGCTAGAGGACTTGCACAACTCCTGTTCCGAGGTGAAACCTAATGTAATAAGTTGGAGCGCTGTGATTGATGGATTTGCTTCTGCTGGGCGAGGAGAAGAGGCTCTTGAACTCTTTAGACGAATGCAGCTTGCCAGAGTTGAGCCCAACAGCATTACAATTGCTTGTGTTTTATCGGTTTGTGCTGACTTGGCAGCTCTCAACTCGGGCTGTGAAATTCATGGCCTCGTACTCAGGGCTTCAATGTATAGTAACACCTTAGTTGGGAACAGCTTGATTAGCATGTATATGAAGTGTGGGAGCCTCAGGGAGGGTGTTCATGTGTTTGAGATGCTCAATACTAGTAGGGACTTGATATCATGGAACTCGATCATTGCTGGATATGGGATGCATGGACATGGAAGGGAATCGCTCGACTATTTCAATCAGATGGTTGAGGATGGGTTCCAGCCTGACCAGGTCAGTTTCACAGCAGTTCTTGCTGCCTGCAGTCATTCTGGGCTTGTCAATGAGGGCCGCAGTTTATTCAATCAGATGCCGAAGGAGTTTGGGGTTGAGCCCAGAATGGAGCATTACGCATGCATGGTTGATCTCCTAAGCCGCTTCGGGTCCCTGGAGGAAGCGAGCGAGATTGTGAAGGCTATGCCATTGGAACCGAATGCTTGTGTTTGGGGTGCTCTCCTGAATGCATGTCAGATGCACAGAGATACAGGAATTGCTGAGGAAACTGCTGCCAAAATTTTCAGTTCTAATACTGAGATGACTGGGAGCTACATGCTGCTTTCGAATATCTATGCCTCAAACGGCAGGTGGGATGATTCAGCCAAGGTGAGGGTTTCTGCAAGGGAGAAAGGGTTGAAGAAAGTTGCGGGGCAGAGTTGGATACAGGTGAACCAGAAGGTCTATGCGTTTTCTGCAGGGTGTGTGAGCTCTGCAGACTTGTATGTGGAGGAGGTTTATCGGGTTCTCAAAGAGTTGACGCTTCAGATGAATAACTCGAAGCTGCGTAAGCCTTTTCATGACAATATTGCACTGGCATTTGTTGATTGATATTGTAGAATGTATATATATATATCATCATTGATTTACTGATTTAATTGGAACATGACAGTTTCTCTTGCAAGACAGAACTCAACAGCCCGACATGGTTAAACGGGCTTGAGGGAGCACCTAAAACCCAAACAGTTACATGCACTTGTTCATTTTCGCAGACTCAGGTTCGGGGAAGAGAACCGAAATTCAACACATTTAAGGAAACATTGTGGAAATTCCTACGTAAAATATAGATAGATGCAGGGGAAATTACTGTCGTCTAAGTTAAATGTACTATGGCACGATCATTGACAGTCGTGATACGTACGGTAGCCTGCTCACTTTTCAATTCGCCCTTTTCCCCCCTTTTTTTCTGCGTATCTGTCACAGGGATTTCTGGGGGTGAAAGTCTGGCCCCGTTTCATCTTCACGCTGGTCCGAGCGGGCCGTGGATACTAATTACAGGTCCATCGCATTTAGCTGAGAATTACTTCCGACCTTCATGCGTCAATGACTGAACCCGGAAATTAAAGAGTAGGAGCCACAGTCCGTCTCCTGCCATCCGAGGCAACCTCTTGTCGGTCCACTTTGTGCTCCCTCAGGAAGAACAATTTGTGAGGGAAAAGAAGGTGGCTGCATCCTTCAGGTCACTGTGATCGTGATGGATATCGATTATTTCTTGTCTTTGGTCACCCGGGTCTTCTTCTTCTTCTTCTTCTTCTTCTTCCTTGATCTCGGGAATCTTGTTATGATTGAATTCCAGTATCGATTGATCGCTGCAAGAGCGCAGTCAAGAAACCAATAAGTCCTTCTTGATCGTGAACCGAAGGAGGTGAAGAGAAAGAATCGAATGATTTTATATACAATCAAGAGAACCGCAAACAGAGTTGAATTATGCAATAAAAAGTAATACATGTATATGATTTATACACGTATGCATGTTCACCATCTAATAATATTATCAACATGATCGTAAATCACAATCCGGATCTGAACTCGGGAAGTAATGTATAATTACCACTTGTCTATAGCATCTTCGGACGGAAATCCAAGGTCTCGACGGCGGTCAGTGCTATCATCTGGCGGCAGGTCGAGAATCAACGGCTTGATATCATCGCAGTGATCCGAAATGTTGAAACCCGTCTGCTTGCTGCTACAGTTGTTATCATCATGATCAACCCCACCACCATCACCAACGTGTTCGTGGATCAGGTGTCGGTGCTGTTGGTGGTGAGGCATCGCATTCACCCCATCATTGTCGTTGGACGTGCGAGTTGCATAGTCTTGCATGGCCCATGCAACGGCGTCACAGCTGTTGTTGAGGTTGACATTAAACTCCTTGACGAACCCGATGTGGTTGTTGTTGTTGTTGTTGACGATGTTATTGTTGGTGTTCTGATGGAGCTCATCGGAGGGCAGCACGGCGAAGGCCTGGACGAAGGGGTCGGCTGATGGTACAGCGGTGACAGGGCTGGACATGAGATCACAGCCGAGGGCCGCAGCGGCCTCCTGCTGGCGGAAGAACTCGAGCTGGCGGAGCACTAGGTCGAGCTCGGCCTGGCAGAGGTCGATCTGGCGCTGGAGATCGCGGATGATGCTGAAGCAGCCGCCAACGGGGTCGTAGGCGCGGGCATCAGACTGGTAGATGATGGTGCGCATGGCCTCGTCCTTCTCGAGGGGGCCGAGGTTCTTGATGATCTTGGTGATGTTGCTGACGCCAAAGAGCTTGTGGGCGTTCTGGAACTGGCGGGTGCGGTCGTGGGGGAAGTAGGGGGCGAGGATGCAGTCGGGGGCGCACTTGCGGCGCTGGAACTTGCAGGCGGCGCAGGCCTGGGTCTGGCCGGTGGCGGAGGTGGAGGAGCAGCTGGGGGTAGGTCGGGTGAGGATGGAGGACGAGGAGGACGAGGAGGATGGGTGTTGGTGGTGGTTAATGAGGGGAGTTGGCATGGTGGATGGGGTGGGAGGGAGGAGATAGCGGGGGCGTTTCCGGCGGGGGTGCATGGGAGTGGGAGAGGGAGACGGTGTGATTGGGAGAGATTATTGGGAGCAATTCGCTTTGGCTTTTGGGGTTTGTGGGGGAGAGAAATTGTTGGAGCTGTTTGAAGGAGAAATTAATGGAAGGGGCAGGACATTAATAGTCGTACCAACTAGACACACACCGAGAGATGTCACACAAAATAGAAATTCTTAGAACTTACTCCCATTGGTCCAAACAATTTAGCCTCTCTTCTTCTTTTTTAAAGTAAGGTATATAATTTAATTCTTCTCATTAAAAGAATTTATATTACAATAATCCCATAACACAAACAAGTTAAATCTAAATTGCTATTAATACAAATAAAGAAGACGACTCTAGCTTTGGTCAATGGAGAGAGGGGGAGAGAGAATGGGTGATGAGCTGGTTAGTGGAAGAGAGAGAGAGAGAGAGAGAGAGGCTCGTAAAGTGTTAACTGATTCTGGGATCCTGCTAAATTTGGGCTGCCTAAGGTTGTCGACCACGAATGCGTCAAGAGTTTAGGGAGACGATAAGAGGGTGTAAACTCGGGAGAACACATGCAAACGTGGCATCGGCATTGGACAAAATTTTCACTTTTAGTAAATCAATCTGAATAGAACCTAAAATAAATATTGCAAACCCCATACAGAGTAAATTCCAGCTTCGTCAGAAGTGTACTCTTCTTTTTTTTTTTACTTCCATTTCCCGTTTTAGATCGGCGCCGGTTATTTGATTGGGGAAGTCTTGTTTAGCTCATGAGCATCCTCCAGCTCCTCCCTACTGTCGACATAACCATTAGTTCGTTCATGATCTACGTTTGATCAATCACAAGGACAGTACTTACATCACGGAACCTGGAATAGCACTGTCGTTGGATCGATATGGCTGTTCAAATCTTCCCAAGTGGACACGTGAGGCTCTTCAGCCCGGCCCGGCCCGTCTGTTGTTGTACTAGGCCTTCGAGCCTGTTTTGCTGTCGTGGATGAGGAATTATTATTTGTATGTATATATATATGTATGTATAAATAAATATACTAGTAGTAGCATAATCTCATACGGCACATGACCTGTGTCGTGGCATCACACGCTGCATTATTTTTCACGGTCGGCAGAGGGGACCAATCTTCCATCCATAACCAAACAAGAAGGTCTCGTACGTTTCAGTGTTTTAAACGTGCAAAAAAAAAAAGAAAAACCCTCACGCATGGCACCGACAGGAACCAAAGTAATTTCACACCTCCCTCCGGCGCCCTCACGAACACGTGTTGGCCTATATATATACATACACATATATACATGTACCTGATCAAATATGAGGATGAGCAGCCCATCAAATAAATATGAACTGAATGCATGTTCTGGCTTTTTTTTTTTTTTTACTTCATAGTCCAAATATTATAAATACGGATAATTTAATGTGACTAAATATTTATCACTTATAGATCGATTAAACTTAAATATAAATTAATATCTTTCTAAATAGATTCTCGATAATAGAAGATGGTTTATATAAAAATAAATAAAGGGGAGATCTATGCTCCTAATAGTGGATTGAGTGATGGCTCGAATCTGGTGGGTGAGTTAATTGGAGTCAGTATGAGCTTCTAATTAATATTGAGTGAGCCGCACAACCAAAATAATAATTATGCTAATATGGAATTATATGGAGCAATGATCCGTGATCTCCTCCTATAAATGCGAGCTCTACTTCCGTCTTCTTGATGCACAGACACATAGGAGGAATTCTAGAATTCCCTCATCTTGGGGGTGTAAGAGCAAAAGACAACGCAAAGGCACCGATCAGTCTGCCTGCCATCATTTTCCTTTGATCCTAATTGGGTAAGACATATGAGCAACTTTATCGGCTTTTTTTTTTCAGTGTATTTTTACACTCTTGGATGGATATGTTTTATTATGAACGTAAATATACATATATAGATAGATATAGATATGTTTAGGAAAATTAATTCTCTGGGCTAACCTAAAATTTAATTGTCAACTTTGGCATCCGATGGATTTGTAAGTGATCCAGGAGACATGTCGATCCAGCCAAACACGATCGAGAGAGGCTGCGCATCGGCATTCCGTCAACCTGTCAGCCAAGCCGACGAGGGTGTAAACTTGGGAGAACACATGCAAACGTGGCATCAGCATTGGAAAACTTTTTCACTCCTAGTAAATCGATCGGAATAGAATCTAAAATAAATATTGCGGCCCCTAGAGACTAACATCGGCGGATCGAATCTCTCAATAACCGGCTATTCAATTGGGAGATTCTTGTTCAGCTCATTAACGTCCTCCATCTCCCAATTGTCGACACACTCAGTCGACATAACTATCACTTCGTCCGTGATCTGCGTACATTTGATCAATCAAGAGGACAGCAAATCACTGAAGCTGGAACAGCACTGTCGATGGATCGATATGGCTGGTCAAATGCTCCTAAGTGGACATGTAAGGCTCTTCAGCCCGGCCCCGTCCGCTGTCGTTCGGGGCCTTCGAGCATGTTTTTGCTGTCGCGGATGAGGAATTATTATTTGTGCGTGTGTGTATATATACATTATATATATATAGTAGTAGTAGTAGTAGTAGTAGTAGTAGTAGTAGTATACAGCTCGGGCAAATGAAGGCCCAATCCAACCTCTCAACGTGCATCATTCGATTAAATGATGGCCAGCCACGTCGACGTACGGCGTGATCCCCGGTCGATCAATCATGCTCATCACAGCCATCCCTTTATATAATAGCATCCTGCCCTCGTGGATTCGACGTTCGTGCTATAAATAATCCACATTAATAATCGATCAGAAGCAATAAATACATCAAGGTTGAAGCTTGGATCGTGGTCGTCGGATCGACATGACTGGAGGTCAAATGTTCGCGCGGGGCTCCACGGACCTAGCCGTGTTCAGATTTGCTTCTCGGTTGATCCACGATGATTGTGGAGATTGGGATACGGCGTGTGGTCGGCAGCACCACTTAATTAAAATGGAGAGCCACGTCAGAGTACAAGATATTATTGCGAGATGTGATGGCAGGGGGCTCGTCGATTTCAGCCTTTAAAACGTGGATAAGTCATGCCACTACGGGGCAAAAGGAATCGAAGTAATCACAGCTTCCTATGTTCTGGCGACACGCGTCTCCTCGCACACACACACATATATATATATATAAATAAAAGGAGAAGAAAGAAATTTAATAAGTAATATTATTTTTAATAAAATAATCAAAATATCACGCTTACAATATTTATTATGAGAAATATTGATTGTATTTTTATTTTTATTTTAAGTATATGAGTTTTTTTTTATGTAATATAAAAAACAAACAAACTTGAGATGCGGGGAAATTCATCATTAGAAATAATTTTATTTTCTGGAGAGTTGATCTGTAGCACGAAATTCAATCAACTTGGCATTTTTTTTTTTTTTGAGTTTCTGGATATTTTCTGTATGCTGAAGATATCGTTTCTTCCACTTATTTTCTCGTGGACTGCTCCTGTTATATATTGTGAACCTCGCGTACAGTTGCTGCAGAGGCAGAGTTAGTGTAAGAGCCAAAGGCAACGCATTGACACTGGTCAATCTGCCTCCCAATTCCCCCTTCATCCTTGGGTAAGTTACACACGTATAGATAATTAGTTGAGAGCAATTTTATCGGCATTTTCGGAGTGGTCTAGACCTCACTTTTGCGGATGAATATATAATATTGGAAAGTTCATTATGCTAACCTTAACTTAACTGTCAGCAACTCTGCGACTCCGTGGATTTGCAGTTGCCGGCGATCCGGCTGGAGAGACAGACATGTCGATCCCGCCAAACGCGATCGGGAGAGGCTGCGCGTCCGGCTTCCCTCAGCCTCTGAGCCATGATGATGAGCACCGGGCGAACAACCTGGTTTACGTAGTTCACTACATGAACTGCGTACATCCCGCGGGCCCCAGGCTGCAGCATGGGATCGTGTACCGCGAGAGCACCGGAGAGCACGACATCCTCCACCACGTCTTCCGCTTCGACCTCAGGCACTACTCCGACATCTTTCGAGATGGGTTCCGGGCTCGGCCCCAGGGGGAGACCCCCGACGAGGACTACTACAACCTGCTCGACCACGTCAACAACGCTGGTGCCCCTCTCGATCCCGGCGTGGGGATTCCTCGCGCCTTTGTGAGCACCACACTTGCCCACTCCTTGCCTACCAGGTTCACCAACCCGGCCGGGACGCTGATCTACCGTTATGAGATCTACGCACCCGGTGGCATTAACGTCAGCGCCACCCTCGGTGACCGCTACGGTTTCCCTAGCCAGAGAGAGATAGCCTTCGTTGGCGGCATAGCCCCTCAGTACATCCGGGCAGTTCAAGTCTGGACCATAACCGGCTACAATGGACTAGGGTAACAGCACTGTACCGCTATTACGCTCTAATATTATGCCAGTCTTTTGAAGTATCGACCGGCTCATATTCTTGGGCGAATCTCTGCAGGTTTGCGATATTACAGAGGGTGGACGACCCAAATCCTTGGATAAGTATAAGCATACACTTTGAACCGCAATCACATCCATTGAGGATGCTCGACATAAGAAATCCAAGCTGTCGATACCGCAACAGACAGACTAATCGGTATGACCCGCTAGGGATCCGCATTTATCGTGGGAGCTCGAGTCTTGCTGGAGCTGCTGCAGAGCCCCTCACGGGCTCCGACTCCGACCTGTGGTATGCCTATGGTGTGCCAGAAGTGGAGAGCTACATAAACGCAGCCTTCCGTTCATCCCGCACGAATGAAGCCTATCTGTTCATGCAGAATGATTACGTCTTGGTGAACTATGCTCCCGGCTCCACCAATGACAGGATCGTGAATGGACCGCTGCTCATCTGCGACGGTTACCCTTCTCTTGCTGATACGGTCTTTGCAGAGTTCGGGATAGATTGTGCTCTCGGGACTCACTACGGGAACGAGGCGTACGTCTTCTCCGGGAACCTGTGTGCGTTGATAAACTACGCACCGGGCACGACGAACGACTGGATAATCAGAGGCCCCGTGACGATTGCCTCGATGTTCCCGTTCTTCGAAGGGACGGTGTTCGAGCATGGCGTAGACGCTGCGTTCGAGGCAACTGCAACATCAGAGGCTTATCTCTTCAGGGGCGACACTTATGCTCTCATCAACTACCGCACCAATCCGCGCGCGATCCATGTCCAGCGCATAAATCAAGGCTTCTTCAGCCTGAGAGGCACCATATTCGAAGACGGAATCGAGGCTGCGTTCGCTTCCCATCGCAGAAACGAGGCGTACATATTCAAGGGCAAGCATTACGCGCTCATCAACTTCGCGCCCGGCTCCACGAACGACTACATCATCGGCGGAGTGAAGGAAATCCTTCCAAACTGGCCGTCTCTGCGCGATGTTCTGCCTCACAAAAATGCAGGGATCGATGTTCACGAGAATGCGTAGAAATTCAAAGGGCTCCCAGCATTTCCTCATGTTTGTGCGTCGATCAAATAAGTCGAGTCAAGTATGGCTAGGCAAGTTACGACTTCATACATAGTCAAGATGTGTCGCGAGCGCCGATCGAGGCCATGATCTCGTTAAGCGCTTCAGTGCTCGAGTATTTTCAGTTTGTCTTCTACCAAAAAGAGTATTATTCTCAGTATGTCAGTTGAATAAGTCGAATCTAGTCGACAAAGTGGCTTCTCAACATGTACGAGGTCGTGGAATAAGTGTCATGGCAGTGGATCTATATATTTGCCAGGTTGAGCAACGCTCTGCGCATGTAGTTGCAAAAAGAAAAGCTCGAAATTCCATGAGAACATATTCAACTTGTGCAGAAGAACACTCTCCACCTATTAGTAGATAAGCTAAGTAATGCGTCCGTCACGATGGAGATCAGGCCCCATCAAAATGTAGCCTCAAACATACATTCCCCTTCTTCCGACGAACAGCAGTGTTCAAGCACCGGTGTCGAAGCCTAATGCAAGGCTACTCGACTTCCAATTTCGGTCTTGTTTTCTAAAGGATTCGGTCGTTTTGAGGGGTTCCATACTCTACAACCGGGTCATCAAGGCAGCATTCGATTCAACGGGGAAAGACTATGCACCCACTCCTCAACTTTGCGGCGTATATAGACGAAGACGATATATTGAATGATGTTCGACGCTAAGGGAATTCTTACAAATCGACCTTCTCCCTTCGTATTGCATTTTGCCCTGGCAAGAATGGCGGGCATGATGAGTTCACACCCACAGCCATAACCATCACTACGTACCAAGAGTATTGAGCTATTGATGCGGTATTATAGTCAATTGTGTTGTCAGGATGGTGATCATCATCTTCCCCATCTCCTCCTTGAAGGACCTCTGTGGTTTAGTGTGCTTGTCGTGCCTCGCGTGCACGCTGGTTTTCCTGAAAAGCTAAGCCGGCCGTATTAGTTCATTACCTCTTTTCATTGATAATGGATTCTAGATCGATCCGAATCTTGTGATGAAGCAAACTTGTTAGAGAGACGAGATTTTCGTGTATCTTAATGGATCACTTACATATGCATTCAAATTTAGATTCATAGCGTATATTCAAATTCGGGTTTGATGGCATATTTTTGTTATGAATGACCGATTAATTGAATTGGAGAGTCGTGACAAAATAAATGAGGGGAAAGGGAATCAAGAGTATCTGGACGCGCACGTGAAAGAGGAGTACGTATGAATTCATTGCAGAGAGCGAGCCACATCTTCTTTCGTTTATCTTAAAAATTTTTAATGCGGGAACGATGCCTTTTTACGTGTCTTTGCATTATTGGAGGAAATTAAAAAAGAAAAAAAAAAGAAAGAAAGAGATCGTGCAGGGTGTCTTAACGAGAGTGGACTGTCACTGGCCCCACATTTATAATTTGGTATTGTTATTAATCAAGGGAAATAATCACCATATTATCTCAACTTATACGTGTTGTTAATTGAATTAATCTCGATAAAGCAATAGTTTGACATGTCGTTCCTGCCAAACACGATCGGGAGAGGCTGCGCATCCGGCTTCCCTCAACCTCTGAAGCGTGATGATGAGCACCAGGCGAACAACTTGGTCTACGTGGCTCACTAAACCATTTTTTGATGCCTGTTGGAAGTGGCAGTTCATCCTTACATTTCTTATTGTGTTACCTTACCAATTGCTGGTTCTGGAAAATCCTTTCAGAGATACGATAGTGTGAACGGCATTGTTGAAGTTGAAGGGCTTCCGAAAGAGGCAGAAAAGAGCCAAGAATAATATACGGCTGAGGAAGGTACCTTATCAACAAAATTTTGGTCATTAAAAATCATATATTTATTGATCGGTGTATTCCTCCAAAATGAACGGGCTGATGTGACTCTTGGGATTGCAGAAAAAGGGGGTGCCTGATTTCTGGCTTATTGATTGCAATGAGAAATAATGAAATTACTTGCTGAAGAGGGTGAGCCTTGTGAAATCATTTATTGGGTGGCATAGCCCCTCAATACATCCGGGCAGTTCAAGTCTGGATTATAACCGGCTACAGTGGACTAGGGTAACTTCGCAGTAACCTTTAACTGTACTTAGAACTTTGATCTAATTAACGTATATTTATAGACGTACGCAGATCGCATAATACCTTAGAGTAATAAAACCTTGTAACATTATTTAACTGCATCGCAGCTTCGCAGGATTGGAGAGAGTGGACGCACCAAATCCCTGGATTAGTGTAAGCATCTCCTTTGAGCCACAATGGCATCCGTTGAGGATGATCGACATAAGAAATCAAAGCTGTCGATATCACAATATACAGACTAATCGGTACGAGCCGCTAGGGATCCAAGCGGACGATTACATCATCGGCGGAGTGAAGGAAATCCTTCCAAACTGGCCATCCCTGCTCAGCGTCGATCAAATAAGTCGAGTCAAGTATGGCTAGGCAAGTTACGATTTCATATATAGTCAAGATGTGTCGCGAGCGCAGATCGAGGCCATGATCTCGTTAAGCGCTTCAACGCTCGAGTATTTTCAGTTTGTCTTCTACCAAAAAGAGTATTATTCTCAGTTTGTCGGTTGAATAAGTCGAATCTAGTCGACAAAGTGGATTCTCAACATGTACCAGGTCGTGGAATAAGCGTCATGGCAGTGGATCTATATATTTGCCAGGTTGAGCAACGCTCTGCGCATGTAGTTGCAAAAAGAAAAGCTCGAAATTCCATGAGAACATATTCAACTTGTGCAGAAGAACACTCTCCACCTATTAGATAAGCTACGTATATGCGTCCGTCACGATGGATCATGGCGTCAAAGTCTAATGCAAAGCTACTCGACTTCCAATCGGTCCTATTTTCTAAAGGATTCGGTCGTTTTGAGGGGTTCCATACTCTACAACCGGGTCATCAAGGCAGCATTCGATTCAACGGGGAAAGACTATGCACCCACTCCACAACTTTGCGGCGCACATAGAAGAAGACGACATGTTGAATGACGTTCGGCGCTAAGGGAATTCTTACAAGTCGACCTTCTCCCTTCGTATTGCATTTTGCCCTGGCAAGAATGGCGGGCACGATGAGTTCACACTCACAACCATTGCTACGTACCAAGAATACCGAGCTACTTACTGATCATGCGGCACTTTAGTCAAATACTGTGCTGTCACGGTGATGATCATCATCTCCCCCTTCTTCATGCCTCGCGTGCATGCTTGTTTTCCTGAAAAGCTAAGCCGACTATAATAGTTCATTGTCTCTCCTTGTTGAGAATGGATCCTAGATCCAAATCTTGTGATGGAGAGCAAACTTGTTAGAGAGAAGAGAGTTTCATATATCTCAATGAATCCGTCACATATGTGTTCAAATTCAGAGTAATCATGTATATTTCGGTTCAAGGGTAATGCCATGTTTATTTTTCAAAATAAATTTTTTAATCATATAATTGACTAATTAATTTTGTATTATATTATTCATATGTGCGGCCGGGTGTTGTCGACCAAGGTATATTAATTGACAAACTACATTAACCAATCAGAGGCGATGTATCAGGGAAGCCATAATTGGGGTTGTTGGATCGGTATACATGAACACGGAGAGCTGTTGCACTGGATGGCAGTCGTGCGCGGGTCGTGTGAACATCTCCCGATCAAGGAGAGGCACGGGGACTAAGTGCGCCTTGCTGAACTATATATGGTAGTATTAAATGGGCAGTCTAAACCAAGTCAAAAATTAGTCCAAAACTGTGTGTTACCGTTGTGGGTCAGCCAATTATACTTAACGGTCTAAATCAATTACATATTACTGTTTAAGGAAATATGAACCAGTCCATACCATATTTAATCGAGGCCTATTTACAGTTAAGGCATGTTTAACATGTGAACAATGCCCTTTCTACCCTTTTTTGTTTAAATTATTTAAAATTAATAAACTTTTTATATTAACACACATTTCAATATTTTGCTAATAATCATACAATCACAAAAATACTGTTTATTTTATTTATATAAATAAAATATTATCTTTTTTTAAGAATATTAAATTTTATTAATACGATAGATAGATACGTCAATTTAAAAATTCACACATAGAATGAAGGGTTGGGCATTGAACCTTAACAAGATTGCAACGGAGATTATTTGAGAAAATTATTAGAAAGATTTGTAAATGAATTATAAAGTTAGGGAGATTTTTCTGGATTAAAATTATGAGAATAATGAGATATTTATAAAATTTAAGAGTTGATGGTGAAAATAAGATAAATATAAGTTTTTGTAGTGGGAAACTTTTTTACAAATGTGACAACTATTCAAAATTTTCAAAATTAAAAAACATATATATATATATATATATATCAATTGCATTCAACAGTCAAATTTTGGTATCGACTTCAACGGCTAATTGCAATTTGCAGATCTAAGGAGACACTCAGGGATGACACGTGGCAGGCAGCAACGACTTTGGCCATCCGGGCCATTCTGTGCCGGTCCAATAGGAGAATGTCCCAGTTTACCGGACCTTGATTTTTCACCTAATTTATAATTACCTGCTAATCTAATAAAAACAATTATAAATTCATGGTTTGGACGATTTAATTTTGGACCAAACCAACTCCTTAGATATACTCTGCCGACCTAGCCAGCTCAGATTTGCTTCGTGCATAGCTTCTGACTGAACCTGCGTGTTGACTGTGGAGATTGGAATACGGCTCGAGGTCGGAAGGACCACTTAATTAAAATGGGAGAGTCACGTCAAAGTACGAATATTCTTGTGTGATGTGATGGCGGAGAAGCCTTCGGTTGAGCCTTTTAAAACGTGGATAAGTCATGCCACCGCCGGCAAAAGGAATCAAAGAAATAACAGCTTCCTATGATCTCGCGCCACGTGTCATCCCATATGGAGTGGGAGTAGGAAATTTAAGCGCGGTAGTATTAGTTTTGATTTGGCACTTAAAATATTATATATTTAATTTTTAAAATATTTTTTAAGTATTGGAAGAAAATTTTAGGTAGTGGAGGAACTTATCATTATAAATAATTTTATTTTCTGGTGAGTTGATTAATTATATAACACGGAATTCAATTAATCTGATATTTTCTTAATTTTTGGATATTATATGCAACTTTTCTTGTACGTGGACTGGACTGCTCTTGTATGTATAGTAAACCTCGTTAGCAGTTGCAGAGATGAGGGGTTAGTGTAAGAGCGAAAGACAACGTATGGACATGATCACTCCGCCTTCTACTCCCCCTTGATCCTTAGGTAGGTTACACGTATGGATTAGTTGAGAGCAGTTTTACCGGCATTTCTGGAGAATTTTTACCTTTGCGGATGAATATAATATTGGAAAGTTAACCAATCTAACCTTAATTTAATGGTAAGTAACTCTGCGAGTCCATGGATTTGCAGTTGCAGTTGTTGGTGGCATAGCCCCTCAATACATCCGGGCAGTTCAAGTCTGGATTATAACCGGCTACAGTGGACTAGGGTAACTTCGCAGTAACCTTTAACTGTACTTAGAACTTTGATCTAATTAACGTATATTTATAGACGTACGCAGATCGCATAATACCTTATAGTACTATAACCTTGTAACATTATTTAACTGCATCGCAGCTTCGCAGGATTGGAGAGAGTGGACGCACGAAATCCCTGGATTAGTGTAAGCATCTCCTTTGAGCCACAATGGCATCCGTTGAGGATGATCGACATAAGAAATCAAAGCTGTCGATATCACAATATACAGACTAATCGGTCCGACCCGCTAGGGATCCAAGCGGACGATTACATCATCGGCGGAGTGAAGGAAATCCTTCCAAACTGGCCATCCCTGCTCAGCGTCCAGCCTCACAAAAATGAAGGGATCGATGTCCACGAACATGACGAAGAGACCCATCGTGACTAGCTTCAAAGGCCTTCCCTAATTTCCAATGCTGCATGTTTGTATCCATCGAATAAGTCCAGTGATCAAGTACGGCTAGGAAAGTTATTCAATATATATAGTCAAGATGTGTTGCAAGTCTCGATCCGGGCTATTACCCTGATAAGTGTTGTGCTCTCAACATACAATACCTCCAATAAAAAAAAAATCGAGTATAATTAAAGAAAGGGAAATGAAATTTGGCTAAGAGCTTAAAGAATTATGCTTAAATTTTAAAAAAAACAAATCGAAAACAGATATGTACGATATTTAATCAGTAAACTAATTTACATGAATTCCTAGTACTATAACAATTGGCTGGGCACATCTTAGACAAGTGAAACTTATCTACTCACGACGACTTAGTACATCAACTGCTCGATGATTGGATTATGCGAATGATGGACAACTGCTCAATGCTCCTCTATCTAGTCGCCCCCGCGGAACATGGAAACGATCGTGCGTCTGTTGGGCTCGTTAGAGGTACGAGGCTTGTGTCTAGTGCAACACTGCTCGATGATTGGTTTGGATAATCTGGGGCGAGGAACAATGTTCGAGCATGGCTTTGGAATAGATGCTGCACTTGAGTCTAAGCGCAACACTGCTCGACTTTTCCATCATCTTACCTCTGAAGGAGAATTGGCGGTTTGAGGGGTTCTATATCGGTTTTCTTTTTGTCCAATTAAGTTAATTGGGTCCTTTTTCTTGATGCTACCAATCAAAGCCATCATTGGTGGGAAGGACCAGTTAATCGAAGGGGAGAGTCACGTCAAAGTGCGAGAATATTCTCGTGTGATGTGATGGCAGAGCGCTCACAGGCTTCAACCTTTAAAACGTGAAAGCGTCCCGCCCAGTACCACGTGTCGGAATCAAAGTAATCACATCTTCCTGTGCTCTCGCGACACGTGTCCGTTGCACCCGAGGAGGCGCAGCACATGAACAGATAAATGGGCGAGGGATCGATGCCCCAATTTGAATAATCATGATCGAGATTTTTGCATGGTAAGCTTCCCCGACCTCTCCTTTCTATATATGCAACCCTCAGTTGCGCCTTCTTGAATGCGCACAGACTCTGATCAATCTGCCTGCCATTTCACTTTGATGCCAGTTGACTAGGTGAGATACGCGAGCATTTTTGTCGGCATTTTCAGTGTATTTTTACTCCTAGATGAATGCGTTTCATGAATTTAGTTAAATTATATCAGGAAAGATTAATTCTATGAGCTGACCTGAATTTGATCGTTAAATTTGGCGTTCGGTGGACTTTGCAAGCAGGGATCCGGAAAAGACATGTCGATCCAGCCGAACACGATCGGGAGAGGCTGCGCATCGGCCTTCCGTCAACCGGTCAGCCCAGCCGACGAGCGCGAGTCTCGGAACTTGTACTATGCAGTCCACTACATCAACTGCGTACGCCCCAGAGGCCCGCGGCTGCCCCGGATCGTGTATCGGAGCAGCACCTGGGATCACGACGTCCTCCACCGAGTTTTTTGCTTCGACCTCAGCCTCACGGTCGAGTACGAGGATGTCTTCCGAGATGGGCTCGGGGCTCCGCCCAAGGGGAGCACCCCCGACGAGGTCTACTACGATTTGCTTGACCACGTCAACAGCGCCGGTCGTGAAGTGGGCACCCCTCGCGCCTTCATCAGCACGACGCTCAGCCCTAGCTTGGCTACCTGCAGGTTGACAAACCCGATCGGGACGATAATCCAGCGGTACGAGATCTATGCACCCGGCGGCATTTCCATCGGAGCAACCCTCGGTGACCGCTGCAATTACCCTGGACAAGGAGAAGTTACCTTTGTTCGAGGCGTCGCCCCTCAATACATCCACGCCGTTCAGCCCTTCGTCATCACCGGCTACACCGATCAAGGGTAATACAGATTACTATGCTTCTTTCCCTTCTTCTCTTGCTGAATTAATGCGCTTCTTTCCTGAGATACAAGCGTTGAATAATACAATGCCAAGTCGGAAAAAAATAAAGGAAATTTCAAGAATTGGAAACTAGCGAGTCAGGTTATAGACTACTTAAGCTTCTGGAGCAAGTTTATGTAAATCGGGCTCAGAGCAAGTTGTTGTATGTGCTCGCGTTTACCAAACTCGGATGTGGAAATCAAAGTGAAGTGCACAAGAGAGAATATCGGTTCATGTTTTTACTAGCATCGTGTTGCAGGTTTGCGATTTTAGACAGGTGGTCGCCCATCAAAGCGGTAAACCGGAACTTCGATCCGCAATCGCATCCATCAAGGGCGCTCGACGTAGTAAATCCTGCTTGTGATTATATCGACCTGGACGGTCAACGTCAAGCACTTCTCTATGGCATTTACTCGATAAGCCACTGGAAAGGGGTGGAGGTGGAGGTGGAGGTGGAGGCGAAGGCGGTGACGGCAACGGCGATGTCCCTCTCCAATGACGCGTGGTATTCGTATGGTGTGCAGGAAAATGAGAGCTACATAAACGCAGCTTTTCGATCGTCTCGGACGAACGAGGCCTATCTATTCATGAGCAATGATTACGTCTTGGTGAACTACGATCCGGGCTCTACCGAGGAGGATCGGATTGTGAACGGACCGCTGCTCATCTGCCAGGGCTATGCGTCTCTTGCCGGCACAGCCTTTGCTGAGCACGGGATCGACTGCTCGTTCGGGACCCATTACGGGGACGAGGCTTACGTCTTCTCCGGGAACCTCGTTGCGTTGATAGACTACGCACCAGCCAAGGCGGCGCTCGACTGGATAATCAGCGGCCCCATGACGATCGCCTCGATGTTCCCATTCCTGGAAGGGACGGTGTTCGAGCACGGCATCGACGCTGCATTTGAGGCGACGGCAGGATCGGAGGCCTATCTCTTCAGGGGCGACACTTGTGCTCTCATAAATTACCGCAGCAACCCGCGTGCGATCCGCATCCAGCCGATAGAACAAGGCTTCTCTAGCTTGGGAGGCACCATATTCGAAGACGGGCTCGAGGCAGCATTCGCTTCCCATCGCCGGGACGAGGCATATTTATTCAAGGGCAAGCATTACGCGGTCATCAACTTCGCCTCGCGCTCGAGGAAAGACTACGTCGTCGGCGGCGTGGAGGAAATTCTTCCGAACTGGCCATCTCTGCGTGGAATTCTGCCCCGCAAGAATCGTGGGCTCGACGCCCACGATCACGATTAGCTTCAGAGGCCTCTCGACATTTGCACGTGTTTGTGTCGATGGAATAAGTCGAGTCAAGTGGTTACGCAAGTCATTTCGTAACTGGGTCGTAGCTGTGACAGCACACGCACGCAATCGTCAAATTTCATATTTATATCTTCATCATTGAATATAAGAGCATCTTGAAGATAAATCAAGCTCATCATAAACTGGGTTTGGTCATCGGTCAGAAACAAGTCTCAATTTGAAGCGGATTCGTTAAACTAAGTCGAACTCAAACGATGTAGGCTAGAAATTAAACAATCTACAAAGTACGGGGGTCGTAAGTCCAAATCATGAAAAAAGAAGGGAGCAGATTGAAATTGGATAATTTCCCCTCCGCCTTTTGTTTTCTGTTTTTCAACCTGTCCCTGACAGTTATCTGGCTAGGGCTTCTCACGTGCAGAGAAGCAAAGGACGACTTAACTGCTCTGCAATACCCTCGACACTCCGCGGAGGCCGCCATGGGCCACGGAAAAGATAACGTCAATGTAGAGGATCTCGCTTCCGGTGTGTTCGAAATGCTTGCGTAGATGAGTGTGTACAGTTTTGGTTGATTGTGATTGTTCACATGCGCTTGAATAGTTTCGTAACGAATTCATCTTTGCTCTCTGTTGGTAGCTCTAAACGGTGAGGATCGAGCCGGGCTCGTTAACGCCCTCAAGGTCAGTAACCCTATTCCCTGTCCGGATTTTCTGAAGTGAGCGAACTTCCAGGTGACAGATTGATTATTATGAAAGGACTTATTCTAAAGTATAATCCTTTTCCATTGGATTGGTGGATTTACACTAGCAGGGACTAAGGCAATGTGAAATAACAATAATAATATGGCTTCTTTTGGAAACCTGATTACGTTGGCTGCTGTTGCAGAATAAGCTACAGAATTTGGCGGGACTGCATTCTGACGTGCTCGAGAACCTCTCTCCAGCCGTTAGGAAACGTGTTGAAGTCCTCCGTGATATCCAGGCATTTCCTCTTTTGAAAAATCTCCTTTTTATTCCTTGCTTCTGGGCTTGCATATCGTTGTTTGTCAGCTTGAATGCAAGTAATATCCTGCTTATTATGCAGTCTTCAGGATTCTGTGGCTCCATATATACATTGATATGTACGGTCTCTATGTATATTCTGTCTGTTGTTTATGTCCAATATTCGTTTTAAATAAGTCCAGTGGCTGAATCAATGGATAGTTCCGCATTGCTAAATCCAATATACTGGTAGTCTTCTGGCTTTATTCAGTTTGTGCATTGGAGCGATTGTCTGGGTTGCAACTGTATATTATGTCTCAAACCTTTTCCAATTGGCCATCATGTTGATGTTGCCCTCCCAATGTGTCATTTTCTCTCTATAGTTGACCCTATGTCATGAGCTCACCTTCTTCTTTCCCAATTCACTCTCTGCAGTATCTTTTTCCCCTCCTCTCTTCAGCCACTTACAATGTTTTGGCAGTTTGCATTTATCTTGCTTGGATTGTTCTGTTGTCTATTTTGTTTCCTTCTTCTTTTGCTTTGTGTGGCATGGGATTCCTGGTTTGGCATTCTGTTTTGCGTCTGGGGTTATGGAGCAGCTTTAACTCTTCTATTATATATCAATCCCTTTCAGAGTGTTGATGATGCTCAGTGAGATTTGCTAAGTTTAATATACTCTGAAAATTCTATTATGCAGAGCCAGCATGATGAATTGGAAGCAAAGTTTTTTGAGGAAAGAGCTGCACTTGAAGCCAAATACCAGAAACTTTATCAACCTCTATACACCAAGGTACTAGCTACGTTATACATGTGTTCTGCTTTTGTATTTTTTTCTCTTTCAGAACATGGCTTTTGCATGATGTGGTCTAGATGTCTGTAGTGGCGCTTGATCCTTCCATGCCTTTTTATTTCACTAATTGCTAGTCCTGCTGAATGCTTTTAGAGATATGAGATTGTGAATGGTGTTGTTGAAGTTGAAGGAATCCCAAAAGAAACAGAAAAGAGTGAAGAAGAAAAGACTAGTGGAGGTACGTATGTTATAGACTTATCATATTCATAAAAAATGTAAAAAGTTACAGATCTTGCATGAGCTCATTATGATCCAAAAAGAAATGGTTGAAGTTCTATTTTGTTTGCAGAAAAAGGGGTGCCTGATTTCTGGCTTAATGCAATGAAAAACAATGAAGTTCTGGCTGAGGAGGTTAGCTTTCTGATATTATTTATTGGGTGCTTCAGAGTGAACTTTGACCTAACTCTTGCATGTTTTCTCCTGTGCCTCAGATTAATGAGCGTGATGAAGGTGCTCTTAAATACCTCAAAGACATTAAGTGGTGCAGAATAAATGATCCCAAGGGATTCAAGCTGGAATTCTTCTTTGATACCAATCCCTATTTTAAGAACACTGTCCTGACAAAGATCTATTACGTGATTGATGAAGATGAGCCAATCTTAGAAAAAGCAATTGGGTAAATTACTAGTGTATTATCTCCAAAAGAGTAGTCAATTCGATTTGCCATTGTAAATCTAAAATTGATTCTAAGGTTTCTCTTTGTTAATCATTATTTTTGGTTCTGATTTTCTGTAGGACAGAGATTGAATGGTATCCAGGAAAATGCTTGACGCTAANTTCAAGCTGGAATTCTTCTTTGATACCAATCCCTATTTTAAGAACACTGTCCTGACAAAGATCTATTACGTGATTGATGAAGATGAGCCAATCTTAGAAAAAGCAATTGGGTAAATTACTAGTGTATTATCTCCAAAAGAGTAGTCAATTCGATTTGCCATTGTAAATCTAAAATTGATTCTAAGGTTTCTCTTTGTTAATCATTATTTTTGGTTCTGATTTTCTGTAGGACAGAGATTGAATGGTATCCAGGAAAATGCTTGACGCTAAAGATTCTCAAGAAGAAGCCTAAGAAAGGATCAAAGACTGCAAAGCCTATAACTAAAACTGAGAAGTGCGAGAGCTTTTTTAACTTCTTTAATCCTCCTCAAGTACCAGAGGATGATGAAGACACCGATGAGGATGCTGTATGCAAAAAGATGTGTTTCTGAAAATTCTACCCTGTTTTGCTTTCCCAGTTCTTTCTAAAATATATGTAACTATGGGTGCAGGCCGAGGAACTTCAAAATTTGATGGAACAAGATTATGATATTGGGTGAGTACTTCATTTGTTGGGTAAAATGGATTTGGAATTTGCTATTTTTGGTGATCTGGAATTGAAAACATGCAAGGATGCTGTGTGTCTATCACTTAACTTTTGAGCTCATTGTATTTGATCAATAGAACAAAAAGAAAGAAAACAACCAATCTGGTTGTTGGCTCTTTGCCATCATTTTTCCCAGATAACTAAATTGGTTTGTTTTATGTTATCATTTTATTGATTGATAATGGTTTCTGGTCTTTGAGATGTTGATTTGAATCTTCTCTCATCTATTTGCATGTTAATTTGTCTGAGCTTTTGGAATTTGTGCAGGTCAACCATTAGAGATAAGATTATCCCCCATGCTGTGTCATGGTTCACAGGAGAGGCTATTCAGGGAGATGAGTTTGTGGATTTGGATGATGATGAGGATGAAGGTGAAATGGATGATGATGAGGAGGAAGATGAATAAGATGAGGATGATCAGAACATGAGAAAAAAGGTAGGTTATAGTTGTTGATTTCAGCAGGGTAGAATCCTATACTAGATGCTTACCCACACATGAAAGAGAAGGGAAAAAACTATGTCAAAGGAAGAGATTTATGTTATTACTACTAAGGAAGACCATAGGTCAACCAGGAAAAAATAGATTTCCATCAAGTCAATTATAGAGAGAGGGATATAAATGTTGGGTGCACATGAATTTCCATGAAAAAAGATAATGAAAGAAATTAATTCTAGAAACTGAACCAAGATGGCTGGGAGACATTACATGGTAAAAATTATAGTTATTATTGTAGTTCTTTGTATAGATAGTTACCATGTGTAGTTAGTGGATTGATAACGAGTACCTGCAAATTGGGAGTAACCACTTCAAAGTGTAGGAAAAGACCAAATAGGTTTTCATTATAGAGGAAATTGTGTAAGATTCATACATAAAAAAAGGGAGCAAATTGTTTAAGAGCATTATTTTGCTATTAGTAAAATTGAGAGACAAAATGGAGGCCTCTTCCCATATAATAGGAGAGGCAGAGTCAACAGTACAGGAACATAATAGACAGGACGAACATGATTGACAGGTGCTGCTCGGTAATGCCATTTCTGAACCTTTAATAATTAACATTTCATCAGTTTAATCACACATTACCATGTAATCTTATGCTGAATCCTTTTTTACTAGGTTATGCTAACTCTTTGATAACTTACATGGAAAATTTTGCTGCACTCATCATCTGGGCATAAGGAATTCTGATAAAAATACCCCTTGTGTACTAATCATAGTCTTTGGGTAGTTCGTGTTTGGGTGGGTGGAATTGGCACTCCATTATGCTCATATTCCACTTACTCTGATAAGGACTTCCAGTTGCAGATACATCCTTATCTAGGCTTTTAGCAATGAACAACATGTTATTTGTGGTGAATTTATGGCACCTGGTCGAACTGTTAACTCTGCATTTCCTTTATGATTCTTCGTTCAAACCAAATGTACTTCAATTTTCATCTTCAGTAAGTTCTGTTTGCTTGTGTGCTGCTTTTGTCATTTGCAGAAGGGTTGGAGGGCACATGCAGGAGAAGGTCAACAAGGCGAGAAGCCTGCAGAGTGCAAGCAGCAGTGACGTTCCCTCAGAAAGACTGAAAAAAGGGACTTTCTTTTTCATTTATTTGTCTTCTGTTGGCTTGGCTTGGGGGGCAAATCACAAAGTTTTGGGATAAAAATGGCATGTTTTTCTGTTGGTTTGGATTTTTTGAGGGGCGTATCATCCATGTCTATCATATGGTCAGGTAGCATGTGCTGCGAGCTTTGTATAGACGCTTGATATCTGATTCAATTATATTGTCAATGACAATTCTATGGTCTCTTTGGGTTTCGTTGCTGACATTATATATATTTTTCCTTTCTAAGTTTTCTGCTGTCCATTCTCTATCCGTGGAGTTACGAAGATCAGTCGGCCCGCTTTTCGAACCGAGGGAAGACAATCTCGTCTTCTGGAGGTTGAGCACGGCACCCGATGCGAATCGCTTGCCCCTTTGGTGGAAAGGCTGTCCTCGGCTTGATAGTTCGTTGCTCTGTTACTGTCTGAAAAACCGCAGAGTATCTCTGTAAGGCCCCGACTGTCGGTCACTCAATGCACCGTACACAGCATTCCTCACTGTTGCCCGTGGGAGATCCTCCGGTAGTTTCGACACAAGCCTAAGCAATTTCGTGATGGAAAAATTAACGCAGTCTCTATTTAATGCGATACCTTGGCCCCTGCAAACTTTGATCGGATTAGAGGGTGTAATTACATTTGAAAAATAAGTGTCCAAATCGAGTCGGTCTTATTGCAATTGTCCATAGTGCGGCTAAAATAGTGGTGTCCTTTCGCCCAAATATAGAACTTTTGATGATTCTTATATTGCGTGTTGTTATTTGCACGTGCTGTATTTCCATTTACACCATCGACATAAAAGGCCATAGATCTCAACCAAATCGAATTGAACTCGAACATTGGAGGCTTGAAACTGGAAAAAACAATCTGAAAGTTGTGGGATCACATGTGTAGACTATGAAAAATGTAGGGGGCAAATCAAAATTACACACCCTTTTCCCCCCTCGCCACTCTTTTTATCGGCTCGCCGCCCCCCCTCGTGCTAGGGTTTTTCATCTGCAGAGGGCAGAGGTTTTCTTTCTTCCCTCTGCCTCCTCACTTCTAATCTGTTCGGCAATTTCTTCTCTAGGCCAATTTTTACACGATGAGCAGCGACAAGGACAACTTCAACATGGCCGATCTCGCTTCCGGTAACTAGAACTCTCTGTCTGTTTGTGTGTGTCTATACGTCTGAGAGATTCTGTATTAATTCCTTGTGTCGTTTCTGTTTGTAGCTCTCAACGATGAGGATCGAGCTGGGCTCGTTAACGCCCTCAAGGTCAGTAGCTTCAATCCAGTCTGAATCTTCTGGGTGACATGGGAGAACTTTCCAGTGTCAGACTGATAATTGTGGAGGGATGATCCCTTTTTTTTTTCTTGTGCTTTGCTTGGTGAATTTTTGCATCCACTATAGATTTGGAAAATGCTAAGGCGGTGTTTTTGGATGGAAATGAGGATGCTACCATAGTGGAATAATCACTTCTAAATTCAGAGCCCGGATATAGTGCCATATTTTGAAAAAGCTGATTATTTTGGTTTTCATTGCAGAATAAACTCCAAACTTTGGCTGGACAGCACACTGATGTGCTTGAGAACCTCCCACCAGTCGTTAGGAAGCGCGTCGAAGTTCTTCGAGAAATCCAGGCATGTTGTCTCTTATCTGAGCTCCACTTTGTTGATACCTTCACTCTCTTCTTATTTTGCAGGTTAGCTGTATGTCAGCTCTTTATGGCAATATCACTTATGGAGATGTGCCAAGAACAAAATTCATGTCCATTTCAACTATCTTAAATCCCAAATAGTTGTAGTATCTTCAATTTTTGTTTTCTATGTGTTTCCTTTGGTCAAGGTTTTAAAAGTATTTCCTTTGCTACAGCTTTGCATTGTCTTTGCCGAGACTCAGTCATTTTTATCCAGCCTTCCAAGTGATTGTTTCATTTTCAGCTGAATCGCTGTATTTTTTGACTCCAGCATCTTTCACTATCTAGCTGCTTCCAATGTTCAGTAGTTTGCTTTTATCTTGTAATAGGATTGTTCTGTGATTATGTATCTGTATCTATTTATCTTGGATGTTTGAAGATTTATAGTTTGGCTTTCTGTTCTGTATGTGGGATGAGAGAACTACTTCAAGTTTCCATTGTACAATCAAACCCCTTACGTAGTATTAATGCTGTTGAAAGGGTTTGACTCAGCCTAATCAACTCTGAATTTTTTTTCTCCTGCAATGCAGAGCCAGCATGACGAATTAGAAGCAAAATTCTTTGAGGAAAGGGCTGCTCTTGAAGCTAAATACCAGAAACTTTATCAACCATTATATAGCAAGGTACTTTTTTGCGCTTACATATGTATTCTGCAGTCAAGGTACTGGTTTATGCACTATCAACACATTTTATACACTTCTGTTTGATTTTTTGATGCCTGCTAGAAGTGTCTGTTCATCCTTTTATTTCTTATTGTATTATTTTACCAATTGCTGGTTCTGGAAAATTCTTTCAGAGATACAATATTGTCAATGGCATTGTTGAAGTTGAAGGACTTCCAAAAGAGGCAGAAAAGAGCCAAGAGGAAGATAAGGCTGATGAAGGTACTTTATCAACAAATTTTTTGTCATTAAAAATCATATATTTATTGATTGGTGTATTTCTCCAAAATGAAATGGCTGATGTGATTCTTTCGCTTGCAGAAAAAGGGGTGCCTGATTTCTGGCTTAATGCAATGAAAAATAATGAAGTACTTGCTGAAGAGGTGAGCCTTGTGAAATAATTTATTGGGTGCTTCTGTGCAAACTTTTCCTAACTGTTGATTTTTTTCGTTGGCAGATCAACGAGCGTGATGAAGGAGCTCTTAAATATCTCAAAGATATTAAGTGGTGTAGGATAGATGATCCCAAGGGATTCAAGCTGGAATTCTTCTTTGATACCAATCCTTATTTTAAGAACTCTGTCTTGACAAAGATATACCACATGATTGATGAAGATGAGCCCATCTTAGAGAAAGCCACGGGGTACTTTTCTTGGCTATTATCTTGAAAGGAGGAGTCTGTGATTTGATAGTACAGCAATTCCCTCTGTTGATCTGTATGCTTGGTTCCTGCCTTTTTCTAGGACGGAGATTGAGTGGTATCCAGGGAAATGCTTGACGCAGAAGATTCTCAAGAAGAAGCCTAAGAAAGGATCAAAGAATGCGAAGCCTATTACTAAAACTGAGAATTGCGATAGTTTTTTCAACTTCTTTGGTCCACCTGAAGTACCGGAGGATGATGAGGACATAGATGAAGACACTGTATGCAAAAGCCTTTCTTTCATTAAATTCTGCTCCAGATATTTGTATGTCTCCTCTGTTTGATTTTTATAATTATTGGTGCAGGCTGAGGAACTTCAAAATTTGATGGAACAAGATTATGACATTGGGTGAGTGCTTCATCCGTTGACATCTTCCTTTGCAGTGATAAAAATGATTTCTATTCGCCTTTTATCACAATCCAATGTGTGAAATACCTCTTCATGTACTGTCCTAGTTTTCTAGTTCACTTCATTTCCTTGATGTAATAAATACACTTGATTTGTTTGCTGGCTTTTTTCTGTCTGTTGTTCTTTTCTGTAACCAGACAGGCTTGCTTTATGGCGCATTTTTCTTGTTTGAGAGTGATTCATGATTTCAGTATATCAATTCTGTAGCAGGTTCTGTTGGTTTTAATTTTTTTTTCTGAGTTATTGGAATTTGTGCAGGTCAACCATCAGAGATAAGATCATCCCTCATGCAGTGTCGTGGTACACAGGTGAGGCTATTCAGGGAGATGAATTTGGGGATTTGGATGAGGATGAGGATGAAGGTGATATTGATGATGAAGATGAAGATGATGAGGAGGATGAAGATGAAGAAGAGGATGAGGACGAGGACGAGGATGAAATTGATAAGAAGCCGAGAAAGAAGGTGCAATCTAATATATACTTATTTATATTCTCACGGGTTGCTTTCGATCAAATCCCAATGAGCAGGAAATTTGTTTATTTTATTTGCTCCTCTCAGAGCTTCAATAAGAATCCCAGCTCCTCAGAGATCATCATAATGTAGGTTGGGCATAAAAGGGTCTTCCATTATTTCTGTTGATTAATCAAGTGTTTTACGGATGGAACTTTGATCCATACTTTTGTTACCGATTCTGTTCTTCATTGTTTCACATTTCCTATAAATATGTGCTGATTTTGACTTTGACAGAAGAGTGGGAAGGCCAGTGCAGGAGAAGGTCAACAAGGTGAGAGGCCTCCAGAGTGCAAGCAGCAGTGATGTTTTCCCAAGAAGAGTTACAAGCTTGTCTCCATCTTCTGTTGGGTCGGTTTGGGGGGAGAGATTAGAATTTTTGGGTGAGAGGTCTCATATTTTTTTTTGCTGGCTTGGATGGGCATATCTGTTATATATTAGTGTCTTGGATCGATATTTATGGTTGTTGTAAGTTTGATGGGAAGACTGCCGTAAAATTTGAATCATTTTTTTATTGTGTGTGGATGGGGTTCTGTCCTCTCTCTCGGGTTTAATGCTCGGTTGTATCATTTTTTTTCCCCTTTGATCTCTCATTTTCCACTCCCCCATCTGTATTTCAAGTTATGGAAACGGTTGGCCACGGCCACCCCCAATGCACGCAGGCGGCAGGAATATTCCACCAGGTGATTTATGGCTTGAGCTGTACCAAGTGACCGATGCCACAACTTAGAATTCCGTACGGGATGATTTCAACGTTGTGGGTTCGCAAAGCGAACTGTACCACAAATTCTAGGCTGCCGTCTTCATTAATTTTCTGCAATTTGTAATTTCCGTGGCAAAGATGCCCTTGGAAAACGTCATCTAAATTACTCTTGGTCTTTGGGGCGACACCACAACGGGTCGTCGCAACGTTTGATGCGCGTAGAATTCAAATTCTGCAACTGTAGACGGATATTGATTGTAATTAACTCCGTTTTAAAGCTGGAATTCTATGTACGAAATTTCCACAGGCTACTTTCGAAACAGACATCCTTGTATAAGACCATTGCCATTCATGCCCGTGTGGCTTGTCATGTTATACGTCAATGTCATGTGATTCCTCGTGTGTATATGGGCCTACAGGCCCAAATTAGACTGGTTCACGGGCCTCCTCCGGCCCACATCACCACAATTCTTGTCCTGCGGCAGAACTTTCCTCATTTTCTCATTTCTTCGTCCGCTAGAGCTTCTCGCGGAAGGTCCCGAATGGCGGAACCGAAGGAACGGCAGCGCGCGGGCTCTCCATCGTCAGGTGAAATTTCTGAATATCCACCTCCTTACAGTTCTGGATTCATTTCGTCGATCTTAGATGAGACCGCAAACCAATTTCTTCATTATGATCGTGTAACTTCTCGTCGTTGCTCCTCGTCTTTGAGAGAATTTTCGTTTGAATTTGTTAAATTACTAGTCGCTTGATGAACTCATCGCATGCAATTCGAAGTCTGGCTGAAGAAACCCTGTTCCCCGATCAATTATCAGCCCTTTCCCATGTCTCGATTGATGATATCCGTGACGATATTTGAGAGAATAATGGTTGGCATACCCAATACAGTGTGACCAACATGTATATATGTTGATGAAGTATTACAGGCAATTACAAGACTTGCAGTGTATAGGCAGGGTATAGCAATAAGAATTATCCTAGTAATATCCAATTTCAACGCATTTATCTTCTGCTCTAGTACTCCTGAATCTGAGCTTGTAAGGAGTTGGTGCATGAAGAAAATGGAGGCATGGAATTTTTCTTGACAGTATAATGTCCCTGATGGAACATAGGTAGCATCCACATAGAAGTATACATTCTACAGGGACAACTTGTTGAACCCTGTTGGTCTTGCGAGAGTCCAGGCTTGGTAAGGAAGCATACTTCCGATAATTACTAATGCTATCGGTATCGGAACTAATCAATTTCTGAGCACAACACACGCTATATGTTAAATGTTTCTTTTGTTATGGGCTTACACCTCGCTTTGTTTCTCTCTTGACAGAGAAAGAGAAAGACCCGGAAGGCCCAAATCTACTGGAGAGGGCCAAGGAGGAGATGGAAGCTGTGTTTCACTCTGGGAAAAATTCCCCCCACCGCCATCACAAGGAGACGCATGGGACGAGCGATGATATCGATGAGAACACTCCCATCGATGAGGTGAAGGGGCCAAGCGTTTTCCAGCGTGTGAAGGAAGAGATCGAGGCACTTGCCACGGCCGTCCATCCCAAGAATCACTCGGAGGATCGCTGATCATCACTGAAGTAAGAGATTTTCGATCTTTTCTTCTGTACAAAGAGTTTTGGATCACTGAATCCAAGTAGCTGGTGGAAATTCTAAAACCTGGGTTGTGTACTTGTCGTTTCTTTGAGGTTCTGGCAAATCAGCTGGTGACTTTTACTTTACTGACTGATCTTTGCATCCTTCACTCCGGCGCTTGCTCTTGGGCATTCTGTGGCGAAGCTATAGGCTGAGCGCGATAAACTCTCCATCCCCTTAATGTTGTATTTTGTTATGGGACAATGACATGGATTCGAAATCCGGTGTTGGCTGTCCTTTACCCCCCAACCCAATCGCTTTTCCTTGATAGCCAGGCTTATGTTGTTGGAACTTAGGAAAGGAGATTTTGAATGCCATGGAGAAGTGGCCGAGGATGTCTGGCGGTAGAATGAAACACAATCCCATTCAGAATCGGAAATAACATTGACTGCTGCATAGGATGTTTATTTCCAGGTTTGGATTTCAGTTCCTCCATCAACTCGTGCTTGAGAACTTGACTCCTTGGTCGGACTAGTTTTGATTGTACGGCACTCGATATTAGGTGTAATTAGAGAATTTAATTGTTTGAAGGCTTCATTAATCGTATAATTAAACTATGATTCGTCACATGATTACGGATTAATGATTTAATTAGGCGGTATAAGAAAGCCCGCTGACGTGACGATTAGATCAGAGCAAAGAGATCTCAAGAGAAGCGGGGCTTTGATTCCCTTATTATAACGTCCTCCTGTAAAATCCTCCCCATTCCTCCCAACTCCTCACCTCCCCTTCTCTCTCACTGTAACCCTAGCTTCAGCTTCCCCATTTCACCTACAGAGGGAGAGGGAGGGACGGAAACTCCAATTTCCCTCTCGGTGGCTACTCTCTCCCTCGCCTAGTTGCGTGGAGATCCGGCTCTGATTTCGAGTTGGCGTTTCTGGTCTCCGAGTTTCGGATTCGATGGAGCCTCGTCGAGTTGGGGGCAAGTTTCGGCTAGGTCGCAAGATCGGGGGGGTTCGTTCGGGGATATCTATCTCGGTCTGTTCATTTCTTCTTCTCTGTTTCCTTGGTTGCTTCCAAATACTCCCTCTTCTTGACTGATTCTTGAGATTTTTTTTCGTGCTTCCGCAGGTGCGAATATGCAGACAAATGAGGAAGTTGCCGTTAAGCTCGTGCGCGCTGTTCTTAGTTTAATTTTCCTATAGAATTTTCCTGATCTGTGTAAATATTAGAGAATTGCCATTTCTGTCCCGTCTTAATCAGGCGGTCTCGTCATGGCTGTTTCTGAGAAATACATGGATTCAGGACATTAACTTGATCACTCCTCTTCTCGTGGGTTATCTTTCTCTCCTCTTTGGTTATGGGCATATAATTTATTTGTTGACCTTATATATTTATTGGAGGGTTTTCTGACAACTTTGAAATTGAAGTAGAGCAAGTTCGATTACTTGACATTTTTGCAGATAGTGGGTATGGGCTGATACAAGTGGCCCTTTTAGATGTTAACTTGTGCACTGGTCCTACCCTTGAGGGGCTTGCTTTACCTTTATCTCACGAACCAGCGCATGAATTTTTCATTACCATCTGCAGCAAAATTACCTTGCACGGTTATTAAGCAGCTCCTGATGGCTTGATTTTTGGGTTAGCAGTGACAAAAACAATACATATTATTTTAGCTGGGGAAAAGTTTAATTATGTAGTTACATTTAGATTACTTGATGAAATGCATCTAAGTTTGGTAGTCATATTGGGATATCAGTGTTGCATTTTACCGTAAAACTTGTGATTTGTAGTGATTGGAGTTGGGAGGAGATCATTTTCTTGCAAAATAATGTTGTTTGTATATGATTATCTTCTCGTATTTCTGTTATTATTGTATTGCAGATCAGCATGATCAATGATAAGTAAATTGTCATGATTTTTTAGCCAACTATGTCTGATTGTCCCGAATAGGTTTGATAGGCTCTAGTATGGTAACTAGATTTCCCAGGAAACTTTGGTAATTGCCAATTAAGATGTTATAATCTCAGATTGTGGTTCATGTTCTCCCTGATGTAGTTGGCAGGGGTAATGTGATCTTGTGGGCTCAATACATGAGAGCATTTATTACATAGCCCTGATTCAGTGTTGGTTGAATTCTCTAAGTGAGATGTATCCCACTTTAATATTTGATTGTTATGCAGGCCATTTGTTTGGGCCACTATACTTGGTCAGCATTTTTTATTTGAAGGACTATTATGATCCTCAAGTGTTTCATGTTCAATATAAATGTATATCCCATTTAACTTTTGGAAATTTTCATTATTTCTCATTCCTCAGATTAAAATTGGAATTTGAATGATCCAATTTTATCTGGTAACTTGGAGGTTCTCTTAGCCTGTTAACATGTCTGCATCTTCACCGTTCTATGCGTATGCCAATAAAAGAGGTTTCTTACTGATAATGAATAAAATTGACGATTATCAGAACATGCTTTTGGTTAGGAAAATGTGAAGACGAAGCATCCTCAGTTATATTTTGAATAAAAAATCTATAGAATTCTCTGAGGCGGACGTAAGTGATTCTTTCTGTATGACTATTATGTATATCATCATTTCCCCATACATTTCATTTATATTGTGTTGATGCATACCAATTGTATTTGAGCAGGTGGTATTCCAAATGTGAAGTGGTTTGGTGATGAAGGAGACTATAATGTGCTTGTGATGGATTTGCCAGGACCTAGTCTTGAGGATCTGTTTGCCTGATGCAGTAGGAAATTGACTCTCAAGACTGTACTCATGCTTGCAGATCAGATGTAGGATTTCTTGTTCGACTACTTTGATCCATGTGCTATTTACATCGAACTTATCATTCTCTATGATTGCTAATGGCTTTTCAGATTAATTGAGTAGAATATGTCCACTCTAAATCATTTCTACATCGAGATATCAAACCAGATAATTTTCTTATGGGTTTGGGAAGGCGTGCAAACTAGGTCCAAGTCAGAAACATTTTGTTTTATCACTTTAATTCTTCTAGCTTCATTTATTTTGACATGTTGCACGCCATTTACTTGTGTGTAGGTCTCTGTTATTGATTTTGGCCTGGCAAAGAAGTATAGGACACCTCAACTCATCAACATATTCCATACAGGTTTGATTTATTAAAATAGTTTGCCTCATAAACAGAATTAAGAGTGTGAAGCATTTTTTTCCTTTTTCTCTACCTTGTGGATGAAGAAAAAGGGGACATAAAATTGTCATTATTAGAATTATTTATACTGCTGTTCCTGTTTGTTTATAATCTCTTAGCATGTTTTGAGTTTAATTTGTTATTTTCTTGTTGTTTGATGTTGTTTATTGACATAGAGCTGTGGTGCTGTAGTATTTTGGAAAAAATTACTTTGCTGACTTCCGCATATCCTAATATAGTCTGACTATTATCTGATGTCAGCACAAAGTACTTGTTTTTCCCTTTGCCTTTGATAATCAACAGATGTTCTGCATAAACTAAATGTATACATTCTTCTGGTTAAGTTTTAAATTTTCTTTTACAGTCATACTATGGGTTTTCATTTGGAAATCCAGAATAGCAGTATGCCAATTATACATGGCCTTTTTCACATTCCCTTGGCCATTGGAGTTCCTGTTTCTGGGCTATGCCTATGTCCTGTGTATCACTGATTCTACAGATAACCTTAATATGACCTTTTCTTCCTTTGCAGAGTCCTCATTTAAATTTTGAAGTCAAGATGGAACCTTTAGCAGGACTACTGTGTAGTTCTAGCTCATGACATCTTTCAGTTGTTTGCAGAGAAAATAAAATTTTGACTGTTACTGCGAGATATGCAAGTATGAATACTCACCTTGGGATAGGTGTGTAAAAAAGATGCCACTTCACTTAATTTCATGTTTCTGTTACTTAGATTACACGTTGATTTCCCTATATTTCACTTCTTGATTTCACATAGAGCAAAGCCGCAGGGATGACTTGGAGTCACTTGGATATGTTCTGATGTATTTTTTACGGGGAAGGTATTAACTTATATCTCTGACAGATTTACCTTGTCTTTTTCCTTTATATGATTTCTTAGTTATGGTCCAACCTTTCTTGCAGTCTTCCCTGGCAAGGATTGAAGGCAGAAACAAAGAAACAGAAGTATGAAAAGATCAGTGAAAAAAAAGTTGCAACATCCATTGAGGTTGATTCTTGCCTAAGAGAGCAATTTACCCATTCACGATGCAGTATTGCCTTATAATAAGAACTTTTTTCACCACATCACAAGCAAAATGTTTTGCCCCCTTTAGGCCTTATGTTGCGGTTATCCTTCGGAGTTTGCATCATACTTCCATTATTGTCGGTCACTGAGATTTGATGATAAAACTGATTATGCTTATTTGAAGAGACTCTTTCGTGACCTCTTCATCTGAGAAGGTTTGAACTTTATCAGTGAAAGCAGTGGTTACTTATGGTTCACAGATTTATAGGTCAATGAGCCTTTATTTTACTCCTTTTCCAGGCTCAGTTTGATTATGTGTTTGATTGGACCATCTTAAAATACCAGCATTCCCAAAATGCTGCTCCTCCAGCACGTGCTCTTGTGAGTGATATTCTTATCTTAACATGAAATAGATTGAGTCGCTTTATGTGGATAAGCACATTTTTTGTCGTCCATACCTTGTATTACTGTGTCTTGTCTTGTTGCCTGTTGTAGGGATCACTCAATGCTCCTTGGCTTATGATAGAATTGCTTTTATTTACAATTTGCTGACAGCTCCTGATAATTAGAGATGCTAGTGATGTCTTAGTTCCTTAAAGTGGTTTGGTCACTTTGTGTGTTTTTCAGATAGTATTACCATCCTACAGTTAGTGCACAACCATGGCTCCTGCATAATTATAACATAAAACAGGCTTGATAGCTCTAGCATCTGCTTCAAGATTTTAAATGAATCCCATGTTCCTAATTTTCTTTCCAGTTATGAAAGCATATGACTTGGACCTAAAAATCCCATTTTGGGCATTGTATTGGGAATTATGCCATGGACAAGCAGAAAAAGGAGCACTTGAACTTGTTTGGTTGGTTAGGAGCATTTTTACATGTCATGTTTAATAAAGATAAGCACTAGTCTTCTAAAATAGTATATTAACATTTTCCTATGTTATTTTATGTTCTTTTTCGGTTTGTCTTATTTTCAGTTTTATGACATTAAACTCATCTACAGTTCCTGGTTGTCTATTTGCCTTAAAAAACGTTTTGTGCTTAGTTGAAGTGTTACTTGAAACTTAAGTTGTCTTTTTACATAAACATCCTATGATTTTGGTCATATCTTTGCAGTTATCCTCCAATTTTTTGCGCCCTCGTGGATCTTCAAGGAAGCCTGGTAGCAATGTTGTGATTGCCGCAGCGGATTCAGATCCTTCTATTGACAAGGTAGGCTTGAGCCCCGGAGCAAGTCACAAGCATTCTAGTGCCCATAAAGTTCACCCATTGTCTCATCAGACCAGAAGCGCCAATCCTCAAGGGGCACCTCGAACATAAAAAATTTCTAGTCCACTCAACAGGGTATTGAGAGCTTGAAATTCAATGACAGTGAGGAGAAGTTGCAGCATTAGTTGCTCTTTCTCTTAACAGTCACTCTGCCCCTTTTAAATTCTGAAAGCTCTATGTTGCTCGTGGAAAGCTGAATCATCGAAGTCCCTCTGCATTTGGTAAGTACATCAGAAATTTCTTCTCTTTACTTCCGACATAATTAGATGCTATAATTGGGGCGCAAATTCTGGCCTTTTGCCCACGGCTATTTTCATGGTTATCTCCCTTTTTAAGTCTCTGAGATTCTATTGTTGTTCACTGTTGTCTGGTCAGTTGAAACGGCTGGAAGTTAAGGTAGGTGAGTTATCATCTTCTCTAGCTTTATTCACATTGAAGAAACCAAGCATTGAATTGAGTGCTACTTCTTCAAGGATTAGATACAGCAAGCATTTAACATGCTGTACTAAAGGCAAGTTCGATAGGAGCAGGGATCCATTGTTGGATATCGATCCAGCCCTTTCTGGCGGATGTCCTAGTGGCTCGAAATTAAATGCGAATATTGTAGGCTTAAGGAGGGGCGTAAGAAGGGTATGCAGTGGGCCTCATGTAGGCTTAAAGGGCCTCTTATTGGCTATGGGTGGGCCTTGGATAGGCCTAGCGTATGCAAGTACTGGGTCTTAATTGTGACCGGGCTGGGCCTGGAGTGGGTATTGTATACCTATTGAATCGGGCCTCAGATGGGCTCTCAAATGGGCGGAAGGATATTTTATGTGGGCTCGGAATGGGCTCGAATTGGGTTTGGCTCATGATGGGTCAGTATTAGAGATGGCAAGTCGTGTCGGCCTGGTATTATCGGGTTGTGTCGGCACGGCCCGATAAGGGGGAGGGCACGATAAGGGCTGACCCAAGTACGGCCCTCTAAGATATCGTGCCGTGCGGCATGGCCTGATAAGAAAGGGGCGGCCCTGGCTCGGCCCGGTAAGTAAGGGCTATCGGGCCGGGCCGGATTTTGCCAGGTCTAGTCAGTATTGTGCTTTACATGGGCCGAGTTTAGTGGAATTGGATCCAGTTAGTACGCCTAACTGGATCTGGAGTTGCATCGAATTGGGCCTTATTGTCTAAGCGTGGCCAGGTTGGGCCTCATCTGGGTCTGAACTTGGAATTATTTGGTTCGGTGTCCCCTTTCGTGGGCCAGTGTTGGGCTTTGAATGAATGGGCCGCAGAGCAGCCTGGAATAGTCCTCGCCTGGGCCTCGCATATGTTCAACTGGGCCTGCCAGGGACCTTAATTTGATAAGGCCTCGTTTTGTGGAATGGGCCCGAGTAGGCCTCATGGTAATGTGTTAGGCTTCGCGAGCACGGGCAATGGGTCGCCATTTACATGTGATTATGGGCCGGTAGTGGGTCCTGCATGGGCGTGTTGTGGGCTTTATGAACTGTGTGGCGAACTCGTTCAAACAGAACCTAATTCGCGAGGCTTACCAGCCGATAAATAACACATCATCCCGTGCCCATGTGTCTTAGAACTCTTACATAAACTGAGCTCAGAAGTCGACTTCCTGATCTAACAGAGAAAACGCAACATGACCATACTAAGAAAGATCTCTATTGCTGCTCCACATTTGAAGTCTTGATTACAAGCTCTCCTAGAAAGGAAAGGGGTCCTATAAATCCAAAAACATTTTCCCCACAAAACAGTGACGGCAATGGGTGGGTTGACCAGTTGCCAAAAAAAAAAAAAGAAATAAAATTAGCAGATATAAAAACGGCCGTATTATTTTCATGACAACAATACAAGATACTGGGCCAATAAATATTTAAGAGGAAACTGAACTACGATATAACTTGTGCATCCCTAGATAATGCAATGGATTTGTAAAAAGACCACTAAACTCAAAAGGGACAAATTAACCTCGTACCCATCAGATCGGATCAGCGACGTTTGAGGCCACTCCTCAATAACCACATTGTAGAACCTATAAATGTCTTACTGCAATCTCTCATCATCTCGTGTAATTAAATTAATAGGAACACCATCCCGTCCAAACTGACCTCTCCTCCAATATGATGAAGGTGGTTCCAGGGCAGCGTAGGCAGGTCATAGTCTGTAGCAAGGGAGACCAGGTGCCCATCAATATGACAAGCAATAAAATCTGTTGTGATAAGAATACGGAAAGAGTTTAAATCAGAACAAGTGCTCGATTATGTCTCTCTGGTCCTGGTCCTGGTGCATGTCACCATGTGGTCTCTGTTCCTCAAAATGTCAGTCAACCAGTCAACCTTGCGACAAGTGTCTACAAAGACGACACTCTGTAATCACTATGGTCTAATAGAAGGTCACACACACACATAAAACTGATTGATACCATCAAGAGTGAGTTCATCGCACTTCGCCAAGATCCTAACTGCTCATGAACTTTCTCACGATCTCAAGCGCTTCTGGGGGGATTGTATCAGAGAAAACCCCAACCAGGATCCTTGCCAGCAACAGCTGGGAGATAAAATGATTTTAACGGATCCAAATATTTAAAGTATCATGCTTTTAAAAGGCATCAATGACAGTTAACCCCAAATATAGATATTGCAATTATCTAGTCAAGTTCCGGCTCTCATAGCAGGTTAGATCCAGACTGCATTAGTTTGTGTTTTAGGATGGGCAAATGGTCACTTCCTATATGGACTTGTCAAACCAGCCAGTGAAGCCTGATTCTAATTTAGGTGCACGTAACAAAGTAATTTCTACCCAATGGCATGCATATTCAATATTGTACTCATCCATAAAATAATCTACAGTTTTGCCAGACATAGATACCTGATTTTTAAGACTCGTGATAGCATCTCATCAGTCTCATCCAACAGAGACATATGGATATCGTCAGGACAAAGAGTCTGGCATCTAACCAAATCATAATCAGGTTGCTGCAGGACTCCAAAGCAGAAAGTTGCAGTTTCTCTAGATCCAGATCAAGCCTGTTTAATCACATCAAGGCCCTTGTAGAATGGACCCTTTGTTGGATGGCAAAGACCTTCTCAAAACCTTAAAAATTAACCAAAAAATTAGATTATACTTCCAATAGATGAGAAGATATCATATTCAAAGTCCAGTTATAAGATGCTATGCACTGTAAAATCACATGGCTTCAACATGACAGTATATAAGAGAGCAACTAAACAAAAGGAGTTTCTTATTACATAATATTGCAACGAACTTAAGGAAAATCAACCTTTGATTGGACAATGGTAAATCACTCATATTGAGAAATACTGCAGATAAAAAAGAGAGAAAATCCGGAAGAACTCTAAGACATAATGCAACATAAGCTTAGCTACCCCCAATGAGGTTTTCTTGCAATCCCATGGCACCAAAGGCTTTCATGAACGGATGAACCTCATCATAGGTGGTATCTTACTGTACACCATCAGCATTGCTGCAAGAATTTTCAAATAAAACAAAATTATTTATGAAAAGTAACACGTTTCATCAGGCATGTTTTTTCTCCTCTGTTATGGCTGTTTAGACAATAGGACTACAAAAGGCACTTACAGTTCATTCATTTTGGAGAACAAGGGTCAAATTGAGATCCTTCTGTTTGCGAACACTGCAACAACAGCAGTATAATTATAAAGATAAAAATAAAAATAACAAGCAAGAGTAAATACCGGATTTAATCATTGTCCACAGAAACCGAATTTAAACTTGGAAGCTCAGAAGGACCACGCATACATATGTATATCCTTGACTATAGCATTAAGGCACTAGAAGCCATTCCACAAATTGTTCTCAACTCTTTAAGAGAAAAAAGAGGATGGCATCACTTGCTAGCCTCTCAATCTCAAAAGCACAAACACCACTGGGTTCAACATACAGAAATACGCCACTGACATGTAATCCTCTTATGGTATATTGACATCTCAATCTCTTTCAATGGGCAATACAGCCTAAACCCCACTCCTAACATCCATATCTCAAACTCCTTAAGACTATCATTATCTGCAATGTTCAAAACGATCAACGTCTAGGGCTTCAAGTCTATATCACTTCTCCTCGCCTAAGCAAACTCACCCAAACAGTAAGAACAGGGTTGAACCAGTCAAAACCACATAACTGTCTGCACGGACAAATTAACGTTAACGAACTCCAAAAGCTCAAGGTCCGACCATACCAGGATCGAAGCGGGACGACGACCAAGTTCAACTGGCAGCAATCTCAGATAGAGAGAGAAACCTCAAACTGAAGAGTATGAAGATCTTCCTTGTGAGGACGGAGACTGAATCCGCAACAGGGAGGGCGAGCAGATTAAGGAAATTCGAGTCCCAAACTCCTCCGATCTTGTCACGTGTCAAATTGGAAGGAAGAAATCAGAGGAGGAACTGAAGGAAGAAGAGGAGAAGGAACCGATAGAGGAGGAGGAGGAGGAGAAGAAGAAGGAGGAGGGATCAGAGGGAGACTCCAGGGAGAGAAGAGTAACCATCTTCATTTCATTGGCCGCCTTTCTCCAGTCCGTTACACCAGTATATCAGTTAGTTATTGCCCCTCAACTGATTACAGAGTTTTATTACAATCAAATCCCTCATTCCCTCTGTTCCTTACAAGTAAGCCCCTTTTCCATTTTCCCCTATTCAGTAGATATCAATCCCTAAACTAAACCACCTACGACAGATGTGCGGCTTTTCGTATTCGCGATGGAACCGCCAAACTGAAGGTGGGGCGACTTTTCTAGCCTACCGACGTGGGAGCGCGCCCACCGCCGCAGCCCCGCCCAGTCAGTCGTATATCACGGGTAAGCAAAACCATCATTTCCGGGTTTACCCCTAACCTCTGGCCTTAATTACCAGATGCAGGGTGCGATTGCTTCCCGCTCCTGGTGATAGCTCATTTTTTCACATTGCTCCCCAAAGTTTTGCTTCATGTGTTGAACGCGTACATCCAATTTGGTTTTCTGATCTTCGTGCAAACTTTCCATATCGTCATTACCCTTTCATATATCTGACATCCCTCCCTCATTGAGAAGCTTGGACAACAGTGATCTGACACCGACCAACGTCAAGCTGCCGGCGACCACCTAGGCCGGCGTCTAGTACCACTACTCCATCAATGGACTCCCCCCTCCCCTCTCTTTTAAGTCTTTACCACATAGTTTTTAAAATCGGACCGGACTGATAACTGGTCAAGGCATGAGTTCATAGATTCATGGGTCGGACCATGATTTAATAAGTTGAACCGTATATTTAATAAATAAAATCAATAATATAATATTTTTAATAAATTAATATAATATTATAATTTAACTATAATTTTTAATTAAAATCATTAATATAGTTATAATATTAACCTCAAAGTCAACTTAAAATATAAATATAAGTCTAATAAAATAAAATAAGTATATTATAATAGGTTTTTATTTTCATTTTTAATTTTAAATTGATTAATTTTCTCATCGGTTCAATTAGATTTATTGGTTTGAATAAGAATTGACCGGTTCAATTAGATTTGACCTTATTTAAATTATAATTAGATTATTTGTGAGAACTGGACCGGGTGAGTGGCCAATTCCCGATCGAACCGATCGGTCCGGTTCGGTTTTTAAAACTATGCTTTATCACCTTTTTAAAAAATATATATAATTTTAAATTATTTTTTTCAAACTATATTTATTAGGGATACAATAGTCATTTCCACTGATACATCCCCGGTCTAAATAGCTATGCCTCAAATCCATCCTATGAGAAATATATTCGAATCTATATCAATGAATGCTTCAACCCAAGCCTTAAAAGGACATTGAATACTCGCATAAATTCCGACCAATCACGACGATGGATCCTACCCCATCCCGACGGTGAAATGCAGCACAAGCATTCAGTGACTCTGTCACCCCGTCGATTACGTAAATCAAGCCTGAGAAAAGGGGCATTTGTTTATCTTCATAGAGCGTGGAAAACAAAAACAGAGAGTTGCCACCGGTTAATGTCTACCATGCAATTTCCACCTTGGTGCACACAATCATAGAAAATTACAGTGTGTCTTTTTGCCTTTCTACCTGTTATAATGAGTACTACGCTTTCCAAGAAGAAACAATCACATTCACAATCTACAAAACCGCCAAATAATCAGAGAAGGAAGAGTAGAAGAGGCTCCTTAATTTGCAAGGAGGAAGATTGCAGAGGCACATCGACTACAACTTAATTGGACTAAAGATATTTCATGAAATACAAATTAACATTTCAGCTTATGTTCTTAATTTACTGGAGTGGCAAAAAACTGAGAACTGCAAAATATGCGAAGGAGGACCCACTCAGCTCATAAATACACGTGAGAAGTGGACCAGACATCATATCAAGAGGCGAGGAAGAGGAGGATGGTCCACCCAAAAGATAAAATCGGTATGGAAGAACAAACATTGAAAACTACTCTACAACGGCTATCAAGCTTAGGCAAAGATTAGAAATCATCGAGATTGACAACATTAGAACAAAGAGCAGCGAGCATAAACAACCAGAGGAACAATCCAGTTGGGTGCTTCATACAGATGAGCAACACTAAACAGGCAAAAACAAGAAGACACAATTTGCATTTTTCTGAGACAGCACTGTGCAACTGGAGAGATGAAATCTGCAGTTTCCCAACATTGGAAGAGAACTAGAGACTGAGACTAGACAGTTTAAGCTCAATAGATCTAGAGGGAGACTTCTCAAGAGAGAGCCTCACTTAGTGACGGTGAGGACCGTACCGATGCTTCACTAATACTGGACACTCTTTATCCCCCCCCAGCCAAGTCAGATACTTATAAAGCAGCAGCGCCAGAAATATGCACAAGTTACACCTTGAACATTTAAGGCAGGCATGTACGGCTATAAAATTATGTCTGATACCCCCAACTACTTCCTACCCAGATTACTACTCTCTATAAAAGTTATTCAGTTTTCACGAAATTGCAGAAGATAGAGACTAGGCCTTACCAGCAAACAGAAACCTAAAGAACTATCAGTACACTTATCTGGATGTTTGCGCCAACTTTGCCTTTTATTCTTCTCCCATGTATTTCAAAATTTCCCACTCAACCCACGAGAAAACATGCAAGTGAAATATTATTAGCACTCAGAATTACTCAGACGCACAGCTAACTCATAATATAAATGGCAAGCCTTTAATCAGCACGACCAAGCAACATCCATGCTACAAAATCAGAGTATAAATCACACACAATCCCCAGCGTTCTCCATTCAATGTTCGCACATCACTTTCAGAATTGACTAAAAGATTAGACAAATACCCGACAAAGAATAACATTCCACCATCTCCATTTTCATAACCATGCCGAAGCACAAAATGACGAATAAAAGTCAAGAACAGAAAAATATACGATCAAAACCTGCCAATTGCATTGTGCATACACACTACCAAGTCAGTATCTTTCTCAGTTTGATTATTTATGGGAGAACAATTTAACAAATTGGGCACCTTTGTTCCAAGCTTCAGGGACAGATAACTCACTGAGGAGCGACTAATATAGGCTATATATCAAGAATTGATAAAGAAACCTCAAATTTGTAACAACATAACAAGACCTCAGATGGGCACATATCGCTTCAAAGCCTGCTTCCCTGCAACGGCTGCAGCTGCCGCTGCTCCTCCAAGAGCTCCAGCCACGGCCGCAGACCTCACACCCCTAGCAGCCCTGTATACAGCGCCAGTCCCAAGCCCTGCCCCAAAGCTGCTCCATAAGTCATCCCGATCGGTCGCCATCACTATGCCGCTCTCAATCCCCGCGTAAATCAGCCCGATGATGCCCAGCCTGTTACCCCATACACGGCCGGAATGGCCGGAAGAGTTGAGGAGCCGGTTGATCTTTAGCTTCAGCGTGTCGGAAGGCTCGAAGGATCTGATGCCTTCGAAGGCACCGTGGGAGGCTCCAGCTAGGGAGCCGGCCAGATAGCCACAGCCGGTGTAGAAGGTGAGGTTTTCACCCCAGGAACGGCGCTGGTGCAGGGACTCCTCGGAGAAGAGGAACTCCGGGGAGGTGGGAAGCTTGTACAACGTTTTGGCAGGGAGCTGGAGGTCACGGTAAGGGTTGTAAAGTCGCTCTCGCCGCTGATCGGAGGACTCCGGATCGGGATAGGAATTCATGGTGGTGGAGCTGCTGGTCTGAGCTAGGATTTCGATCTGGAGCAATCAGAGGGGTGCGACTGGGGAGAGAGCCGCGGCCCGTGGCTTCGCTGGCTGGGGTCTTCAAGGCGGCGGGTTGACAGGGAGAGGAATCCTCCTCGAAAAGTTCAGCGTAGGGAAGGTCTAGAATGACCGAAATTGAGCGGGTCGGGTCTTTGACCCATAAGGTCAAGACCCGCATCTTGACCATTTTTCTTCCCCCCAAAACCAAGAGGGCCATGGCACTCGTTTTCCCATGATAAAACAGAATAATTACTGTGTCAATATTATCTTCTGCCGTTAGAATTGGATTAAAAAGTGTTATCAAATCTGATAATCCTATTTCACTATTAGGAATTTGATTCGAATCCAGGCATTATTTTCTACAATGTAACTAAACGGATAAAGTCTCGAGCATATTCGGGCATGATTGGGGCTTGCTGTGGCTTAGAGGGAAGCATCTCGAAGTGGCAATTTACCGATTGTCGGCGGAGATTAGAATATGTCGAGTCCTGGCAAGCTTTGGCCGGGGCGTGCCTGACATGGTCTACACAATAGCTAAAAAGGGACACAAATCCAACAGATCTTGACATATTATGATGCATGGATCTTCAGAGATTTAGGTAGATCCAAGCGGATTGTCCGAAAATCTTTAAAGATCGGTCCCACAGAGAATTGGCCTTACTCGCTCGACACAGAGGAATCGGATTGGGGGCCTTTATCGGAAATAGCAGCAACAAGGATCATAATCAAGCGCATAGGAGAGACGGGAGAAGCCATCCATGTCGGATGAAAGTTCTCAATCTCTAGATTTCTGTCGTTGTTCTTGCAGGCCCGGCAGGTGTATCAGCGTTAGGGTCCATTATTTCGTTCGTGGGCCCGTAGGATGCCCCGAGAGGATATTCCTGAATTCCGAAAATACCCTGCAGAAAACGGTGTCGTCTTGGACAATCCCTTTGTCTAACTAGTTAGACTTGGCGTTGAGGAATCCGCCTTCGTTTCCTCATCATCCTGATCCCCCACCGCACTGAGAGAAGAGAGAGCTTCACTGTTACGTTCACATCGCAATAATTGTTCAGTTGATTAATGGGTCGGTTAGGAAATTGATGATGGTAACATCGTCTTCTTCTACAGCTCCCTCGATTACCCACCCATTCGCCCTCTCTCGTCTATCTCCCTTTCTCCAAGGTGCGGTTGCCGTAGCACTATCCTGAGGACTAATTCGAGTTGTTGGAGTCGCGTTCTTCAGTGCCTTGCATTTCATGCTCTCGCAATTCTGAGTTCTGGGTTATTGGAAATTATGCATCTTCTTTGAGTATTCAGTGAAAGGACTGTTTTAATAATTCACTTTAGCGGAGAAGTTAGCCGGTGAACTATTAGTCCGAACGACGAATGTTTCATTTTCATTTATTTCGTTGCGTTGGACCGTTCTTCGTTTCTTCTTTGTTTTCTGGAGCATTGTTCGGTTTTTCTTGATTTTGACTGGTAGATATGCTGAATTTTGGATTGATCTGAGTGTTTTCCCCTTCTTTCATTACCTGCTTTAGGAAGCTCTCCGCCCTTCGAAATGCAAAAGTCCCCTAGTTCTTTATAGGGAAGAAATGGAAAAATTCTGCGCCTTTCAAAGTTTGTATTCGCTGCTCTTTCTTTGCTTGTAACGTACATGGAACTCCATTTGTTTGGTTTAAATTAGACATCCTAATTCCTGGATTTATTCTCAAGTATCTTTTGGCCAAAGATTTATCCTCAAGTTGTTTCCTGGTTCCTTGTGATCTTCGTTTTATCCCTGGGATAGTGGTCAATTTCACGAATCAGATGATTTTAGTATTTTGCTTTATGGATCACCCATTTGGGATGTTTGTGCTTTATTCCAGGGCGTGTAAGGTTCTAAAGAATTCAATTTTTTAAGACTAAGCAGTATGATTCTGTGACACAGTTATATGTATAATATTCATCCTGAGGGCTTATTTGAAGGTTTATGGAGATACTGTAATTGAAGTCTCGCCTGATAGCAAGGTTTGGCAATATCAATCAGTTGAAATGAGCTTTCTCTCAGTGCTTATATGTCCATTACCTTGGCAGAGGATTCTAAGGCTGATTGAGGGCTTGAGCAATTATTCTAGACTTTGTGTTTCTTTTCTGGTGATAGATTACTGTGTAATCCTGTTAAATATTTATGATGCCGCTTATTAGTAAGTGAGCAAGGCAATTTAAGAGAGTGAACTGTGTTAATTTAGGCCATTGAGTTGCCATGGGTGTAATTCATCTAATATACTTTTAAAGTGGATTATGCGAATCAGAGAATATCTCTTGTAAATTTCTTGTGGTATGGATAACTGTAAAGTATTACTCATAACATATGGGTTTTGAATGTATCGTTGGAATGATACATGAGATCCAATAAGCTCATCTTAGTTTCTTACGGTGGGAAATACTTGTTCTTCTTCCAGGTGTTGATTTGTTTCTATGAGTCCTTTATTAGTCTGTAGTCGTTTCCCTTCAGTCTTCTGGGTACTTAATGCTGATTTTAATTTGCAGCTGCTTAGGCGGCCAGCTTGCAGGATAGACGAGCAACTTTCTGAAGTAGATATATTATGGATCCAAGTACATAAAACCTCTTTTCCTTATATATTATTTTTGCTTTTTATGTTTCATTCACTACTATCAATGCCTAAAAGTTTGTAGATTTCCAACTGTGATAAGTACATGCATTCACAATTAGAAGGAGAAAAAATTTGTCATGCTAGATTCCCTGTTGGAGGGAAACTGAAAAAGTATGTGTTAGTAGCTCCTGACTGAGACTATCATAGATGCTTGAGAGTTCCTCCTTGTTCACCTTACTCTGTGTAATGTCTCGGAACTGCTTTGTATTGAGCTCCCGCATTGAGCAAGTTTAACAATGTCCATGCAGCCTGTTACTTGCACTATGGTATGCTAGTCCATGTGATTCTGCACCAGTTATTTTCTTTTATCTAGATTAATCTTTTATGATGATATAACTTGGTGAACTTACAAATATTGATATCAATGCAAGAAATATTTTCATGTCTTGACTTCCCTTTCTGTTTTCGTTGTGTTTGGACTGATTTTTTAATCTATATGTCAATAAATTGCTTGCTTCCCAACTTCTACGAGAAGTGAAATTGAATGCTTTTTGTATATGTTTTGTGCATAGAGCACTCAAATGTCCAGGCTGACCAGGTAGAAGGCAACTATGCCCTCCTTAAAGATGAAGAAGATCCGAAATTGGGACTATATGACAAACCTCTTCCTTGTTTCGGCTGTGGAATAGGGTGGTTTGCGTGAGTTGGCTTTCCTTTAACTTTGTTGCCTTCTCGCTTTCATCTTTTATGATTTTATCATAAATGCATGTGAACCTTTTGCAGTCTATTGCTAGGGTTTGTCTTCCCAATAATATGGTACTTTGCTACAATTCTATACCTCTGCAACTACTATCAGAAGGATCCAAGGGAGAGAGCTGGCCTAGCTGCTTCTGCAATAGCTGTAAGTCGAGAGACCCCATTTATCCTAACTCCTCCATTAGGGAAAAGTCGATATTTTTTTTAGTTTCCTCATGCAATTAAAAAAGAAACCAATGATAACAAATTTCCCAAATCTGCATTTACTGTCTCATTGTTGAAAGCAGGAAGTCTGACATATCATTCTTTGGGAGTCTGCTAGTATTGCTGCACTGTTTTTCATTCTTTATTCTTGTCATACATTGTGCAGGCAATGATATGTACAGTTGCCATTATAATCACCGTGGTGGTACTTCTGTCAAGGTAGCAAAGTAAAACGGATGATGATTCAAACCTCTTGGTCACATGCGGAAAAGTGTATAGAAGAAAATATCTGTCATGCTCCGGAGATGGAGATCTTGTTGCATAAACAATGAAGCTGATTCCATCTAACTGGTCAAGGCAGGAGTACAATTCTGCAGACCTTGGAACAACTTTCTGTTAGCTCTACGTAGTGAGGCAATGTATGATATAGGGTACATTCTATGGCAGCGATAGTTTAAGCATATGATCCCTCTGTAGGATCCCCTGCGGTGGTGGGGGTTTAAAAGGAGTGAGAACTTTAAAGTATTACGAATTGTGCATAATTTTGCATGTGTTTGCTGAATTGAAATGGAAGTTCTTGCACTTAATGATGTTTTGAGTTTCTGTCTGTGCACATGACTTGAGAGTATGCCATTGTTGGTTTGAACACAGCACTTAAAGTCCTCGGTGGACTTCTCCTGCTCGACTCTTCAAGCCCACCCACTTTGCTCTACTCAGATTTTGCAGCAAATGCTGGATTCATTCTCCACTTCAAGGATTCTTCGAACCCCATCTGCCTTGTCGTCGACGGTCTGAGAAACGTCAAACGTTTCAGAAGTAATAAGACTTTTTTTTTTAGGGCAACGCAATCATAAAATGACCTTCCCTGGTAAGTTTACCCGTGAAACTCGAAGATGATCTCTACTCACCGGAAGCTTAAGCTCGCAGTTCTTCTGCTGACGTTAGGTTGTTGCAGCATGCTGGTGGTGGTGGATGTCGGAGTATTTGAGTAAATCCTCCTGACGACTGACGTGAGGGTCAGTCAATGTAGCCAGCCAGTAGATAGATAGCTAGACATTTCGCAACAATGTCTCAACCGGAGGATTGACGATCAGTGACCATCGCCTCCCTCCAAGCGAGATTGCAGTTTGTCCACTAGCGACCGCAGCCTCAACGGTCTACTTGGGTTCCAGTCTCCACCTACACTAAACACCTCACCGAATTTGATTCATTATACGCAAAATTCATCTCAGCTATGCAAAAAACCTAATCTGACCACATAAATAGTTTAAAAAAAAAACATTATGTGTAATAATGAAAATACTTTATTGTATGGACTTTTATGATATTATTTATGGTATTGCGTGGTTACTTATATAGCACGTGTCATAGTTGGCGTTTTAAACATGTCGATACCATGGAAATGACTCCGAGGACCATCGTCTCGGGAGAGGACCACTTCAGACCCAGGGCAAGCGAAAGGAGTTTTTAGTCATTTGATATATGGTTGGTGATTAAATTTTGGGCTGGCTGGATACGGGAACAGGCTGCCCCACGTGTACGGACCAATATACCCATTCGATTATATTTAAAAATTAACTCATAGTAAACACGGTAATAAGTCTTGCATGGCATGATTAATGTAAATTCTAGCCGAATACATTTTATCGAGATGTGAAATTAAGAAAATTTATCGATAATCTCCATTAATAAGGTCCCGAGGAAAATGAAAAGGTAAAAAAAATTATTTTGAACCGCAGAGAATAATAACGTACACCCTGATAAAACTTCATATTAGAAATCGTTAGGCGGACGCATTTTGCGAGAGCCAGCGGAGAATCGGAGGTCCCTTTGGCTTGTCGTGCCAGGTTTGGGAAGCTTGTTTCTTGGGGAACGTGAAATTACCGAAGTGCCCCCACTTTTGGGATTGGGGGATCGTAAATTCCATCCGGTGAATCATGAAGGTGCAATTTCGCCTGTCGAAATTATGAATGGTGATTGATTCGAGGGATGGACGGTGGGATGATCCATCCGAGCGAGTGGCAGGGTCGTAATTAATCAGAACAAACAGGATCTTACACAACGGTAGAATTAAACTCCGGATTTTTGAAATCTCGTATAATTAGTCAATGATGACGCTTCCGTGGCTGTCTGTCTGTCCCTGTCTTCTTCTTCCCTGCTCCGAGAGGATTTGCAGAGTGCGGGGAGAGAGCTTTGAAAATCGGAAGACGCCTTGGTGTTGTGTGTGAGAGACCACAACCTGAACCTGTCCCCACAAAGCCATCTCTTCCTTCTCTCTCTCACCACAAGCACTGCCAAAAAAGGCTTCCAAGAAAAACTTTCTAGAGAGAGAAGATAAAGGGGACTCCCAACTTCCAGAGAGAGAAACTCGATTCAATTTCTAGTGAGAGAGAGGGAGAGAGTCGGAAGCTTCAGAAGCCGTGGCGGGGGAAATACACCAAACGACAGAGCTCAGAGATAGAAACAGGAGGTGGGGTTTGTATTTAAGCTTCAGAGCTGGAAACTTCAGAAGTTCGAGAGAGAGAGAGTCTCCATCCATTGCAGCTGACAGAGATACCAAGAGAGAGGTGTTTGGTAAAATCGGTGCATGAGCTTGAATATCAGAAACTTCAGGTGTTGCAAAGGAAAATACTGAAGAGTGTAGCGGGATTGGGCAGGCTCTAGAAGCGGAATTTCGATCTGGAGAAAGGTAATAGGAAGTTGTTTCTAGTATCAGCTCGGGGAAGAAGAGGCTCAGGGCCATACTATTTGCCAAGGGAGGGATTGGTTCCTTGGAAGTTTTGACTCCTCGAGCGCTTGAGTTGACTCAACTCTGAATCTTAGGGGGAGCCCTGTTTGATGAGTTGAGGATCGAATTCCTATCCTGGTGTTGCCAATGGTAAATTCAAAATCCTTGTGCCTGGTACTTTTTCCTCATTAGCCACCATATTTGCGAGGAATTGCTGGGCAATCTGGATAGAGACGGAAAGTTATTGTCTAGTGCTTCCATATGGATAGGTGGTGTTGAAGTGGTGAGATTGGCCATTTCTGGCTTTAGTTATTTGTACATCATTCAACAACTAGTCTCAGCACATTTTGCCATTGCGTGATTGTTGCACCCATAGCAAAGGGTATTGCATTGCAATAGTGCAGGCACTGAGTTTTCCTGGTTGACTATCTTTTTGAATTTTTTGCGCAAACTATATTTTCTATTTGTTGGCTGTGATAGGGTATTTTAGGGTTTATATGATCTAACTCAGCTTTTCCTTCTATGAAATGTATTCGCTTCTTTGAATCTCAATGCATCTTATAGCTCATGCATATTGGGTATTTAGGATTGGAGGACACCATATTTTGATGAGGTGATCTGTGGCTGATGGTTTCCAAAGGGTGCTAAATCTATATTTTTATTAAATCTGCAGAAAAGCATCTTGAGATGGTCGTTGAGTTAACTATCTTAGATCTTTAGATAAAAGAAGTCATGTCATAGTAACCACGACCTAGGGAGAAACTCAAATTGTATTTTTATTTGTCATATTGTTTTATTGAATTTAGTTGGTTTATGGATCTGCTACCAAAATTGGCTTTATATGAGCATAATCATAACGAGTCGTAACTTATAGTTTCTCATTCAGTTTCCCTCCCTTGTTGTTTTTGCAGGCCGAGCCTGTGCAGATAATTGTAGGTTCTCATGTGTGGGTGGAAGATCCTGTCCTTGCATGGATTGATGGTGAAGTTACTTCAATCAGTGGTCATGAGGTTCATGTTAATACAACAAATGGAAAGAGAGTAAGTGGCAAATCAATGAGTTCCAGCTTGTACTTGTTTGATGACTTGACAGTCCCATCTAACTGGTGTGACTAAATTCCTTACGTAGCAAACTTTCTGAAGCGGAATATTTTTAAGATAGTTTTCCCTTTCAGTTAGTTCTTCCCTTGGCAATTAGCAATTTTATCAACATACAGTGTATCTATATTATGCTTGAGATCAGTTGACTTTTACAAGAATGGGAAAAAATGCAGTAGTCAAAGGAAACATTCATTTATTGTTGGAAAATAAAAAAGAAAACATTCACATCAAAGAGTAGATGACTTAAGCTTGAGAAATAACTCATGGCCTATGGAGAGAAATTTTTTGATGAATGCCTACGGACAGAATTGAATATTTGAAGCATTCATACATCAAGGCTGACATAGTGGAGAATTGGGATGGACCTTCTAAAACTCAAGATCCGTCTTCCAAGCAATACTCTTCAGAGTCTCCCATGTTTGAAAAAGAATCAGGAGTAGTTTAACATTCAAGTTTGCCATCTATCTTGAGATCTAAAAGAGGAGAAAGCCACTGGGCAACACCACAACTGAAATCTCTGATCAGGCAACTTGATATCCTGCTAGCATTTATTGAAGCAGTGAACCAGAAAATCATTCTTTTTCATGAGATTTTTCTCATATCAATAGGATCTAACTTAAGAAAGCTTTTGGAGGAACTGTAAGTTGGAATTTTTCTCCTTTGAGTGAAATGATTATCAGGAGACAGCCTTATGAAGTATCCAAAATTGAAAAGTCCAGATATGAAGAGTCAATAAAACTATGTGCTATTCCACAGTAGAATCAGTTCTTTCTGAAGAATGGGGAAATTGGAATATTATACTTGCCATCACAAAGGCTTGATATTGGTTTTGCAGAAAAGCACATTGATTCTAATGGGAACTGTATGCATATATTATTCTGCTATTGTGGTTAATGAACCAGAGAATTATAATCCACTAGGATATGATGTATTTTAACATGATGAACAGTTTTTTTATGTAAGGTTAAAGTGAAGGGTTCTCACATTCATTGATGTTTTATCTTTGATGGGATGATATTCTGCAGGTCGTCACAAATATATCAAAAGTATATCCAATGGATACGGAAGCTTTACCAGGAGGCGTGGATGACATGACAAAGCTTTCTTATTTGCATGAACCAGGAGTTCTACAGAATTTATCTATGAGATATCAACTTAATGAAATCTATGTGAGTTATTTTACTTTCTTTCTTTTTGATGATTTGTCATTATGATAAGGGGGTTTTAACATTTTAGAACTTGAGCAGTCATCTTATGATTGATAAAATTATCCGCTTTCAGACATACACAGGAAACATACTAATTGCGGTCAATCCATTCCAAAGATTGCCTCACCTTTATGATACTCATATGATGGAACAATATAAAGGAGCTGCTTTGGGGGAGCTAAGTCCTCATGTTTTTGCAGTTGGTGATGCTGCATACAGGTGAGGTTATTTCCCACTTGTACAGCACAATTTTTTTGGATGGTCTGTTTACTGACACACTTTGGAATGAGAATATAGGGCCATGATTAATGAAGGTAAGAGCAATTCAATATTGGTCAGTGGGGAAAGTGGTGCCGGTAAAACAGAGACCACCAAGATGCTCATGAGATATCTTGCATACCTGGGAGGTCGATCTGGAGTAGAGGGAAGAACAGTAGAGCAACAAGTGTTAGAGGTGCAATGATCATATGAGTTCATGTCCTGTTGTGGTGAAATTAGAATTTTTCTAAGTCAAGCAGTAGCTAAATTATTGTACGGCTTATGAAACTTCTTCCTTTTGTGCAGTCTAATCCAGTTCTTGAGGCATTTGGGAATGCAAAAACTGTCAGGAACAACAACTCAAGGTTTCTCTCAGTTGGCCATATTGTTATGTTACTGTTATTCTTCTTGCATCGGCTGTTTTGGTTTATTTGTAGTCCAAAAGTTGTAGAGATATGATTTATTATCATTGTACTTGAAATCAAATATCATTTATGGCTTGGCAAGTATAAATTTGATCCTTTTCCTTATTGTGTATTATTATGCAGTCGTTTTGGGAAATTTGTTGAGATCCAATTTGATAAAAATGGAAGGATTTCTGGAGCAGCTATTAGAACCTATCTGCTTGAACGATCACGTGTTTGCCAAATTTCCAATCCTGAGAGAAACTATCATTGCTTTTACCTTCTTTGTGCTGCACCACCTGAGGTACTGAAACTCTTGTTAGTTCAGTTTGTTTAGAATGACCTCCCACAGTGCAATCTATTTAGGACCTCAGATACTCACTTTTGACCTCTCACAGGATATTGAAAGATATAAACTGGGAAGCCCAAAAACATTTCACTATTTAAATCAATCCAATTGCTATGAGTTGGATGGTGTCAATGATGCTCATGAATATCTTGCCACGAGACGGGCTATGGACATTGTTGGCATCGGTGAACAAGAACAAGTTAGTCTTTTTATTATATTGAAGTATTTCATTGTTTTGATATTATATTCTGAATGTTTAAACAATTATCTTCAGGAGGCTATTTTCAGAGTTGTGGCAGCAATTCTTCATCTTGGCAATATTGATTTTGCTAAGGGGAAGGAGATTGATTCATCAGTTATTAAGGATGAAAAGTCTAGATTTCATCTCAATACAGCAGCAGAACTTCTCCGGTAATCACTAGAACACTGTGCTTCTTTCTTCCTAATCATTTTCTAGTAATCTGTCTGCCTAGGGCTCTATAGCTGATGGTCAACCAATATCAATGAGTAGATGCGATGCCCCAAGTTTGGAAGATGCCTTAATCAAACGTGTGATGGTGACACCCGAAGAAGTTATCACAAGAACTTTGGACCCTCTTAATGCAGTTGGTAGTAGGGATGCCTTAGCCAAGACTTTATATTCTCGTTTATTTGATTGGTAAAGTTCTGAAATCAAATGACTTTGATGCTTCCTTCTAATCATTTCCAGTACAACCTCTATCTGACTAGTGGCTATTATTTTCTCTACAAAATTTTTGCAGGATTGTAGAGAAGATTAATACTTCGATAGGACAGGACCAATCCTCAAAGTCTATAATTGGTGTTCTAGATATATACGGTTTTGAAAGTTTCAAAGCCAATAGGTAATTCAGCTGCAAAAGCTATCTGCTTCATCTATGTTCTTTCGTTCACGAGGAGCATGTTGTTTAGACTTCTTAATTACAACCCCAACCCCAACCCAAATGACAAAGTTTAGACCTTAAACTTCATTTTTCTTCCTTTTTATTTTCTATTTTGGGCCATTACAACTGAAATCTATATTGCTTGAAGTTATATATCGTAAAATCTAACTAAAATGAGCTTTTATTATTTTTCTCTTTCTCCATGTCATGATCAGCTGCATCATGCATGTCTTCATGAGTTGTTTGAAAACCAGGCTGTCTATTCATCATCTTCAAGTTATTTCTAATTCGCGGACTTAACTGACAGCTTTGAGCAGTTTTGCATCAATTTCACCAATGAGAAACTGCAGCAACATTTCAATCAGGTTCTCTGAACTCATTTATTTTATCGTCTCAATATCTTTTATTAACTCTTAAACTCAACCCAATCTTGGTTTGATGCTCTTTGCTCATTTCTTCTTGTTACCTATATTCTGCATTCACAGCATGTGTTCAAAATGGAGCAAGAAGAGTACAGTAGAGAGCAGATAAATTGGAGCTATATTGAGTTCATCGATAATCAGGATGTGCTTGATTTGATTGAAAAGGTACCTGTAATCTTGATAAACTTGTACGGAACGGGTGCTTATAATCTTAACTAACTAACTTTAACATTCATTTTTGCTCAAATATGTGCTGACATGTGAATCTGTCTTTTTTTTTTTTTCCTAGAAACCTGGAGGAATCATTGCACTTCTAGATGAGGCCTGGTATGCTTCTTTTGATTGTTTATTTGATGAATTATACAGAATGTTAGGATGAAGGTCCAACGTGTGAAATTGGTCAATTGAGAGGTTATGTGTGGTCATAGATATCCAACTTGATATAATTCTAATGATTTTGACATAGGAAGAGAACTTTGTGGAACATTGAGGGTATATTCAAAAGTTATATAAACTTGTGCAATAGACATAAATTTTGTGGTACAAGAGTCTGTACTCTCAATGTTATTATGTAGTTCTCTGTTAGTAATCATTTGTACACTTAAATGAGTGCCACTTTGATCATGTTTGATTTTAAAGCTCTTCCTTTATTTTGCAGCATGTTTCCAAAATCTACCCATGAAACATTTGCACAGAAGTTGTACCAGACTTTTAAAAACCATAAACGTTTCATCAAGCCAAAGCTGTCTCGTACTGATTTTACTATAATGCACTATGCTGGAGAGGTGAGCAACAAGCTTATCAAGTTTCTTTGGGGAGATTGACTGCGTTTTACTCACCTCTAAAAATCTTTTCTGGTTCTAAAGGTTGCCTATCAAGCCAATCTCTTTCTGGATAAGAATAAAGATTATGTGGTGGCTGAACATCAAGCATTAATGAATGCCTCAAAGTGCTCATTTGTGTCAGCTCTCTTTCCCCCTCTTCCACAAGAATCATCAAAGTCGTCCAAATTTTCTTCTATTGGATCACGATTCAAGGTTATGTTAGTGAACTGGCTACAAACTTGATTTTACTTGTTGAGCAAGTCTATCACACTATACGAAGCATTCTGAGTATCAAATGTTTGCATTTTTGACAGATGCAACTTCAATCTCTGATGGAGACTTTGAGTTCCACAGAACCTCACTATATCCGATGTGTGAAACCAAACAATGATCTTAAACCTGCTATCTTTGAGAATGTCAATGTGATCCAACAATTGCGCTGTGGTGTGAGTAAATTCCTTCTATAGCATGAAGCCAATGTTCTTTACTCTTTAGTTCTCTCCCTGTATCTTCCTTTTTTCTTTTTTCATTGTTTGGATTGGGGTTAGCCTCTAAATGATGGAGGGAGTATATACCTTCTATAGCATGAAGCTGTTGCTCTTTACCATGCTCTTTTTTTCTCTCCCTGTATTTTTGTTTCTCTTTTTTTGTGTTTAGAATAGGGTTAGCCTCTAAATGATGGAGGACATATCTAGTCTAAGGCTGTCTGAACTCTCAGGGTGTTCTTGAGGCAATTCGGATAAGTTGTGCTGGATATCCTACCAGGCGTACCTTCTATGAGTTTCTCAACCGATTTGGGGTTCTTGCTCCAGACATTCTTGAGGGAAAGTAAGTAGCATACCAAAACCTAAAGCTTAAGCTCCATATTGAGTTTGCAGACATGTATGAAAGTTCAGTTTTGAGTGTGTGTGTGTGTCTATATATATATATATGAAGACACTTATCTTGGCTTTGTTTGTTTACAGCTATGATGATAAAGTTGCCTGCCAGATGATACTTGATAAAAAGGGATTGAAAGGGTACCAGGTGGGCTTTTTTACATTATTTCATAATGAAGAAATTTCTTCTGTATTTTTCTGCTGATATTTCATATTCATTGTGACATGTGATTAACAGATTGGCAGAAGAAAGGTATTTCTGAGAGCAGGCCAAATGGCAGAGTTAGATGCTAGGAGGGCTGAAGTGCTTGGTAATGCTGCCAAAACCATTCAAAGGAGAATTCGGACTTATATTACTCGCAAGCAGTTTATTTCATTACGAGAGGCCTCCATCAAATTGCAGTCTTTCAGCCGAGGTACTCCTATCTACATTTTTTTAACAGTAATGAATCCATCACTATTTCAAATACCAGAGTGGATCTGACTTCTAATCTGATGTGTGGCTGGAATGGTCACATAAAAGCATGGTTGCACAATAAAACTATTGACTACCTTCTTCCGAGCTGGTTTTGAAGCATCTTGGCCAATAGTTACCAATAGTTTGTACTATCATCTATAGTTGAATATCAACAAAGACCTTTTAATAACACTACTGCTACCATCATAATCCTAATTTGACCATAATCATGAGGCCATTGCTGGCGAGAAGAAACGAGATCAATGACTTCATGAAGAGATGAGAGTTTTCCAATTTCCCAAAAGTTTCATCTGTGATAAATTGCACTGACAATTAAATTTAATGCGGTTTGACATATTTGAGATAATTGGGTAATAGTGCTGCAAAATAGGTAACTTAACTGGATGATATGAATGCACCATTACTCATCAACTTATTGTTATGAAGTTTTGCTTGTCCTTGGTTCTAATAAACCTAGAATTTTCTTTATCTACCTCAGTAGCAGGCCTATTTATCATCAATACCAGCGAGAATAATAAGTGCATATTATATTGTCACTTTTTCAGGCATAATGTGCCGCAAATTGTATGAGCAGTTGAGACAAGAATCTGCAGCATTGAAGATCCAGAAACAGTTGCGGTCCTTCATTGCCAGAAAATCGTATCTCAATATGAGGTCATGTGCTATCATTTTGCAGACTGGATTAAGGGGAATGGCTGCTAGGAATGCATTTTGGTTCAGGAAGCAGATCAAAGCTGCTACTGTCATTCAGGTATACATTTTTAATTTTTGAAATAGGTGCTATTCATGTCTTACTATGCAGTTGCTGAGTATACCATATTTGCATGGTATGTTTCAGTCGGCAAGTTAACTGAGAGGATGAAATTGTTTGTTCCCCATTATTTGGTTGCTTCTGCTGGTTTGCTTAAGGGGAAATTGGAAATTCACAAGGATATTTCAATTTGAACTTGCCCTATGTTTTCTGGATTTGCAGGCTGATTGGCGCCGTCACCATGCGTATTCTTACTACAAGAGGCTACAAAAGGCAGCAGTCATTTCTCAATGTGGCTGGAGATGCAGAGTAGCGAGAAGGGAACTCAGAAAGCTCAAAATGGTTATACTATTTATTGTTATTAAAACCAAGATCTTTGCTCATGGTGCTTGATTCGAGATTCTCTGGGTTTTAATTAATCCAATCAATTCTTTTAGGCTGCACGAGAGACTGGTGCTCTAAAAGAAGCAAAAGATAAACTAGAGAAGCGTGTGGAGGAACTTACATGGCGTCTACAGTTAGAGAAACGACTGAGGGTAGAATCTCTATCTAAATCTCATGTGACGTTTTCTATTCCATTTTAACTGTGTAATTGAGTCTATCAGTCAGCATGGAAGCAGTTAATACTATTTTCTACAACATTTGCAGACCGATCTGGAGGAGGCAAGAGCCGAAGAGGTTGCCAAGTTGCAGGATGCATTAAAAACAATGCAACTACAGTTAGACACAGCTAACTCTATGGTTATTAAGGAACGGGAGGCAGCCCAAAAAGCTATTGAAGAATCTACTGCAGTTACAAAAGAAACCACTGTCATTGTACAAGACACAAATAAAATCAATTCCTTAACAGCTGAGGTCGAAAAGCTAAAGGTAGAAAGAAGCCTAACCATTTGTAGACGATATCTAAGAAGATTTCAAGAAATACTCCTAAAGATTTTGTGGAGTTATCTGTCTTGTTATAACCAAATTATTTAATGGGATTTGGGCTGGTTCTACATTCTAAGGTATTGACATTTAGTTCTCCACTGTTGCACAGGGTTTGTTGCAATCAGAAACTTGCAGAGCAGAGGAGGCAAATCAAGCATGTTCTCTTGCTCAGGCCAGAAATGGAGGATTGATTAAGAAGCTTGATGATACAGAGAAGAAAGTGGATCAGCTTCAAGATGTTGTGCAAAGGTCTATAATAAAGATGAAACATTTTAGATTGGAGGATCTTGGAGCACTTTCTTTGAACATAAAAGTCTTTTTCAATCTTTCTATTGTTCTGCTAATGTTCCACTTTTATGCTTCACAATATTCCACCTAAGGTTTCAAAACATTTTCTTATCCAACAATTTTTTGAATATTGAATTTTGTGCTTGTTGCTTTGGTAATGGTTCTCCTTGCTGCAAAGAGTAGAATTGAAATGCCTAAATCATACATGGCCAGCTAGCTTCAGCCACTGCTATATTCCACAGTATTCAATTTTTTTTCCTAAAAACATTTGTCTATCCTAAGTTAAAGTTCAATTTATAATAAGTATCTTTTCATCCTCATATGTGAATTTGATATTGAAAATGGTGTTATCTTAGAATACTGAAGTAGTGAGATTTGAGAGGGAAAGACAGCTACCAAGCATTTAAACAGTTTCTTGATTGTATTAAAATTTATGGGAGAAATGCAGCTATGGGAGCATGAACAATCACGCAGCTTTTCATCAAGTAGATGCGTGATCTCTTTATTTATCGAGAGGTAATCTATATCGAGTTTTGACCTTTTCTTTATGGTGTTAGGCTTGAAGAGAAGCTCTCAAATATGGAATCAGAGAATCAAGTACTTCGCCAGCAGGCACTTGCAATGACACCTGCTAAAGCTTTGGCTATGAGACCAAAAATGTCAATTATTCAGGTATGGTGTGTCCTGATTCCTGAGTTAGTCATCGGCACAATGCTCCTATTTTACAGGAAGATACTGATGTATCTGTTCTATATTTGCAGAGAACTCCTGAGAAAATTCCAGAAAATGGTGACATTCTGAATGGAGAAATCAGAAAAGCTTCTGTAAGAGTGGTTATTTTGGTTTTGTGTGTTCCATTACACTGAGAAGACATGGAAGCTTTATATAAGTTCATGATTTCTAATTTGCAGGACGTAGTACATGCTTTACCTCCAGCAAGGGAACCTGAAACTGAAGAAAAGCCACAGAAGACTCTTAATGAGAAGCAGCAGGTCAGTTCTTTGAACGCTGGCAGAAGCTGTAATCTACAAAATCACCATGGTTCTGGAGCATCTCATGATATATTTGTAACATTTATTCTCACATGCATAAAATCTGACATCTATTATATTTTGGTCCAGGAGAATCAGGATCTCTTGATAAAGTGTATATCAGAAGATTTGGGATTCTCTGGTGGTAAACCTGTTGCTGCATGTCTAATCTTCAAATGCCTTCTCCATTGGAGATCATTTGAAGTTGATCGAACAAATGTTTTTGACCGCATTATTCAAACGATTGGTGCTGCAATCGAAGTAAGTGAAAATCTTCTAATCTAAAATATATTTTGATTCCCATAGATTGCAGACTGGACCAAAAACTCACTTTTTCAGCATGGATTCATTATATAAGCCTGAGCTTCAAGGAGGTGCAACTGGACGAACAAAACTAATATTACAAATCATCACTTTATTGAAACAGGAATTATCTTGAAGTAAACTGGAAGCTCAATTGATTATTCTAAAGAACCATAGTAGATCTTAGTCAGGCTGGTTGAACCAGCTGGCCGGACTTTTTCTAAAATGATGTTCGGTCTTCTAGTGCATGGTAGATGGACATACTACCTGGGTGATTGCTCTAGTACAATTTCCTCATGTTGAGGGATGACTACTTTTAGAAGTTTTTTGACGTCATGCTATAATCTTCTGACAAATTTGGATTTCTTTTTTCATAAGGCCCAGGATAACAATGATGCCTTGTCTTATTGGTTATCAAATGCATGCACCCTACTGATCCTTCTACAACGGACCCTAAAAGCAAGTGGTGCTGCAACTATGACTCCACAGCGGCGTAGGGCATCTGCTTCTCTCTTTGGGAGGATGTCGCAAGTGAGTATTCATTATCCTGACACCGTCAAAGTTATTTGCAATGCCACATGTTATTTATGCATGTGTTGGTGGTGGTCTTCCTTTCTTACATGTTTTGGATGAACTTCTTTTCCTACCATTATGCTTATTGTTTGTTTTCCTTGGATTTTAACAATTTAAACTCTTCAGGGGCTTCGAGCATCTCCACAGAGTGGATTCTCTTTTCTCAGCAGTCGAATGCTTGGTAGTCCCAACGACCTGCGACAAGTTGAGGCCAAGTACCCAGCTTTGCTCTTTAAGCAGCAGCTCACTGCTTTCTTGGAGAAGATATATGGAATGATTAGAGACAATCTGAAGAAAAATATTTCCCCATTGATCAGCTTATGTATTCAGGTCTGTCCTCTTTTTCCAATGTGTGTTCTATTCCATGAAATATCTAAAATTTTCTGAATTATTGTTTTAATCAGTTTGATTATTTCAAAAGCTCAAAATTTCATTCATTTCTGTGCAGGCTCCTAGAACATCCCGTGCTAGTATGGTGAAAGGACGTGCTCAGGCTAATGCTGTAGCACAGCAAGCTCTGAATGCCCACTGGAAGAGTATAGTTAACTGCCTAAATGATTGCTTGAAGACAATGAGAGCCAACTATGTGGGTGGATGTTTCCAAATTTTCCATCAATTTATCTGATTTTATCATTATAGCTGTTTGTTCAGATTATGTCTGTGAACAGGTCCCCCCATTCGTGGTCCACAAGGTCTTCACTCAAATATTCTCGTTCATAAACGTTCAGTTATTCAACAGGTGAGCAAATTTGAAAAAACCAACTTCTTGGTGACCGCCATCTCTCTCTTCCCCCCTCCCGCACTATGTGACTTAATGGAAATCTGTTTGTACAGTCTCCTATTACGTCGCGAATGTTGCTCCTTTAGCAACGGAGAGTATGTAAAGGCTGGACTAGCAGAGTTGGAACAATGGTGCCATGATGCAACTGAAGAGGTAACTCAGTTAAAAAGTCATGTTCTTTTTATCCCTTCTACAGTTTGATGATTGAAGTTTTCCTGTTTCAAACACACAATAATTTTATCTTTTGTTCATTCAGTATGTGGGCTCAGCCTTGGAAGAGTTGAAGCATATCAGACAAGCAGTTGGCTTCCTGGTTCGGTTCATTAATCATGTGCTTCTTTTACTTTCTGATCGAAGTGCACTGCACTATTGTTGTTGAGTCAATTGGATTCTGTTATGTTTATAGGTCATACATCAAAAACCGAAGAAGAGCTTGAAGGAGATAACGAATGATCTTTGCCCAGTCAGTAGCCTTTGGCCTCTCCAATCCCTCTCTTTCTCTGAACTTTTATTTCTGGATCAGTCTGTCAGCATTCCTGTCTTGCTTCTTACAGGTGCTTAGCATCCAGCAACTTTACAGGATTAGTACGATGTATTGGGATGACAAGTATGGGACTCACAGCGTTTCTACTGATGTAAGACACTTAAGACCCTGAACTGTTCTTCTACTAATTCATCAGAACGAAAAACACCTCAAATGTGTGAAGGCACTTCACAATGTTCTTACGGTATTTTTCATTTGCCCGAATCATTCTGACACGGGTGCTCATGCAAATCTCTCGTGTGGCAAACTAGACCCAAATGTCAAACAAATCATATTATATTTTTTTTTATGTGCACCGAGCTCTGCTGGTTATTTGTCTTGGAATCGTTTTCCTGGAAGGAGTTTTTACAATCTGAAGTAAAGCCTCATGCAGTTTAACATTTCGTTCCTGGGGGATACAGGTAATATCAACCATGAGGGTCATGATGACAGAGAACTCCAACAATGCCGTAAGCACTTCCTTCCTGTTGGATGACGATTCAAGGTATATATGCCATCTCCCAAACAAGAGCACCCCCTTAATTTACGGGTGATTATTCTATGTCCACTAGTTCTTCACCTATTCGGTAACTGGGATTCCCTTCCCGTTGTCCAGCATCCCATTCTCGCCGGAGGACGTCTCCAAGTCAGTTGAACAGGTTGAGGTCCCCGAGATCGATCCCCCACCTCTCATCCGTCAAAACTCGGGATTCACATTCTTGCAGCAACGTGCAGATTGACGGCTGAAGCTGAAGCTGAAGCTTCGTGCTCAGCTTCGGTACCTCAGCCCCGAACCTGTACATACAGATCCGCGTACAATTATTTTATTTTATTTTTGCCGGGTTACGACATGCCTAACCCGGAGGTTGAACAGCCTGCAATTTGTTCCTTTTTTTTTTGTTTTTTGGGGGTAAACAAACGTTGGGTAGTTGCCTAATCCATAGCAATGGGCCATTCTTTTTTAGTTGTGGGGGGCCAGCAGATATGGTTTTATGTACATTATGAATGTAATTTAAGTGGTGGCATTGGGACTACTCTATGCATTGGAATTTTCCGGTATGCGATCCTGTGAGAGCACTCTCTCGAACTGTGTGTCGTGAGAAGATAGTGTGAAGAATCAATGGCGGACGAGCACAGCGGCCTCCTAGTGAGCCACTATCAACATCACTAGATCGTATTCGCAGTTACGATACTGGTAGTTAAGTTAGTTAATAACAATACAACGAGACTGGAAACAGGCACTTGTCGGTCTGCCTCACCGCAGGCTGTGAGCCTCCGTGTTCCATTCTGTTTCTATAGAGCAACCGCCATGTCCGGTCACCCCTCTGCTTCATCTATGTCCTCCTTCCTCCCGCTTGGTGCTGCACCGACCGTCGTCCGGTGTGACCCTGCGGATTCTCTCACTATAGGATAGAGACCTTCCATGTCCGCTATCTCTCTCTCTCCCTCTCTCTCTGTCTTTTTGTAAATATACTCTCACTACTCTGTTAACTGTGTGTGTTAACAGTTCCTTGAATTGTATTACCTTGAATCCGGCGAGATCCGGACTTCTCGGAGCTGACGATGATCGGTTCTCCGGTTAGATTTGTTGGTTGGGAATCCACTAGTTGAAGTGAGAAATGATTGAACCCTTCGTTTAGATCCGCGTCCGATCCAAAACCTGTTGGTTGACGATTACTTAGATGTAAAAGCTAAGCTAGGGTTTCCATTTTGCGGTTATAGTTGATCTTGACTCTCATTACGGCTGGGGCCATGAGCTGATAGCTGAGGCGGAGAGATAGTTGTGGGGTTGATTTGGCTTAAATAAGCGGGAGTTCATTTTCGGGTAATCCAAAGTGGATGAGATGGACCTGAGTGCTGCCGAGGAGGAGCATGGAAAAGAGATCCATGTTCCTGCTGACATCGACTGGCAAATAAAGGCTCGATAGGCCCCAAGTTCTTCTTCCTCGGGGCTGCACTTTTTTCAGGCGTGTCGGCAGCATTTTACCCTGTGGTTTTGCTGGAGACTCAGCAGCAAGCCGCCCAATCCCAGGTCCCTTGCTTCAAGACCGCATTGTTGATAGTTAGGTGGGCTCTGTACAAAGGTTTTGGGGCATCCCCGCAGGGCACAATCCCAGCTCAAGCGCTACACATGAGAGCTCTTGAGGTGACCAAGACCAACGTTGGGACTGCCACAATTAGACCAGGATTTTCCGAGCCTACAGCCACTGCAATTGCTAATGCTGCTGCGGGTTTGAGAGCAGCAATGGCAGCACAGCTTGCCTGGACACCAGTTGACGTTGTTAGCCAGAGGCTTATGATTCAAGGCAGTGGTTGTGGTGGCCTTAAGTGTGTTCCCAAATCAGGTGTTTCCAATGCATCAGCATGTAAATATCTTAGTGGGATCAATGCATTCAGGACGATTCTTGATACAGACGGTCTCAGGGGACTCTATAGAGGTTTTGGAATATCAATCTTGACATATGCCCCGTCAAATGCAGTATGTTGGGCATCCTACTCTGTTGCGCAAGACTCATCTGGAATGGGATTGGATCTTACTATACTAAGATGGATGACGAGAGCAGTGGAAATGGCAGTAATAGCAATGCCATTAAGCTTATATGAAGACCGTAGTGGCAATACGGGGGGTCAGTGCTGCTATGGCTGGAGGAGTCTCAGCTCTTATCACAATGCCGTTGGATACAATCAAGACCCGGTTGCAGGTTCTCAACGGGGAGGGCAATGGGATGCGTGGTCCCACCTTTGGGCAGATACTGAGAAACCTAGTCAAGGAAGGAAGGAAGGAAGGCGGATGGACAGCTTGTTACAGAGGGCTAGGGCCGAGGTGGGCTTCCATGTCTATGTCTGCTACGACGATGATCACCACCGACAAACTCCTCAAACGATGAAGAATCAAGACAGTCTGAGCTGACCAAAGGCCCCCTATCAATCCGGCACTACAAAAGGAAAGGAAGATCTCTTGCCCTTTGTTTTCAATCCTCTGGCTAGATTCTGTGGGTCGATCTCTCTTCTGCTAATTATATACCTCTGCTTCTTGATGTAGCCCGGTCCGTTCTTTGGGTTGGGACCTTGTAAGTGACGGCAGATTCCCTCTCTTATATATAAACACATGGATAGTTTTTCATTACCATGTCTCTGTTATCTTGCTTGATTGAACATGTCATGGAATTTGGACCAGGAGGCCGATCAAACCTTGGAAAGTCTTTGGTAACGGAATGATCCCGAGGAAGGCGACCGATTCGAAGGCCACATTTTGTGCTCGATGATGCACTGGAAATCGAGTTAAAATTGTCCGTTTCGAATAATCTATTTCATTGAATTCCATCACAAACAGTATCTTGGAGAAAAGGACGCGCCGAAATGGACATGGCAGTGGGGACGGGGACAAATGTCTATTTGAGAGCTTCTTGCACTTTGTCGTGCGCTGCGTGCTGTGGATAACTTCAATTATTTCTGGTGGGGCCTAACCAGTTTTTGGGGGTGGACTTGGCACTTGAGAGAGAATCTTGTCGAAGACTCGGAATCGTATTACAATAAAAATACAACACTTAATGGGCAGTTAAAATAATCTCGTCTGGATCTTCTCGTTCTCCATATAATATTTAATTACGATCGAAGAATAGACTTTGAGCTATTGGCCTGGCAAGATTAGAAGAAAGTTAAGCGATGAATAAATACATGGATCTATCTATTAATAAAGTCATGGTGAGATAGCGACGACCTGTTCTGGGACATCCTCACTCTAGGATGAACCCTAAGTCGGTAGAAGATCCAAACCGAACTGGGACATGACTATCAACGTTAGGTTTCCTTTCTAGTGTATAAAACCCAGAAGGCTTCGACACTGTCAGTTTGACCGGCAAACATGCATCCATTTAGGACGACATTCGGCAATTCAGGAGCAGAAGGTTAAGCTGTTACACTAAAATTTAAACATTCGTTAGGGCCATCAGAATCTATAGAAAATCTGGCCGAGCCGATGCATGTGTGAGCTCAGCTCTCCAATGGACTGACTGAAACAAGCTGCTGTCATTTGGATTTGAGATAGACTACTACTACTATCAAGCAGTTGATGATGACTAATTGCATTACCCAGTTAGCCCCTAATCCACTCTGCACCCACCAGGAAAGGAACCGAGCGGAGAGTCATGGAACCGCAGGTCTATAGGGACTATGCTCAGCACCCCACTCAGCAAGCTATCATGAGTTGAGCCTAATGTTGGGTTGTGATGGAGATTCCACAAGTGACGCTATCCTGATCGTCTTACATGACCAACCAATGAACTTTCATGGACATCCCTAAGTTGTGACAGGAGCATGCAAAACTCTCTGAATCGATTTTTCCCTTTTTTTATTTATTTTGTGGAGCATAAAACTCAGTGAATGGATATTAGACTGTAATGATCATTAGTTGAACTGAGAGCACATTCATTTCAAAGATACAAGAGATAAATCCTGACATAGCAATTTAAGACCTAATGCTAAGCACCCAGATAAAACGTAATACTAATTTGAGAAGCTTCAAGACAGAGTGACCAGTCGCATGTAGCAGCAACTAAATCATAGCTAGAGAAAAATTAATTGGCAGGGCAAGTTAACAGAGCCAGAGAAGAAAGATCTTTTACCAAATGAATCAAGGGCGAGCTCTCTTGCCACTGCAGGAAGGGCACTTGTACTGCTTAATGTGTTCCGCTCGAGCTGGAGTGATCTTCACACACTTCCCATGGAACCACTTCTCACATACATCACAACAAATCCAAAACTCATCAGTCCCATAATTCTCCCCACATGCCCCACACAAGGTGTCCCCATGCTCATCCTCATCTTCCTCCTCATCCACACCCTCTTCTTCTTCCTTTGGTGGCATCGCTTTTGAAAACTTGGCCTGAGTTTCAGGTGCTCGCTGTGATTCAATTGAAAGAATAAAACCCCTTATAAGATTGTGAAATGGTCAAATTAGAGGAACAGAAAATATCATGAGTTGTGCAAGTATCTAAAATAAGGAAAAAAAATATTAGGACATCATTGTACAAAAGAAGCTCATTTCAGTGATCAAGACTAATAGTCACCTTATCAAGCTAGCAGCAAAAGAAAAACCTTGAGTAGTATAAGATTGAGAAGCGACCACACTATGAGAAACATGGAAAATTACTGGAGACTATTCTCCCAACTGAAAAAGAGGATAACAAAAGAAATTATTCACAATTGCAATAATTTTTTCCCCTAAACGGTTGCCTTATCTCCTAAATGGGTCAGGCCATCCTAATAACCTAAACATATTCACAATCAAGACTATAATCTTGTGATGTAAGAAGGAAACAATCAAAATCATACATGGCATAATACTCTGTGTTTTGCAGATAAAATAAATTGTAGTGAGGACAATTCCTTTACCGCTTTGGAGTCAGACTTGGATTTACTACTGCTGTGATTGGATGATTTCTCCTAAATGTTAGGACATCATTGTACAAGACAAGCTCATTTCAGTGATCAAGGTTAACAGTCACCTTATCAAGCTAGCAGCAAAAGATAGACCTTGAGTAGTATAAGATTGAGAAACGACCACACTATGAGAAACATGGAAAATTACTGGAGACTATTCTCCTAAGTCATAAAGAGGCTAACAAAAGAAATTATTCAAAATTGCAATAATTTTTTCCCTAAACGGTTGCCTTATCTCCTAAATGGGTTAGGTCATCTTAATAACCTAAACATATTCACAATCAAGACTACAATCTTGTGATGTAAGAAGGAAAACAATCAAAATCATAAATAGCATAATACTCTGTGTTTTGCAGATAAAAATAAATTGTAGGGAGGACAATTCCTTTACCGCTTTGGAGTCAGACTTGGATTTACTACTGCTATGATTGGATGACTTCTCCTTTGATTGTTTCTTTGTAGTACCAGTCACAACTTCAAATACAGTGGGAAGGTCATTTATCATGTTAAAAAGCCTTTTCCTGCAACCACAAAGACAACATACGGTAAGCTCACAAGAGAAGAATATACCAAACATAATATATAAGACCAAAGACCAAAACAGAGACCACTGAGGTACTAGACTTCAACAGTACTATGTATTAGCATAATTCAAACAAACATCGACAATCACTTCCATTTATAAAAGAGGTCTATAGTCCTCAAGCTCCATGAAGTACCTTTTCGTGTACAAAAAGGTTTCAAACAACTAAGTGGACAATACATGAACTGAACCCATTATTTGACATGATCAAATTATTTTTGATGGAAGGCTTTCAATTACTTGAATTTGGAAAGAAAAATGAAAGGGCAGGGGATCTCTAATTCCTACATCCTGATTCCAATTCCATCTTGCTGGTAGACCATTGCATCTTCTATCCCAAAAAAAAAAAAAGGTTATTAGCCTTAACCAAACTTATCGAGGAATTTATGGCCAGGGCACCATAAGATCAATGGAAGGCTAATATTGTGCACAAAAACAAGAAAGAAACCAAATCCTACATGAAGAGCAATATTGATTTCATTAAATCTAGAAGTTGACAAGGGTAGGCAAAGAGAACTTACGCTACATCTAACTAGCTTGGGTAGCAAACCCCAGTCAAAATCAGAAAACTGTAGGTAGAAATGTTAAGGATAAAAGCCAGGGGAACAACAAGATGCACCTGTCAGCTTTATCAAATCCAAACCTAGCACCAAAGTAGAAGGCAACTGCAAGCAACCATGCATCACTGTGAACAGCCACCAAAGATAGCCAATCTTTTTCTTGCATGCCATCCCTTGCAAAGTTGATGCCCAGGGCGGGTTCTGGGAGCTCAGGAGGCACTTCTTCAGCAGGCAAGTTTACTTCCCACTGTTCAGTGGGAAACCCATACAAGCATAGGTTCTCCTTTTCTGTTGGACATATACTCATAAGGACAACTTAAAGCAGAAGAAATATCTGGACAAGAACGTGTCAAAACACTAAAAACTGAGCCAAGGGAATAGAGCAAAAAAGGTGCTGCTTCAGACAATAAAATAGAGGAAAGGTGAGAGATGAATTTTTGCCATGAATTCTTGCAGAAGACAATAGAAAGCCTAAGTCAGTTGTAAGATGTTAATCCAGTGTGTAGTTATCAAAACTATAGTTCTAATAGTAATCATGTTCTCCTAACCAAAGTATCAACAGCAACCTATTCTATCCAATGACTTCTTTCAGTATATTCTATTAATTCAATAAGAGAACTCCAACACAAACACATCGTTCAGAAAGGCACCCCTGCAACTGTATCAGTAATTACAAAGAGCAGCAGTACAATTCTTTACTCGTTTTATCATGCTCTTTCAAAAAGTGAAACTCAAAAGTAATAAAATTTGCTTTGGTACTCTCTGAAAACCAATACCATTAACTATTCAATACAAGTCAATGAAGCTTGAGCATCAGGATGACAAGTGGAGACTAATTTCATGAATGCAATGGAAAGAATAACACAATTTCACCATGATAAAGAAATTCTTCAGTAGTTTTCATCAAGAACTGGAAACCTTGAAGATATAGTAATGATTAGACACTTACCAGGATCACATTGCTGATAAAATTCTTCAACATCTGCAAGATTATGACTTTAATAAGCTGCTTATAATTGAACAGCAAAATTTTAAACAAAAGCAAACATGGTAATAGCCGTTATCACAAAATGACCTAAAACATGACAGGTACTTCAGCAACAAATCATTTCCAAAAGCAAGAGAGCAAGTGTGCTAACATATCTTAAGACTGAATATTCATCTAAATGAAGGATTTTGAATGTCAAGATCTTGCAGAGGAAGGTGACAACAGCTGGGCAAAGGAATCTCCTCAAAGAATGGGGTATGCCTCAGTGATCTTGTTATGCGTCAACGATTAGCTTAGCTTGGTGAAAGAGTTGACAAAAGGTTTCTCTCTAAGTGGACTCTATGCCAACTTCGTTTCGATGGAACATTAATAAAGGGCAACCTTACTAATTAAAAGAATTAAGAAAAAAAGAAAAAGTTTCATCTAAACCTACTATATTTACAAAACCAATAAATAATTCCCACGGCCGTAAAATGGAAAAAAAAAAAATCAGAGCAGTTTTGGTTTCTATACACATGGACGACACTCAATGCCAGAATCCCCCAATGATTCAACTCCTCGGTCTCCCACAAACCAAACGGAACCGCATAACAGTGGAAACAAGCTTCAAGGAGCACTTCGTTGGAACTAAAAGAAAGTTCAAGACAAATAACTCTTGACTCAATTTCCCCAAGAAAGGAACACTAGAAAGCCTATAATGCCAATTCGATGCATTACACAGCTGAAAAGCACGGAGCGAGAAGAAAACAAGCCAGGTAGCAGCTCAGTCAATTAGCCTTCAACTGACAGAAAAAATGAAGAGAGAGAAGTGAGGACTAAACCGGTGGTTAGGGCTTTGATGAGGCCAGCCCTCCGGCCCTTAAAATCTCGGAAGACGTCCTCCACCGTGCGAGGGTTGTACTGGCCACCTCCTCCTCCTCCGTCCATTCTCCTTCAACTCTCTCTCTCTCTCTCTCTCTCTCTCTCCCAGCTCCCTCTGCTCTCAAGCTTTGAGAGATGGCAAAGAAAGAATACAGCTTCCAGAGACAGAAACCCAAGTCAAAGATTGAATGAAATTTCGGGTCAAATTGAGGAGGGGCGGACCCGAAACTGACCCGACCCGTATCGCTATCCAGATTTGACGGCCCAACCTACGGTGACTGCTAACGTCAACCTCCCCTTTCTGAGAGCACTAACATGCGCCAGTTCCTCCGCGGACTGCACTAACACGTAGAAAATCAAGTTAGCGTTAGGATTAATAATGAATCATAAACGGTATAATATATCAACAGGAAGAATTAAGCTTGAAAGCAAGTAGCTTAATGGCTCACCAATTATCTTGTAAATTCACTTAATCAAGAGCTTATTTGTAATCTATTCGTTCTCTTTTGGTGATTAAGTGCACCGGTCTCAACATCGGGAAAGCATCAAATTCATTTCTCTCTAGCTGCCGCCCTTCGAGTTCTCGATAGTTCTTCGGTGGTCATGAAGCGCACAGTCTGATTGCTACCCTGCGGAATGGGACTTCAAAGGGCATGCTCGATAAGGGGGGAGCCTCCCCTCCATGTCGAGAAAGCATGCCAATCCTCTAGCCCTCCTCAGTGACGCTCATGGAGGTAAGACCGGAAACATAATGTCAGGGAAGTACGGATCTTACGCTTTCTCGTCGCATCTCCTCATGGAAGATTTCATACCACAAAAATCCTCATCCACTGCAGATACAGACCGAGTCCGAAGCACACCAAGGCTTACAACAGAAACACTAGGAATCTGTAAAGGCTAGTGAGTAGCGATGAGTGTTTCTGGGAGGAGATTTCTTTGAAGCAGAACTTAAAATGCAAGTTCGTTCTCGATTGGGTGCTTCAGCTTTAATTTAAACCCATGGAAGATAGAATTGAAAACTCAGGAAAGAGGAAAGCAGGGGAAAAGTGGGCACACTTTCTTACATCTAAAGCTAAGTTAAAGGTCACACTATCAAATAGGACTGGAGTTAAAATACATACTGTTCCAGCAAGAGATTTGCTGTCTAAAGAGAAAATCCAGGTCTCAATCACGGGCATTTGAAGGAGACTGCAGGGTTATGAAGTCAAGACTCGCACCTGACAATGGAGGAAGACATCCTTGTCATGACCATACTGGGCTTTCATCCCCGAAAAAACAGGTCCTGAGCCAGACAGGCTTATTGTCGCAGAGAAGATGAAAGTAAGAATGCTGTCATCAACTAAAGTGCGCCAAAAGTCCCTTCCTTTATATGGCATCTCCTGGCACCCATAAGGAGGGGAGAATCAAATCAAGAAATCTTGTATGTTAATCGGCCAAAAAGAATGCATTTCCTTTTCATCCTACTGCCATGATTTCATCAAGTGTGTCCTAGTATGAGAGAAGTACGATGGCCCAGCGTAAATAACACGGAAAAGGCATCTGGTGGTTCATGTACCTTCAAGATCTAACGATTTCCTTTGTCGGTGTAAACTAAGTGAAAAAGGCATTATTCATTATTTGTTAAGAGAGAATAATTGAAGGGGCCAAGGTGTTCCTGCAGGAGGATAGCTTGACATGTAAGGAACTTGTCTTGGATGACCAAAGAACATCTGCTGTACGTACTGCATTTTAACATAATCTACTGAGTAACATCAGGATTTTACTATTTCAAATTCTTGAATTGACATGCAGAAGTTCATAATGAGAACTGCTCACCTGAGGTGAATTGGGATGGAAATATCCCTGAAGTGAGTGCATGGGAACAAAATGAGTATTCAATATTACAGGCTGATGACCAAATGAAGGGCCAATCTGCAAAAAATTACAACTTCGTCCCATCAGAGACCAACAATGGAACGTAGCACTAAAAGTACCATAAAAATCAAAGACTACGAGCTATCTTAATTATGCTGCAGTAGGGGGATGGGGGAGGGTGGTGGGTGGAAGTCTCTTCAAATGATATGGAAGCAAGACCACCTATTTCCTTACCCTGACTCCCACTGGCAAGCCATGCATATGTGAGGCAGCTGCCACGTTTGCTGGGGCATAGAATGAAGCATCTGATGCAGCGGATGTTGGTCTGAGAGGTGTTTATGGGACAAAACACTTTGCCTTTGGATTAATTTTGAATTCCTGCTTGAATAAGTATAACAGTCAGCTAAAATAGTTGGAATGACAGGAAGCAAGGAAAAGAAAATAAATAGCCTATGCCCACCAAAACTGTGAGAAAAGGAAGTGAAAGGTGGTTCGCTCGCACCTTTGACTGGGATTCAGTTTTGACTTAGAAGATACAGAGCCCATCAAAGAGCTGGCCATTGAACTGACATGAGTAGAAGCCCTAGCAGCATCAACATGATCAGAAATAGAAGAACTAGAACTACTAGCATGTCGATCACACTCAGCAGAGGGTGACTCTGCATGTGTTCTTTTCCCAGTCGTCATCCCGTCCTCCAGCTCATTAGTATGTCTTCTCTCTTTGTGATCCTTCAAAGGGACCTCTGGTGGAGGAGGGCAAGTATGATCTGGTAGTGAAGCTCCCTTATCAGAAGCATCTTTCTTCCCATTCACAGACAACTTAGAAGCTGCATCTGCTGTTTTTAAGAGATAATCAAACGAGAGATTTTTTTTTTAAATTTCCAAGGGATAACTAATTACTGAATTTTACTGATGCAATGCCCATCTATTAGAAAAACAATCTTTCCTACTCCATTCCTGATATTAAAAAGTTTGAAAGCATTGAACTGTCCGGCATAAAAAATGTACCATATCAGTTTATGCAGCCAGTGTCCTTCATTTTCTTTGAAAACAAGTAAACAAATGCAGATTAATATTTTTTGATCAGCCACACACAACTAAAATTTTATACCATCAAATAGAGAAGATTGAGCAACTGCATCAAGCTGCTTTCACAAAAGCATTGAAAAAAGGAAAGTCGTAAAGAATTCATGCATGTTCTGGTAACAGGTGCAGTAATTTGTGGGACTCTCTGACTTGCTGTAGTACTTTCTGTCCTTTCAAGTCATTATCCTTGGAAAGATCAATGCATGAACTCTCTTGCTGCCTGGATAAAGAAATACAGTTCTGACAGCTATTGACTAACCACTAATCATTAATCCTAACTTGACATCCGATTTGAAAACGGACAAGTGGGAGATATACATGGACCTGCTTTGAGTAGTTGCAGAAGCAAATTTTCCAGATGAGACATCAGAAGATGACTCTCTAGCATTATCTACAATGGCAGTAACAACTGTTTCAGTAGCAGATCTAGAAGGTTTTCTGTCTGCCTGCAATTCATTGAAAGAGACGGGGGGAAGAATCAGCTATATCATCATTATCTAATGATAGTAACTCTTTATAGCTAAAATTATTTTTTTATTCCGTCAGAGCACCAGCAATACTCTGGTAGGACAATTTAGAAGCGCATGAAATATACAAAGAGAATTGTGCAAAAGGCATCATAAATATCTATTGTATTAGAAAGAAAAGCACATCCTATCTAAAGGACTTTAACTTCCAGGTTCAATACTCTTTTTCTATTTATAATTCATCTTCCGGGGTGAGTATTCTGTTCAGCAACTTGCTACGACAGCCAAGCATATCATCTTCCAACGTGAGGAATTGCATAATATCTAGATGCATATTTTTAAAAAATTGTCGGACATACGAACCACACTGAAAGTACTTGATGATGGAGAAACTCTATTGGTTTTTCCAGATGCGAAACCACTAAAGCACCCATTAATGATAGGATCATCAGAATCACCAAAAGTTTCCATACTAAACGAGTTACACAATATGTCCTCACCTTCTTCGTATCCACTATGATCCATCACTCTGCCCCTACAGACTGAGGAAAATCTAGTCTCTTCATCTATGTCGAAATCCTTATGAAGGTGAAGACCCCTCTCCTGTCATATAGAAACACAAGTAACCTATAGTTAAATTTGACATGTTATCAAATAAAAGATTCGTAAGAAAATATGAATGAGGAGCACACCTCTGCCAAATGAAGATCTTGAGTTACTTCAGCCTCAATTTCTCTAGCAATTGTGATGCTTTCTTCTCCAACTCCTTCATCCATGGACCCTTGTCTAGTTTTGTTGTGTAGAGTTCCTCGTTAAAAATGCTCTTGACTCCAAGCAACTTCTCATTTGTTTCAAATTGATCCCAGTTCCTATGTGAATATGAATACTGAGAGATCAGTCATACGGATATTTTTTATAGGATGAATAACCTTGCACAACTTTGAAATATGTCAGAGCACTTGGCCCAATAATATTTATTATTCTTTCACAAGTCAACACTGTTGGGAATCCATACGCGGCGGAAGTGTGCATTTCAATTTCAATTAAATTATATTCCCGAGTCCAGTATCTCTTTGATGCAATTTGAAATTCAAATATGAGGAAATAAGTAAAGAATATACATACATACAAAGATTCTAAGTCGGTCATTGTATTTGAATCCTTAATTCGGCGATATCCCACAGCGCCTTCACAAATGACTTCAAGAGTCAATCCTTTAATTAGACGCACACGTGTATGCCCTCCACAGTATCCACACCAAGTTTTTCTCGTAAGCGTTAAAAATTGTTCCCAACAATCGGTCGCCTTTTTAATTTCGGAATAAAAGGCTTGTAATCAGCACTCAGTAGAATATATCTTCTTCAATCACTCTCAAATACAATATTTTGGGTAGCACTCTTTTCTTCTCTCAAACTCACACATCAAGGATGCCCTTTGGTTTTTCTATATATAGAACACGAAATGAGGCTTTTTTGTCCCCCTTGGTGGGTGAAACATTTTCACCTCTTTCACTGAAGAGAGGTGTCCCTCCTTCATCGAAGAGATGCGCCCCTCCTTCACCGAAGAGATGTGCCCCACACCAAATCGGCTCAAGATGTGCTTTTTCACAATTGGCATACATTATGCCATTTTCAATAGTATATCGTTGAGAATAGACCAACCGTTGGTCTACATAAAATATACTATTTATATACATACATATAGATATGTATTTATTTTAATCGAATTTTATTCGATAATTTAGCATGCGTATATAACCGAGAGTATAATTAAATTTCCATAAATTTAATTTTACAGTTAATTCCAAAATAATCTTATCCAATAAGGCGCGTAACCGATATGGGCAATTCCGTGCTANAGCTAATGGTGAGGATGAAGATAGCTGCCTTGAAGATGGAGTGTACACTGTAGATGGGGATGAGACAGTACCCGTATTAAGTGCAGGCTTCATGTGCGCCAAAGGTTGGAGGGGCAAAACCAGATTTAATCCTTCAGGGATCCGAACTTATGTTAGGGAATATGATCATGCCCCTCCGGCAAATCTGTTGGAGGGCCGTGGGACCCAAAGCGGAGCTCATGTCGATATTATGGGGAACTTTCAATTGATGGAGGACGTCATAAGGGTGGCTGCTGGGGCGACTGGGGGAGAATTGGGAGGTGATCAGGTTTACTCTGACATCTTCAAGTGGTCCGAAAAGATCGACTTGGTTCTTTGACAATATATGGTACATGTGGTTAAGCATAAAAGAAATTTCTGTGTATATTATTATGTGGTGAAATGAAATGGCGACTTTTTAATGATAGAGCTATCTTTGTGCTGCTTTCAATATGATCAAATAATGTTCATCTGTCTATATTGTCAGGGAGCAACATCTGAGTATATTATATTTCCTCTGTGGTGCTCGCATCGTGTTGCTGTCGCCATTAACAGTGGACTCGGAAATGATACCTGATTTTTGTGATGGTGATTGACATATGTCCTTTAGGTTTCTGATTACTTAGGAATAGACAACTTCAGAGGAAATGCACGTAAGATGGCAGATTGTAGGCATCCAAGTGCCTCAGATTTTAGGGAATATTCAGAATGGTGACATGGAAGCTTGATAGGAGTACACCAGTGATATTTTATTCATTTTGGATGCTAATGTCAATGAATGAAGACGAAGCAGGGCAGCCAATCCTGCCATGTTTCTCCTATTAACATGTACGTCTTAATTTCTGGGATTGATATTAAGAACAGGTTTTACAGTACTGGCAGATGCAAGTAGAGTTACTATCGATCTATCCAGGTGTAAGCAGAAACCTGGATGTAATCTTCGAAATTTGCAGTATGAAAACAGTCTTCTTTGTTTTTGTTCTTCCATCTTTTAAATTCTGTCTTGGATTGTGCCAGGATCATTCTTTTCAATTTCATTTCCTTCCAGATGTTCACTTTCTCATGCAGATGCTTATTTGAATAAATGTATTTGCAGAGAAATGATAATTCATGCATTGGATGCCACTGTCCGGAAGGAATTCAGGTACCTGGAGCCCTTCCTTCCCTTTATGTCAAATTGAGATTCCACTGAACAGATTTCCAGACGACAAGAAGCTGTATTCTTCACGTGCTGCACTGGTCTTTGTGACCGTTCTTATGCATCATGTTTGTAATTCTGTTCCTGTGCTGATGAGCTCAGAAAGTGTGGTAGTGCTGCTATTCATTAACTCTCATCCTCAAGACAATGTATGAGTATGCGTACGTCGTAACCGCATGATTCATTTGTCATTTCTCAATGAATATTTTCAGCGTGTTTGATTCGGAATTACTACTCATAAGAACTCTGTTGCTCTGTATCTGAAATGCTGAAATACGGAAAGGAGCCAGCAAATGGAACAGGGTTCCTCCTGCATATAAACTGCAGGAAGCTGAAATGGATACGGCAAACCTGATAAATCCGTACACGCTCTCATAAAACAGGGTTGCTTCATGCCTAGTTCTCTTTTCAGGTATCGTAGTTTCTGTCCTCCTTAGATGGTACGTCCATTATAAATACGTAGTCTCTGTGATCAATTAAAGCAGAGCATTAGCTGCCTGCGTTCAGCAGTGCTTGGATGATGGCTCTCTTCGCCATGTTTGGTCCACGGTTTAGTATGTCTGTACCTATTCTCGGAGGCAGAGAGTTGATTTTCTGACAGTGAGATGTTTAAGAAATGGCCTACGAACTGACAATTCAAGAAGGAAGCAGAAGCTTAGTTGAAACAAGCGATGTTTCGATGTTGAGAGGTATATCCTTTTACTTCTGCACCATTGATCCCCATTGACTGTGCCCCACGAGGGAGGACTCTCACCAAACAGTGCAGGGGGGTTCGGAACCTGGTGGAAAAACCTTGAGACCAGGGCCAAGCTAATAAAGGAGCAGGGCTATCTCATGGTAGTAGAAAAGGGAAGAATCCGGTTGAGACTTCCACACTGTAAAGGTATATATCTAGAAATGAAAAACTAGTTTTTGTTTTCAGAAGCAAACAGTCATTAGTTCAACCTTGCACCTGCATATTGGCAATTGATGATCAATAATAATTCGTATATATATATATATATATATATGGAATCCATTAATAAAAAGCTCATCGGGAGGATAGTGATGAAGCAGAAAGAGCCGAAGAGAGTTGAAAGCCAGGACAAGCGAACAGCCATATTCTAGTCACACTCTGCTAAGGGCGGTGAGACTCGTTGCTGATGATTTGCATCAACATGCAAGGAAATGAGTCTTTATTTTAGCAGTAGATTGGTCTGATACATGATGGCAATGTGGTACTCTTTTGGTTTTATGGCACGAAGAAAGTATTAAACCTTGCGTATTGAAAAACAGAACTCCATCCGGAATTAACTACGGGCTATCAGTCCGTACCATCAAACTGAGTCGCTGTCGCTGTTCAGCAGCCGGTCGCACTGCTCCCGCACTGCGGCAAAATCAATTGCGCCCTCGTCACACAACAGGTGCAGCACCTGCTCCGGGACGTTCTCCTCCCCCTCCTTCTGGCTCGCCCGTGCATGCTTTGCTGCTTCCTTTGTATATCCATCAACTCTGGGGCAGACCTCGATTCCTTGACTCGTAACCCCAGCCAGATGCGCCTTGATCCTGAAAGCACCACCTGAATACGTTTTCTTGCAGAACTTACACACCCAACGAACTTTTTGCCCATCACCCGATACCACTGTCACATGGTCCCAGAATTCATCCCTCGGTCTGCCCATGTTAGTTCACCCGACCCAATTGCAGCAACCAGTAGATGCCTCGGGCTTACTGTATGTTCAATTATGGGGTTTAATGTAAGCAGCAGTAATTACAGCTATGTCAAACTTATCTCAGAAACCTATTGGAAGTGAACACTCTTCATATGCTTTTAACTTTTGATCCTATGACAGAAATCACAGTAAAGAACGCCGACCCATTTGCAGGCAATCAAACTGACAGCTCACATCTCTGCTCCCGGCTTCTTAACATAGCTAGTTCGGAAAAATGACAACGATCAGAACACGAGAAGGAGAAGAGTGTCACTTACAGGGTTAAGGAGATCGAAGCAGATAAATGCCCCAGATCTGTACGGCCTCAGGGGATATACTTGACAAGAGTTTCACTTACAGGGTCGCTATTTATCATATGGAGAAATGCACTAAAGCACAGCAGACAGTACTGCAGTGGGGTTTTCGTAACTACTGCCGTGGGCATTGACCATAAGCCTTGGCGTATGATACTCTTAGGTATGTTAGTCCTTGTCGCTGGGGCCCGTCAATTGAAACATACCTAAGAGTATCATACGCCAGCCAGATGTTCCAGTTCCTTTCCACTGCAGTGGGGTGTTTTTTTTTGTAACTACTGCCGTGGGCATTGACCATAAGCCTTGGCGTATGATACTCTTAGGTATGTTTGAATGGACGGGCCCAGCGACAAGGACTGGAGCGATCGGGAGGGATGACGAATCACATACGTTTGAGTCTTTAGGTTAGAAGATTTAGAGAAGTGGATCATCTCTCAAAACATCTATTTTTGTATTCCTCCACTTATGAAAATAGAGAGAAATAATAATAAATTTTATCAAACATACCTAAGAGTATCATACGCCAAGGCTTATGGTCAATGCCCACGGCAGTAGTTACGAAAACAAACACCCCACTGCAGTGGAAAGGAACTGGAACATCTGGCTGGCGTATGATACTCTTAGGTATGTTTGAATTGACGGCCCCCAGCGACAAGGACTCATAGTTTTTAAAACCGGACCGGGCCGGGAACCGGTGTAGGCATGGGTTCATGGGTTCATGGGTCGGACCGGGGGTTCAANCATGATTCATTTGTCATTTCTCAATGAATATTTTCAGCGTGTTTGATTCGGAATTACTACTCATAAGAACTCTGTTGCTCTGTATCTGAAATGCTGAAATACGGAAAGGAGCCAGCAAATGGAACAGGGTTCCTCCTGCATATAAACTGCAGGAAGCTGAAATGGATACGGCAAACCTGATAAATCCGTACACGCTCTCATAAAACAGGGTTGCTTCATGCCTAGTTCTCTTTTCAGGTATCGTAGTTTCTGTCCTCCTTAGATGGTACGTCCATTATAAATACGTAGTCTCTGTGATCAATTAAAGCAGAGCATTAGCTGCCTGCGTTCAGCAGTGCTTGGATGATGGCTCTCTTCGCCATGTTTGGTCCACGGTTTAGTATGTCTGTACCTATTCTCGGAGGCAGAGAGTTGATTTTCTGACAGTGAGATGTTTAAGAAATGGCCTACGAACTGACAATTCAAGAAGGAAGCAGAAGCTTAGTTGAAACNCCTCAAGACAATGTATGAGTATGCGTACGTTGTAACCACATGATTCATTTGTCATTTCTCAATGAATATTTTCAGCGTGTTTGATTCGGAATTACTACTCATAAGAACTCTGTTGCTCTGTATCTGAAATGCTGAAATACGGAAAGGAGCCAGCAAATGGAACAGGGTTCCTCCTGCATATAAACTGCAGGAAGCTAAAATGGATACGGCAAACCTGATAAATCCATACACGCTCTCATAAAACAGGGTTGCTTCATGCCTAGTTCTCTTTTCAGGTATCGTAGTTTCTGTCCTCCTTAGATGGTACGTCCATTATAAATACGCAGTCTCTGTGATCAATTAAAGCAGAGCATTAGCTGCCTGCGTTCAGCAGTGCTTGGATGATGGCTCTCTTCGCCATGTTTGGTCCACGGTTTAGTATGTCTGATAGTGAGATGTTTAAGATATGGCCTACGAACTGAAAATTCAAGAAGCATGCAGAAGCTTAGTTGAAACAAGCGATGTTTCGATGTTGAGAGGTATATCCTTTTACCTCTGCACCATTGATCCCCATTGACTGTGCCCCTCGAGGGAGGACTCTCACCAAGTAGTGCAGGGGGGTTCGGAACCTGGTGGAAAAACCTTGAGACCAGGGCCAAGCTAATAAAGGAGCAGGGTGATCTCATGGTAGTAGAAAAGGGAAGTATTCGGTTGAGACTTCCACACTGTAAAGGTATATATCTAGAAATGAAAAACTGGTTTTTGTTTTCAGAAACAAACAGTCATTAGTTCAACCTTGCACCTGCATATTGGCAACTGATGATCAATAATAATTCGTAAAAAAATATATAGAATCCATTAATAAAAAGCGAATTGGGAGGATAGTGATGAAGCAGAAAGAGCCGAAGAGAGTTGAAAGCCAGGACAAGCGAACAGCCATATTCTAGTCACACTCTGCTAAGGGTGGTGAGACTCGTTGCTGATGATTTGCATCATGCAAGGAGTAAGTCTTTATTGCAGCAGAAGATTGTTCTGATACTTGATGGCATGGTGGTACTCTTTTGGTTTTACAGCACGAAGAAAGTACTAAACCTTGCGTATTGAAAAACAGAACTCCATCCGGAATTAACTACGGGCTATCAGTCCGTACCATCAAACTGAGTCGCTGTCGCTCTTCAGCAGCTGTCTGCGCATCTCCCCCAATTCGGTCATATCAACAAGTCGCATGCGAAGCAACCCATTCAGGACTTCCTCCTCCTTCTTCTCCTTCTGGCTCGTCCGTGCATGCTTTGCTGCTTCCTTTGTATATCCATCAACTCTGGGGCAGACCTCGATTCCTTGACTCGTAACCCCAGCCAGATGCGCCTTGATCCTGAAAGCACCACCTGAATACGTTTTCTTGCAGAACTTACACACCCAACGAACTTTTTGCCCATCACCCGATACCACTGTCACATGGTCCCAGAATTCATCCCTCGGTCTGCCCATGTTAGTTCACCCGACCCAATTGCAGCAACCAGTAGATGCCTCGGGCTTACTGTAAGTTCAATTATGGGGGTTAATATAAAGCAGCAGTAATTACAGCTATGTTAAACTTATCTCAGAAACCTATTGGAAGTGAACACTCTTCATATGCTTTTAACTTTTGATCCTATGACAGAAATCACAGTAAAGAACGCCGACCCATTTGCAGGCAATCAAACTGACAGCTCACATCTCTGCTCCCGGCTTCTTAACATAGCTAGTTCGGAAAAATGACAACGATCAGAACACGAGAAGGAGAAGAGTGTCACTTACAGGGTTAAGGAGATCGAAGCAGATAAATGCCCCAGATCTGTACGGCCTCAGGGGATATACTTGACAAGAGTTTCACTTACAGGGTCGCTATTTATCATATGGAGAAATGCACTAAAGCACAGCAGACAGTACTGCAGTGGGGTTTTCGTAACTACTGCCGTGGGCATTGACCATAAGCCTTGGCGTATGATACTCTTAGGTATGTTAGTCCTTGTCGCTGGGGCCCGTCAATTGAAACATACCTAAGAGTATCATACGCCAGCCAGATGTTCCAGTTCCTTTCCACTGCAGTGGGGTGTTTTTTTTTGTAACTACTGCCGTGGGCATTGACCATAAGCCTTGGCGTATGATACTCTTAGGTATGTTTGAATGGACGGGCCCAGCGACAAGGACTGGAGCGATCGGGAGGGATGACGAATCACATACGTTTGAGTCTTTAGGTTAGAAGATTTAGAGAAGTGGATCATCTCTCAAAACATCTATTTTTGTATTCCTCCACTTATGAAAATAGAGAGAAATAATAATAAATTTTATCAAACATACCTAAGAGTATCATACGCCAAGGCTTATGGTCAATGCCCACGGCAGTAGTTACGAAAACAAACACCCCACTGCAGTGGAAAGGAACTGGAACATCTGGCTGGCGTATGATACTCTTAGGTATGTTTGAATTGACGGCCCCCAGCGACAAGGACTCATAGTTTTTAAAACCGGACCGGGCCGGGAACCGGTGTAGGCATGGGTTCATGGGTTCATGGGTCGGACCGGGGGTTCAATGGGTTGAACTGCATGTTTAAAAAATAATATTAATAATATAATATTACTAATAAATTTACCTAATATCATAATTTGAATATNATGAGAGTTAATGAATAGCAGCACTACCACACTTTCTGAGCTCATCAGCACAGGAACAGAACTACAAACATGATGCATAAGAACGGTCACAAAGACCAGTGCAGCACGTGAAGAATACAGCTTCTTGTCGTCTGGAAATCTGTTCAGTGGAATCTCAATTTGACATAAAGGGAAGGAAGGGCTCCAGGCACCTGAATTCCTTCCGGACAGTGGCATCCAATGCATGAATTATCATTTCTCTGCAAATACATTTATTCAAATAAGCATCTGCATGAGAAAGTGAACATCTGGAAGGAAATGAAATTGAAAAGAATGATCCTGGCACAATCCANGAAATTGAAAAGAATGATCCTGGCACAATCCAAGACAGAATTTAAAAGATGGAAGAACAAAAACAAAGAAGACTGTTTTCATACTGCAAATTTCGAAGATTACATCCAGGTTTCTGCTTACACCTGGATAGATCGATAGTAACTCTACTTGCATCTGCCAGTACTGTAAAACCTGTTCTTAATATCAATCCCAGAAATTAAGACGTACATGTTAATAGGAGAAACATGGCAGGATTGGCTGCCCTGCTTCGTCTTCATTCATTGACATTAGCATCCAAAATGAATAAAATATCACTGGTGTACTCCTATCAAGCTTCCATGTCACCATTCTGAATATTCCCTAAAATCTGAGGCACTTGGATGCCTACAATCTGCCATCTTACGTGCATTTCCTCTGAAGTTGTCTATTCCTAAGTAATCAGAAACCTAAAGGACATATGTCAATCACCATCACAAAAATCAGGTATCATTTCCGAGTCCACTGTTAATGGCGACAGCAACACGATGCGAGCACCACAGAGGAAATATAATATACTCAGATGTTGCTCCCTGACAATATAGACAGATGAACATTATTTGATCATATTGAAAGCAGCACAAAGATAGCTCTATCATTAAAAAGTCGCCATTTCATTTCACCACATAATAATATACACAGAAATTTCTTTTATGCTTAACCACATGTACCATATATTGTCAAAGAACCAAGTCGATCTTTTCGGACCACTTGAAGATGTCAGAGTAAACCTGATCACCTCCCAATTCTCCCCCAGTCGCCCCAGCAGCCACCCTTATGACGTCCTCCATCAATTGAAAGTTCCCCATAATATCGACATGAGCTCCGCTTTGGGTCCCACGGCCCTCCAACAGATTTGCCGGAGGGGCATGATCATATTCCCTAACATAAGTTCGGATCCCTGAAGGATTAAATCTGGTTTTGCCCCTCCAACCTTTGGCGCACATGAAGCCTGCACTTAATACGGGTACTGTCTCATCCCCATCTACAGTGTACACTCCATCTTCAAGGCAGCTATCTTCATCCTCACCATTAGCTGATGTATCAATCTGGAAAGGGATGTAGCAGTCAGCAGCAGGGGATAGCTTGTATACGTAAGCTCTTTCAGTCGGTATTCCAACTCCATACATGGAGAAGATTTCCATTTCAGGAGCATTTGGCAGTCTGCATGACATAAGCAAAAAAAAAAAAAAAGACATATGGTCATTTAATCAAGCCAAGCAGCAGAGGCCTAACGTAAATTATGATGTGAGTGACCAACTAAGTTGAAAAGCCAAGTGAAAATTAACGTACGAGAAAATGAGCTTTCAGAATGGCTTTAAGGCATTGCACAATAAACACATACTAAGAATAAAGTAATATTCCATTGCCACCATTTAACTTTTTTTTAATCTTTGTAGCATTTCCGGTATCTTTTTTTGGGCATGCAACATTGCTCCGACTGTGGGAATTCATTAAAGAAAAAAGGAACATTTTCATCTTTCAAACTAGCAGTCGTTCAGATTAAAACAAGATCAATTTCGGATAATCAAAGTAGATAAACCAATTCCTTAATCAGCACCCGCACAATATTTTGATTAGATGGGAATTAATAATTCAGTCCAAAGTACGAGAATCCTTACTTTGTTTCCAAAGGGTTGGACCAATATCGGTAATGCTGATACTTGGGGTCATCCAAATCATCTGCAATTCCATAAGAAAAATGCCTGCTACCACGTTCCATCATTTTTGGAGCAACGTAGCGAAGCATGTCCAGAAGTGAATCAGAAGTGTAGACTTTATAATCTGCAATAGCTGCGACACCCTCAATTCCCATATCATGATATTCAGTCCAAACATCACGGCAGGTTGTGTTTGCAGCATTATGACCTTTGTCTGCATCCTGTATATGGAAGTTGGAAGTAAAATAAAAGGAGAGTATCTTTAAAATCTCATAGTGCAGATAGGTGAAACTCAGAAATGACGAGGATAGCTTTCACTGGGACAATTCCACCAAAACCTTGTTAAAAACATTGCACTTAGAATCTCTGAGCAAAATCTACAATTTTCATATCCTAAGGAAGCAATTTTTTGTCTCTTTTGCACTGGGCAAAGAAGAATCTAAGAGTGGTGTCGGGG
>CXYZ01012656.1:2276937-2287025 GCA_900006705.1 Sonneratia caseolaris
GGGGGGCGCGGGGGGGTGGCGGTGGTGGTTTCAAGAATCAGCTCTTACCCTAAACTCAATTCTCTCAATCTCAGAAGCTGGAGCTTCGGCGACATCTTTTCCAAAAGATACGATCCTTCCGTAATTAACTTTTTGTTGAGAGACCAAGCTCTCATTCTCATCGTTTGACATGACCTCTGATTCATTGACCATTTTTCTTCTCTTGCTAGGAAGATAGCCTTCTTCAGGTGACCAATCAAGACCACCCCAAATTGTGTCCCCACCTTTGGGGATCATTGACATAGTAGAATCCCATGTACGGCTCATCTTCATTACACGCTGCAAAGTTTGGAGGCGGAATATATCATTACCAAGAAAACCTGGTGCAATAGCCCTGGAACAAGTAAATGGAACAATGTGTCAGGAATACGGCTAAAGACTAAATGATATGAAGTAGAGAATAAAAAGCAACTTATTAACATGGGAACTCATATAAAGCGACAGATACCCAGTACTGCAGTAGCCTTAGTTTCAAATTTGCAGAGCCTTATTCTCTGATGAAAGAAGTTATAGATTTTCTAAATGAAAATTTTCCAAATCTTCCAAAAACATTTCCATGGCAGTTGAGTAGAACCTGACAAATAAGATACGTGAAATTGAACCATGTATTTCAGAAATGGTTCAAGGCAAAAATGACAGAAAATAGCATCCACCAAACCAAGTGAAACAAGCAGAAAAATGTGCTTTTCCTTTGAACAATATATAGAAATTGCCAGAAGATGCTGCCAGTTTACATCACAATTGACAAATATACTAGTAAGCACCTCGCTACAGCAATGTCCTTGGCTTCAGCAGAGAAAAGCCCAGCTACTGCTTTTGGAACTCCTAAAAGTGGCCCACCAATATTAATCACGGCTTTTATATGCTTTGCACACCAACCAGACCCTCCACCACCACCCATTGGAGCTGGTGCCTCAACCCACTTCATGAAGTGAAGAAAGTACAGAACCCCCATTGAATGGGGAATCACAACTGCCTTATTTCCATTATTTGTAGCCACCATGAGCTCAATATTGCTCTTTATGCGGCTGAGTGTTTGATCCCTTACCTGATAAATCAAAATGCAAAATCAAGAAATTAATTCAAATTGACATTTTGAGTTCTTAGAGGAAATTATAGTATACTATAGGAGGAGGTCATCAACCCCATATACCTCAGTGTTCTGAAATGAAAGTCTCCAATCATATGCAGCCATGTACATTGTCTTCTCCTCATATCCAATTTGAGCCAGGTTAGCAATCAGAACCGCCCACACAAAGTAGCCTGGCATAAAATAATCTGCAGCTACAAGTCCACTCACTGGACGAAGCCTTATACTCAGAGGATCTAGTCCAGTTTCATTGTCCAGTGACATATGGTCGACCCAGCAAAGAGGTCTACAAAAGAAAATTCAGTATGATGAACTAAATCATTCTCCCAATGAAAAGCATAATCTAGAGTTCAACACTTACAATCCCATAGACCAAGTAAGTTCATGTGCAAGCACATGAGTGGTCTCATCAAGAGTTACGCGCTCAAGGGAAGAATTGAATCGTTAGAAGAATTTAAATAGCAATATCAAATTTTTGGTTCTGATCTGGCAACTCCATGATGCAGTTCAGGGCATCATGATAATATTAAATTCCAAGACAAGTTTGTACTAAAAAAGGACAGAACATGCGTGAGGTTTACTGAAAGTATTTTTAAAAAAATAAAAAGTGGACTCTCGTTTTATCTTCAACAAGAATCCACTGAATTCATTAAAAAGGAAAGAACCAGGTTGGTTAAGGAGACTGCTGACCGCCTGCTAAACAATTCAAGAAGTTTCCTCTACCTCTACATTTAATTAGTCAATTGAAGGTATTTTCATCTTTGAATGGCAAATTTCACTTATTATCTTGATTTAAATACTTAAAGAACAAGTAACCCCTCGACTGGGGAACCATTTTCTGGTCTCCATCCTAAATTTTCTTCTACGAATATGACTCTAATGGTTAATATCAAGTCCCTTCCATCTCTATCAATACAGGAATCACAGAAATCAGGTCTAATGTCATATACAGCAACAAACAAATACCGAGGGACATTACTCAACATCAGAACGAGGAATACCCCAACTACAAACATGTCCATGTAAGAGATCCCAAAGAATTAATACCTTTTATAAACTTCTCCAAACGTGCCACCCCACATCCGCTTCCTGAACAGCCCTTCTGCACATTCATGCCCTTCCCACAGCTCCAGCCCACCCGTCACAATCCCGGGCACAAACACCACTGGATGCTTTGCCCTCAGACCTTCCTTCCTGAGCTTCAGCCCAGGAGGATCAGGCAATGGGCCTGTGATCACCTCTGTCACATAGCTGGGTAATGAAAGAGGCATCATGTTGTATAGAAACAACAATAGCCACCAAGTTGTGCATATGCAGCCGATGAACCAACAGCACCCATCAATGCAGGACCACTTCTCCTTGCCTTTGCTCTTCTTCTCTTCATCAGATCTCATCTTCTTCGCACCCAATTCCTTCTTGTTATCATCCTCTTCCTCAGTGATATCGTCAGTAATTTTTTCCTCAGATCTTGGGGCTTTCTCAGCCTCCGAAGTAGCTTTTCTCCGCCGAATCATAGGCATTTCGAGATTCCAATTACAGAATTCACCTGTTTTTTTTTCCTGAAAATATTATCTCAACCAAGAATAAGCTGCTATGAACTTTTTCAGCAGAAGCGGCTCGCTTCACAAATCCATCTCGGGACAGTATCTACTATCAGCCTAGGAGCTTCCCTCAATCGCGTACCTGACAGAGAGCAAACTGACGTTGTTCTATCAGAGTGTCACCAGCTCTTCTCACAAACCCAGCTCCGAGAATCTTCTAGAAGCATTGGAGGACTGGTGAGCATACTTTACACGAAAAATCATGCCTCCTCTATTCAACTGTTTGTTTCTTTAGAAAAAGAAACTCATCTCAACGGCGAGAATCCACAGGTGTCGTTTCTATATTGGAAAGCATTGGTTTTTGCAGGAGCAGCTCGGGCCAGTTACTGGTGGAAGTATCCGAGGCCCGCCCAAAGCATTAATTGTCCAAATTTAATATAAATCCTTCGAAGAAAAGGGGCAGATTCTCTGGCTCCTTCGGCAGAAGCTTCCGTAACCGAAGATGGCGGAAAAGCAAAAGAACAAGTTCGACATCAAAGCCGAATTTATTTTCATTCACCGGAAAGTCAATTGAATGGAAGAAATAATATTCCTCGAAAGCTTCACGGTGAATCCACCATCGGCGACCAGGAAAGGGTGAGCGGAGGAGGGACAGGACACGAGGAAGACAAGGAGGCCAAGCAGGTGAGACAATGTAAACCCAACGAGGGTTTCTGTTATTATTCGTTGGGATGTCCGGGAAAATGGAGGAGTTTGAGGATCCATTGACCAGTGGTTGATTGGATCAGGAAGGGAAATGGGCCACTGGACGAGATGAGCTGACGTGACGTGACGTGACGTGACGCTATTGGGTGTATGAGTTGGTTGGAATGGACGGCCAGGATCAATTCCGTTGGAGGGCTCCGAATCCATCGGCTCATTGTCGTGTACAGCAATAATTATGTCGGGCTACATGAAAGTTGGTGCTATGATGCACGTTTTATCTCATGGTCTTGGTTCGGATCCACGCCGACAGGGCCGTGCCATGCATGAGGACGTGGTTGCTTCACCATGCACTTTTTTTTTTCATTAGATCTAATATCTAATAATAAAATTTTTATTAAATTTTAATTAATTTAAATTTAAATCAATTTTATATATGAGATGATTCTTTTTCGGTGGACGTACTCCACACTTGAATTCCTCTCCCAACATGTATCCATACGTGGACTACTCACTTGAATAGATGAATTTGCAAGGCATTTTTATAGGTAGTAAAAAATTAACTCAACGTTTTCAAAAACACATAATATATATATATTGAAAAGGGTGTGAAATCTACAGAACTTCATCCGCACGACACTGGGATGAGAAATCAATGCACCGATTATCAGCTGGATCCAGAGGCTATGCCCGCCAATCAAATTTGAGAATTCTGATGTGGATCTGGCCCATGGATCAATCTGGATTTGAGGCCGGGTCGTGGCCTCCTTCACGGAGTCGATCTCTCCCGCTCGTTTCGACGGAGGGATTTGGAGGGAAAGTGTTACATATGGGAAAAAGAAAGAAATTCGGGAAAAGGGTTCCTCTTTTCGACTGTAAGATCCAAGTACAAGAAATTCGATCTTATTACACTCATACGTGCACCGAAGAGGTCGGTCCATGAGCGAAAGATTTATCGAGCTTCAATTATTTCGAACATGTTATAGTCATCCTGAAATTTGGTCATACGAAGGCCTAGACAGTTAAGTCTTATGATATGTGAAAAAAAAGGGGCAAAAAGAACAAAAAGGCTTCTCCCCCCAATCCTATGCTTTTCGGAAAGAGCTTCTAATGGGCAGCCTTTTTTCCTCTGGCACTTTGGGTCGTGTTGTTCTCTTCTTGTAGGCAGCGAACTGAGCTCCTGTTAAAAAAAAAACTGGTCCGATTCGAAAGCATGGCACAACTTGGGTTTCAGGGCCACTAGAGAGATATTTAATCATATCAGCATGAAAGTACGGAAAAAAAATATTTATAGTAAAAAAAATTATGAATTTTAAAAAAATAATTAATTAATTATACACAAATTATTATACTTTTCAAAATTATTTTTATATAATTTAGCTCGGATTAAATAGTTTGAAATATGAAATATTTGTACTCGGAGCACCATCATGTTCTCCCCCAAGTTTTCAAATAAAAAGTAAACATAGTGCCCAACAGTCTTTTTGTTCTCTCTGGCTTGCTTTTTGAGATCTACGAGCTTTGCTTAATTAGTAAATTGCCAATGCTTCCATGATTTTCTTCCCCTACCTACAATCAAGAAGTCTAGTCAATGTTAGATAATTCATATTTGAGTAAGATCGGCTCATTAATTAGTATAACTCTTCCAATTATAGATTATTTTTTTCATGCATAAAACGCGAGGATGAGGGCTTACTCGATAGGAAGAGGTCGAACCAATTCAATCGATTGTGGAGCTCCCATGCTTAGCTGCTAAGGAGGTACAAAGAGGATTGCGAAGTGACTGTATGTTCACTTCATTTATAAACACACAGCTAGACTTAGTTGGAAAACCACTCTCCGGGGTTTCTCTCCTTTTCTGTTTGCCCTTTAGTTTAAATAATTCCAATGGTTAAATTGACTGTACGTGTGTGATCCACTCATCATTATTGGTGAAAAGGAAAAGTGTAAAGATGTACTCTTGTGATCGGACAGGAATAGGTTTACATTGGATGTACGAAAGCGAGAACTATGCTCAGAGCTCTTTCTGAGCATCTCTAGGTTGAAAATCGGACAACCGATTGTGGATTTTGCCGATCCGGACGACAATAGGGTCTGACCCGCTTGCTTGAACCTTATGAACAGCTGGTGGTTACCGTTTTTCTGAAGTTGCCTCTGCCTTATATATCCGACCCATGTGGTCAAGCTGCCTCCAGCTGAAACAAACTGATTATTCTTCTCCACCTGCGTACACCTCTATCGATCCTATCATCAATGGTCGTGACAGCAGTGCAACAAAAATATGTATTCCCGAGCCGCTTTTCTGATTAGAACCCTCAAAGGCACTATGAAGAGATGTGTCTGATATCGTATGGCTGAATCGAACCAAAACTGGTGCAGCACAACTTTCCCTAAAGGTGGGGCTGCTGTTGGGTCTCTTCTTTTGCATGAAGATGCTCGGCTTCATGCAGAAGATGGGGGATCTCCTAAAACAGCCAAAAAGAAAAGGCAAAGAAGAAGGGTCTGTGGCGGGACAAAAGATGCCAAACGACATGATCGATCATGCAGATAAAGCAAACAGAGAGAAATCTCCTGTTCTCTCTGCGGATATCGTTTTCAGGATCACTAGTCTCAGTCTCACGTTATTAATTGACGTGTGTTGCAGTTTTGTAAACCCAGAGGCCGCATTCACCGACTATGCGCGCGCTTGATTTCGGTCAAAAAATCAAGAAGGGTAGCAGATTCAGCTGTTGTTCCATTGGAAGAAACACCGATACCAACAGAAATTTTGGTTTCTTGCCAGCGATCTCGGCGTGCAGCTGATTTTTGGTTTCTGTCCACTGCAAGAAAAGTAACGTATATGAGGCCCTGACGAATCTTGATCGATTAGAACAGCCAAAAAGAAAGAGGGCAGGAAGAGGCCTTTTGTCGTGTGTAACAAAAGCGGCAAAAGGGTGTCTTCGAATTAGATCTATAGCTACAATTTGCACAATTATCTCCAATAACAGCTAAATGGGCGCTACACTCCAGACTAGAGTACGCATAATACCAGAGTTAACTGGCCGGATCCTAGAATTACTCAAAAGCACTGTGTTCGTGCCAAAAACACATAACAAGCGAGCTAGGGTTTGTATTAACCAGTAGGTTTGTGGTTCTCCATCTCATCCTCAACTTAGAGCCTCGATGTATGTATACTACATATTTAACCTATTTATTTTCTCGCTTTTATGGATTAGTATTATCTAATTACCCATGAAAATTAAACAATTTACTCTCCTCTTCTGGCCGAGTACTCCGATTACATTCCAATTATTCTTTGCTTAGCTAGAGAGGCTTGGATGAAACTATAAGTATATTTGTAGCAATAACTTCACTTGATTAGACATGCCTTTTGTATCAAATATAAAAATCGACGTGATACACTGATACCATTCTCATGATAGATTCATATTCTATATACTTTAAGTTAAATTCAGGTTGGTCTAGTACATAAGAGATAATGGTCTTCATATTACAAAATTTCTTTTATCATTTACAAAGTTTGAATCCTAAAAACACCTATGAAAATATTGACGGAACTTGATGCCTAGGGTTGATCTCCTTTATAGATCAAATGTACTGCCATGTCAGACAGCTCATTCCCTTTGCCTTTTGCAGTGTGGACATATTTTATGAACTTGAATTTGTATGGTTGTAGGGTTCACCAAGTGAGAGCTCTTGGTCATTCTCAAACCTCTCTCTTTTTTTATCTTCCCGTCTATTAATCCCAAAAGTATATCTAAAAACAGAGGAAAGGGCCACACATGAGCCGCCACCCTAAGCCCCCCCCCGGACCCATCAACAATGGCCGTTTTACTTGAGCGAGCATCTATGACACAATCAATTAGTCCACATGGTCTTCACTTGCTTTTTCTTCATATTTTATGTGCCCATCAAACCTAGCTAGTTTATTGCATGCCCCCTTTTTTTTTCAGTAGAAAGCAACAGTGGGCCCGAAAACATCTTCATGTACGTACCCTTTTTTTTAAAATTTTCAACTTCGTAAAATTCTCGGAATTTGATCGTCTCTAAGCAAAGCACTTATCAAATAGTCGGATCCCATGCTGGAACCCGACTCTCATCTCATCGACCGATTTTTTTTAGCTGAACATCATTCAGTGCATTGCCTTTTTCATGAGCGAGTGAACCTCAAGAAACACCCATTAATAAAACCTTTCGGTGAAATATCATAGCATCGAACTCTGTCTCTAAAAAGGTAACTCCGACGACGCTAAACCTGGCCGCCAGAGCTGACGTGCCTCTAAAACTTATGTGGCACACGTCGAAAATATGGACCAGCTCGAGACTGTGCGGCTTCTCCTTTCCAAGTTGGGCCAAATCACCCCACTCAAGGGTTGTTTTTCCTCCTAAAATAAGTCCGCACGCCTAAAAAAAATAGAGGAAAAGGGAAATAAAAAATGAGAAAAATCCTATTGACAATAGTGAAAATCGAAGATCTTTCTCACCGCACTGGATTTTTATTGGTAAAAGGATTAATACATTAGGGTTGAGATTGAATCGCATCGAATTGAATCGAGTCTTGTCAAGAATTAATGGAGGGACCTCGAAACTTCAATGATTGATATGCCTAATGATTAGTTTCCGAATTGGGGGAATACGGGAAGTTATTATCGAGTGAAACCGGGAACTGTACATTTTAACCATGATCTCAACTCGAATACTCTTTTTATAACCCTAAAATCAATTGATATAATATTTGTAGATTTAATATTTTAATTTATATTATTTAATATTTAGAAATTGAATGTTTTAATAAAAAAAAATAAGGCTCTTTAAATTATACTTTTTAAAAACAAATCTTTGAAATTTCATTTTTTTTAATTATATGTATTGTGCATGCAATTTCAGAAGACCCACTTGCCCTCCTTGTCCCAGCCCAAAGCTCGCCTAACGGCACCGCACCCTTCATTTACTCCGAGATTGCCCCCTTCTCTCTCTCTCTCTCTGTATCTCTCTCTAATGGCGGACTGAGCCAGTAATTCAGAGCCAAGTAGAGAGAGAGAGAGAGAGAGAGAAAGAGACAGAGACTTAATGTGTGGAGTCCGCGCGCGCGAGTGAACGCAGTGGAAAATGGGGCAACTTGGGATGATGATGATGTTGATGATGATGCCTCGTCGCCTCCATTAACGATTCCCGATCCGTCCCGTCCTCTTTCTCACACGATTCTCCCCGTTCCATTGCCCCATCGGCGCTGTCAACGGTCACTTCCACCTTCTCCCCCTCGCTCCGCCCAACAGCTGTTCCATTTCTCTCCGGCAAATCTAATCCGCCTCCCTCTCTTTCTGCGGCTCTCGCTGTCTGGACGCTAAAAAATCGGAAGGACCGATTCGTACAGCAGCGGCTCTGTGTAGTCTGTTCATGTATGTTCTTGTGTATGCTGCCTCCTGTTTGATTCCTCAGCCTGCACTATAATTTATTAATTTCATTTTGGAAAGAATATGAATGATTGATTGATCCGTGGACTATGTTGGTGAATGTGAACATTCTTATTCGAGAACAGGCAGCATGTTGACCTGCATAGCGTGCTCCAAGCAGCAGCAACATCAGCAGCAGCTGAACAATGGATCTCTCCAACAGCAACACAACGAAGACGCTGCTACCACTCCCCGAACGAAGCAAGCCATCAAGGCTCTCACTTCTCAGGTCATTCTCTTCCCCGGAGAAGCAAGCTGAAAAAATATCCCTTTTTTTTGTCTTAAAAAATGGAACGCCTCTAGCAGCTAAAGCTAAACCGCCAGCCTGGAACTGAAAGAGAGTCCGTTTAAAGTTGAATTTTAGTTTTGGTGGAAGGATTACTGATTTGTCGTCCGAATCTTTCTCCTTTCCTGTTGTTTGTTAATATTCCATTGGCTAGGTAAAAGAGGAGGGTGCTGTTCAATTTTGTCTCCGAAATTGCCCATTTTTGGTTTGAATATGAGTTGGATTTCTAGCAATATATGCCGAGATCTATTATGACTGTGGGTTCTGTTCTTGGAAGATCATTCAGAAATTTAATTTCATTGGTCACAGATCAAGGATATGGCTCTAAAGGCGTCAGGGGCTTACAGGAACTGCAAGCCATGCTCCGGATCAAATAACAACCACAAGCCAAACTATGTGGACTCTGACATGGCATCAGATTCAGCTCGATTCCACTGCTCCTACCGCAGAGCTGGCAGTGCCACCTCGAGGTTGTGGGGTAGAGAAATGGAGGGCAGGCTGAAAGTTCTTTCAAGTGGTGAGACTACACCAGCATCAGTGAGTGGGCGCACTGAATCTGTGGTTTTCATGGAGGAAGATGAACCCAAAGAGTGGGTTGCTCAGGTGGAGCCTGGTGTGCTGATCACCTTCGTTTCTTTGCCTCAAGGAGGGAACGAACTCAAGCGGATCCGTTTCAGGTACTTAACTCGTTTCTTTCTGTTAGATCCTGACAAGAAATGATCTGTTATATTCGTGTGATTGCGACTTCCACTTGTTTTTGATGATACGGTTGATTTCACCTTTGATTTTTGAACCCCTGACTGAAGCTTTTTGTAAGTTGTTTGGATGTCACATCCCTCAAGTCTCTGCTGGGGTAGTGTTACTTGGATGCAACCTGTACTTGGTTTCCTTGAGTGAACTGGTTCTGGTTCTCCATCTGATCTTGAAGGCTTCCATTTTGTTTTTCTTTTTCTTGGGCGCCGCACCCCCACCCACCC
>CXYZ01012656.1:2287958-2301141 GCA_900006705.1 Sonneratia caseolaris
AACCCCCCACTCCTCCCCTTCCTAATAGATAATTTCTATAGCGATATATCTTTTAAAAGCATGAAAAATTGGCTAGCACCTGGAAGAGATAAAGAGGTTCGGTTTGATGATGTTGTTTCAAGACTATTCTTCTTGTTTTGAGTTCCTTCTTTCACACTTTATGATTCAATGATTCATCTACTCAATCTTGACTCATCTGTCTGCTAATTTAGCGAACATTGATTATCTTATTCTGGGATGTTTTTTCCCTTACAAAATAGTTTTTCCAGGAGTATTACTTATAGGGAAGCGGATAGGATTTGGTTGAAAAAGCTGCAAATTGAAATCGGAGGATGGCTAAAGTAAGTGAATTATTACCCTCGAAGACTGGCGTATTCCATTCATAAAAGTGGGTATTCAAATTTCACTTCCAGTCTTCAGTGCCTTGATAAACCAACCTAGAACTGGAATTTTGAACCAATAATTAACAGTTGCAAGAACCCATGGCATTCATAGACTTTCATTTCGACTTCACATCCTAACAAACCATCTTTGCTGTCAACCTCTTCATTGAACTCGTTCAACATCCCCAATTTTTGACGTTATCCTCCGCGTTTCTTCTGTTCTGACTTCTTTTTCATCCCATCTTAGCCCTCTGTTGTAGCGTAGTTAACTTCAACCTCAATTTGAGTAATAGAACAAAAATGCGAACATAACTTGCGGAGGCTTCATTGAACAAATTCTAATGTGTGAACATCTCGAAGGAGTTGGTTCAAAGGAAAATAAGGGAGATATTAGTATGTTTAGTATACCCACGAGCTGACAACTGAAAATGGGGTACTTGCATCCGTGGATGATCCACTATTTGAAAGGTGCAACATGATATGTCTTTCTTAGCCAATTTCTATTCAGCCTTTAGCAGATGAGAATCACATAGAAAGTCTAATTTCCTTTTTATAGTCTAATTGGAGGCTAAACTTGTTCTTATATGAAAATTTTCATGTATGTTTTACCCTGCAAACTCAGCAGCCTCTCTATAAAATCTGTGGGATGCATTAAATATCTTAGGTGATGAGGATACTAGCTTAATCAAGCTGCAATTGAGATGGAGAAGAGAGGTCTTCTAATCAGCAATCTCTGTAGAATATTAATCAATCTCTAATCATCATTAAAATGGTGGCACAGTGAAAAGGAATAGCATCTGCATGATGTGTTCCACCAAATATAACGGTTTCTTTCGTTTTGGCTTTGAGGCCCTCATTTGTCTTCTATGCCGATTTTTTGAGTGTAAATTTTTCAGCATCATATCAAAGAGTAATCATCCCTTGCTGTTTATTTATGAAGTTGGATCAGATTGAATCCGTCCATTCTCTGTCCTCATTATATAGGATCCATCCAGTAATTATCCACATGTTTTTGAAATGATAGATACTCTTAACTTAAGAAATCTGCCACCTCTCGATTATTGAGTTTAAGTGACAAATGATAATGTCAACAGCAGGTTTTAGTTGAGCCCCCTATGGTCAACTTCAACATAAGCAGCTTCTACACTTAGTGAAGAATATGTTCAAGAGGAAGAGCAAGTACTTGCCCTTATCTTTCTGTGTTGATGGAGAGAGATCTTCTCGTATGGGCATGACAATGTTCAATTATGTTATGTATGTTAGTTTGGAGGGATCCAGGTTGACATGTCTAATTCTAGTAGATGGACGAATGTCACTAGCTGCCCCCATCGTGAAGGAGTACATTTTCACCTGCAGTATATGGAGCCCGCTCAAAGCTCTAACTGAGATTAGCTCATATATTTAATTTCTGCTGCTTGGCATTTACTTAAGAATAAATATGCACATTTTTTTTCTGTCCATAATTTTGCCACCTTCATGTAATAGTGATTAAGTGGCTTTATCTTCCAGAGTTTCATACCCCTAAAAGGGTTGCTAATTGCTCTACTATGAAATTTGATCAGCCGTGAAATGTTCAACAAATGGCAAGCTCAGAAATGGTGGACGGAGAATTACGATAAAGTCATGGAACTTTACAACGTTCAGCACTTCAATCATCAAGCAGCCCCTCTGCCAAACCCTCCGACATCTGAGGATGAGGTGAGTCTGTGCCGTAGCTGAAGCTAGTTCTTGAAAGTCTAACAAGGAATTTCTCAACTGTATAGAGTGCATCAACTCTCCTTGGAGATTAACTAGGATGTTCTCACCAAACATATTACTAAGGTCCATTGTCGAGTATAGACATGGTTTCCTAAATGCCATTCCCATCCCTCCTTCAGGGCTTGAAGAATGAATCTTCTAAGGGTGGCCCCGTGACTCCACCTCTGAGCAAAGAACACCTTCCTCGTAATTTCCCACGTCCGACTGGGATGAAGTACTCATCATCTGACTCACTTGATCAGCGCCCAGCACAATCGCGTCACTACCATGACTCAGCAGGTTTCATTTCAACCCCAAAAGTCTCGAGTATCAGTGCAGCAAAGACAGAGACATCATCTCTGGATGGTTCCATTTCATCAAGAGACCACTCTGGAGAATTTTCTGTGAGCAATGCCAGTGATATGGAGACGGAATGGGTTGAAGAAGATGAACCCGGAGTTTATATCACCATCCGAGCACTTCCGGGTGGCATCCGAGAGCTTCGACGAGTCCGTTTCAGGTAATTTATCACCCTTTCTTTGCGTGACCTCTGCTAAAGCTAATAAAATTAACTTCTCAACATGTTTCTTGATCTGTGGTGCAGCCGAGAAAGGTTTACTGAGATGCATGCAAGGTTATGGTGGGAGGAGAACCGAGCGAGGATGCAAGAGCAGTACTTGTGACTCCGGGTGGACGAAAAAAGTGGTTCTGCTGCTGCTTGTTCTGCTTTCTTAATTTAAACGAATCCCGTAACTGTAGCAGTTCTAGATCCACGTTGCACCCACTTCATATCACACAGCTCTCATACTATTCAAAATTTGTGCCGGATCTTTATTTCTTAAGGCTACCTTCATATTTTTGGTGAAATCACTTCTGCACCTTAACACTCCAGAAGATTATTGTCCTACCGGCCCATCTGTTTGAATGTGTTCGGAATGTCCGTACTAAGCTCACTAGAATGTTCTACAGAATCCCGTAATGATGCTGGTAACCCGGCACAGGCCACTCATTTACATAGAGTCGATTGGATCAGATTGTGTTCACTCGGATCAAGACTGCTCATACAGCATGTAAAGGGGGTTTCCAGATCAACCAAATACTCTGCAGTATGGATGGTCTCCTCTGTTTCATGGATCACATCGGTTGTTAGCCCCTCTAGTTGGACACATCCAGCCAGGTTCATAACCTTTGATCAAGGTGCAGCCACCTCGACCAACGCTTCCACAATGGGTTAGAGGTGGCCATGGCCGGTTGGTTATGCCCTGGCTTTGATTGGCGGCAAGGTGGCTGTGCTCAACCAGCCTGGCCTCTGGCCATCTTAAATGTTTCCCGCCGGGTCTGAATGAGGTCATCATCTTCAGCCATGCTCGGTGTCCCTCCCACTGCTGCACTGTCCTAGTGAAAGCTAGTGGTCTTATCTCGGTGGAGTGGAAGGTTCAGATTTGATATTCGAACGGTTTCTGCAGCAACCGTGGGCACGGATGTTGAGACCTGGAGTCCTCCATCCGACGATTCCCTTTTTCGATGTGCATATCTTTCTCAAACTAATAATGCGCCTAAATCGTCTTGCCCCATAGATGTGTCCATAGTTTTGAAAACCGGACCGGTTGAGTGATCGGATCCGGTTCCTACAAAAAATCCAATTGCACATTTAAAGAGAAAAATTCCGATTGAACCGGTCAGTTTCCTGTCCGACCGGTGAACCTAATTGAACCCGTGAGAAGATCAGCCAACTTAAAATTTTAAAAAATAAAAACCTATTATAATGTACCGATTTTATTTTACTAGACTTATATCTACATTTTATAGTAAATTTTTGTTTAATATAATGGTTATATTAATAATTTGTGTTATGAATCATATTGAAATTACGATATTATGTGAATTTATTAATGATATTATTTATTAAATATACGGTTCAACCCGTCGAACTCCCGGTCCGACCCATGAACTCATGAATATACCGGTTCCCGGCCCGGTCCGGTTTTAAAAACTATGGATGTGTCAGCACGTAAAAACCTACGTCAAGCCATAACAAAAATATTCCGACGTGAGCTTTACGGGTGGCGCAAACATGATGAAAGTGACTTCCCACAGGAAGGCAGCCATCTATTGCGGGCTCCCGTGGAGCTCACCTCAATTATTGTCGCCACTCGTGGAGCTCTTGGGGCCACCCCCACCCTCTCTATCCACATGCATCCGTACACCCACCCATCTCAGGCGAGCCATCACCCTCACCCATATGTAAAAACCGGATAAGTTCATAGATTCAGATAAATCATAAAACTTACTTCCGACTAAATACTCTGCTTGTGTGGAGATGCTGATCCATCCATCGTTAAATGCCCTGTCTGTCGAGTTTTGGACATCGGCGAGTCTTGAGAGTGATAGCTATTCGATTGCTCATCCGGATTGTGCTCACGCCACCCACAAACATAAATAATGACCTAACTGATTGGACATTACTTGTTGGGGGTGGTGGTGATTATAGGTCCCCCGAGTGACCAGAGCTCGATGAACAAGTGGAAGGCTTCAGCACGGCTAATCTTCATTAGGGGAAGAAAAAAAAGGGCTCAAAGACGCACATAAAACCTATCATTCCGATCGGAAGACCAACACTTAGCATGACAAAACAAAATGATGGGATTACTTCCCACTAATTGCCATTCCATGATGGAGAGATATATACCAATCCATCCCCCGAGCACCCAACAAAATCTATCGCGTGCACACTCCTCCTCCTTAAAAACTCAGTCTGATTTGTACCTTGGGAACGTGCCGTGCCATCTTGACTCTTTCTTCTTCTTCTTCTTCTTCTTCTTCTTTTAATAACATTAGAAACGGATTCAACCGTGTTTTGACCGTGGACCCCGTCACTCGTCTAGAATCATAAGTTATACTCAGCGTTCACTAGGTTAGAGAAGCCATGGTCGATTGGAATCGGACAAGATTCGAGGTGCTATACTATCTTGTTGTTGATGAAGAAAAGAGCCAAATTGGAATTTCTTTTCTTTCCTCTTTTTACATTAGTCATAATATTTATAAGTCAAATAAAGGCATCATGTAGCAAGGTCTCCCATTGATGAACGGAACACTACAAGGGGCCAATTGCATCATGATCATCGCTAGGATTAAACGGTACATTCCATAATGATCCATAAAGGAGATCTCATTACATTAATATTACTCTCAATTTAAAATATAAAAATAATAAATTTGATTCCGATGTAGGTGAGGTTAATCATGGCTCTTTTTTACTTTACTTTTTTAAAAAGTTCATCTTAGGACTTGCAAATTTATCTTACAATCGAGAAAAAAAAAGATATGTATATATATATTTATATGTATGTATCATTGGGACCTCTCTGTTATTGGTTTTGTAGTCCATTATGGATCCAATGAATTATGTCTCGATGGGCCATGGAGGATCTAGCGTTTCAATCCGAAAGTAATTTGACCCACGAATGAAAATCGGGTTAATCTCGAGAACGAATGATGAAGCCGGGGGGACCTCCACCCCCTCAGGGGAGGGGCCACCTTCTCTTTATCTCCATCCTGCGCACATGTTCACGATCCCCTTAATGCTCGACAGGATCTCATGATTCGAGTACGGTACGATAACAACCGATGTAATATGGCCGTCCTTATCCTCCGCTATTATAGATAGATACAATAAAAAGGGATGCGTTGATCATTTTCTTATAGTGGCCAAATTTACTTAAATACTTATAGGATAAATATTTTACAGAACATCATGAAATTCAGTTCCTGTCTTCGTACTACGTACGTACAACCTTAGGATTCTCGCACGTGTAAACATACCTACATATATATATATATATATGAACATAGCCAAACATATAATTTGCTAGAGGACAACACTGACGATCGATATTAACTGCAGCCCACAGGAAATGACGTTCATATATAATTCAGTGGATTGACTGACATGACAGGTATTTCAATAAATAATATTTAATATAATACGATGATTATTCTAATAAATTTATATAACTTATTAAAATAGGTTAATTTTATTTATTACATACTTAAAAGTTTATTTGTTATATTTATTATGATAATTTTAATTAAAAATTTATCATTAAGTATTAAATATATTAATTATGTATTAAAAAATATGTTATATTTTTACATGAATAATTTAAATATAACAAACCTAAATAAGATATAACATGATGACACGGGCTGCCGCCCTTACTCCCAAGGCACAATAGGAAAAAAAAAAAAGTTGATGGAATTATAAATTTTGAATTACAAAATCGGTTTTATATTAACAATCAAAATGGGACAGACAAGTAAGAACGTATTTACACGCGCGGGCGCGTCCGTGGTCTGGTCTATTCACTTACAGGCTTTTCCTTAGGTTCTTCCTTCCATCAATTAAATCATCGTACTGTTTTCTCAATCCATATTAGCCCAACGTGTTCTTCGTCCTGGAGCTTGCGTTCCTGGATGGAACACTAGGTTCAACAAATACGAACCGGTCGGACCGGACCGGCTTCGAATCGAACTCGGGTTCCCATAAATTACTCAAAATTTACCATAATTCAAATCCAAGCCCTCGATCTCCTTATCATATCAGCATGTCGTGCTGGATAAATTTAAAAAAAAAAAAAGATGTCAGCCCAGTGCAACTTCAATGAAGAGTTGAACGGTTGCCCCTCCATCAGCAAACACCATGAATTAAAATTTTTTAAAAAAAGTAGAAAAAAAATCTCGAGTAAAATCTCATCCTTCATTAATGTTTTTTTAAATTTTTTGGTGGGGGACATCTGGTGCGAGTTATCGTTGAAGCTACAAGAAATATCAAGATCTCGACCTTAATTACAATAATATTTGGGGAGTTCACGAATTTAAAAGTAAGTTTTACCTTCAAATAAATAGATTAAATTTAGGATATCGGATCATAAGATATATTAATAAATTTGTAGAAAATAAATATTATTTTTTTTTAAAAGAGAGAGAGGAGGAGAGAACCGTTTGAGTGGCCCCAATGGTTGCGTTGGGCTTTGATGCCTGGATTAATCAACAATCCACCTTTTTTGTTCCTTTTTTAATAACAATAAATAAATCCTAATCATAAGCCTTTGCTTTGCTGGGCTTTGATTTGATGAGCTCATCTCTCTCTCTCTCTCCTTTTCTTCTCAAGCAAAAAAAACAGAACAAAACAAAACAAAAAAAAGCATCTGACGTCAGCTCGGTTGGACATTTATTGAAGTCTCATCCACCAGCAAAGATCATTTAATGCATGTACATGCATAATTCCTTGCTTAATTCGACCCATATATATATATATATATGTACGTACGTATGTATGTCTATGACATATGTCACATTTAGCATGGTTATACACTGTCTGAATTAAATGGTTCAGCTGAAAATAGAAATTCACCATATTATAATTTTTTATCTTAAAAATAAAAAATAAAAATTTTATTTTAGAAAAAAAATAATTTTAAATTATCTAATATATTAGACTACATAAGAGTGAAATAATAGCTAATTAATTGAATTGACTTGATAAGGCGAGATCTCTGTTGGGATTTTATGAATTTACAAAAGTCATAATTATGATATTTTATTTATTAATTGGCCGACTAAGTTTGAACGATTTAATCAGATCTTGATGACACTGATGCATACCGGAAAAAAAAGCTGGTGTGCCACGTCATGATATGCCAACATGGAAGGTGGGCCCACGTAGGACCCTTTCGCGCACGCCCTCCTCCTTGCGGCCTATAATACTATAAGAACCCCTAAAAAAGAGAGAAGCGAAAGAGTGCCTCTAAGATATATACACACGTCTCTCTCTCTCTCTCTCTCTCTCTCTCTCTCTCTCTCTCTCTCTCTCTCTTAGCGTGTGGCTTTTGGCTTTCATTGCTCTCTCCCTCTCTGTCAAATCTCCATTAATGGGTAGACCAACACTCTGCGCCTGAGCCTTCCATTCCTTTGCTTCTCTCTGCTGTCAAAATCCATACATAAATATGCTTATGTGAGTCATACATCGGATACAATGGACCAGGGTTGCTGCGAGAAGTCAATGAGGTGGGATCGCCAGTGCAAGGTTGTTGCTCATGGCGACAGCCACAGCAGCATCATCAGAAGACCGAACCAGTACCAGAGTTGCCCGTCTTTCTCCTCAACACTCCTTGACGCCATCTACCGCTCCATTGATGAGGGCGGAGGAGGCCATCAACAGCACAAACGGACACAGCTGTTCTGCGACCATGAAACCAACACCCACACTCAAGGTATATGCTTATTTAATATCATAGAACACTCGCATATTTGTATTGGTGGTGGTTATGAATCTTGATGACGATGATGGACTTGCTAGATCATCTTTACAGTTCTTCAGAAAAATTCCCCGTACTTTTTCAGGAAAATTGATGAGAAAATATAGAGAGACTGCATATGTGGATGCATTATATCTAGTGAACATTCAGTTCCTAATTGTTCTGTTTGTCTTGTTAACGTATATATAGGTAATGTCTTGAAAGGACGAGAACCAAAAATGGGCGCTGATGACCATCCAAGGCCCTACGGAGTTGAGAAGTGGATATATAAGAAAGGGAACGAGAAGGTGACCGTCCAATGGAATTCCATTGCCAATCTCCAGAGAAGTCCCTGGGGCTTCCAGAATTCCAGCTCGAGTTCGTCAGACTCAAGCTCGAACAAAGGAAGGTTCTCTTCATCCGAGTCAGATTGTTCCTCCCACGGTGAAAGCAGGTTGAGGTCTTCCTCCTCTTGCTACTCCATGAAGAAGCTCAAGCCCATCCGGACCAGCATTTCCATTGATCGACCTGATAGGCCTCGCATACTCAACGTGCTCGGCAAGGATGACAACTTTCGACCTCATCAAGTTCTCCAGTCTAATGTTCACCAGCAACTGGGAGGAGTTGCAAAAGCGAAATCCAAGGCATTGAAGATCTATGGGGAGTTCAAGAAAGTGAGTAGCAACAACAGCAAGCAACCCATTTCACCAGGCAGCAAGCTTTCAGGCTTCCTGAACTCCCTCTTCAATGCTAAGAAGGCGAAGATTTCGAGCGGGTGCAATGAGAACTTCCCGGGGAAAGAACCCAACTCGGGTTACCAGCTGTCTACCTGCTCTTCTGCCTCCTCGTTCTCGAGATCCTGCCTGAGCAAGACTCCTTCATCACGGGGGAAGTTCTCCGGCGACGGCACTAAAAGATCAGTCAGGTTCTGCCCGGTGAGCGTGGTCGTTGATGAAGATCATAGGCCTTGTATGCAGAAAACCGTTCCGCTCCGAGATCATCAACAGCTCAGTTTGAGGGAGAGTTCACTTAAAAGCCGTCAAGTGGAAGAAAGCAAGGTGAAGAACTATCCAAGAGAGGGACAAGATCAAGAATTATATGACGATGAAGAACAACAGCAGCAGCAGCAGCAGCAGCAAGAAGATGATGATGATGATGATGGAGCAAGCTGTGCAAGTTCTGATTTATTTGAATTGGAGAATCTTTCTGGGATTGGTGGGTATAGGTACAGCGAGGAATTGCCAGTGTATGAAACAACCAACCTTGACACCAACAGAGCTATTGCCAATGGTTTCTTAGTGTAACTCCAAAAAAAAAAAAAAAAAAAAGAAGCTCTGCACAGATACAATCAATGGTGTGTGGGGGGAAGGATTTACGTCGGCTTGCTCTATTTAAGTATTCTGCCTTAGAATTAATTGTCATTTCTGGCAGCGTTATTGGTCAAATTTACGGTGGGCACTTAATGCATATTAATTCATACATTGTGCGAGCCTTCTCCGTCTGGATCGGACAACTATTATGTACCCTGACGAACTCCGAGGCTTTGGTGTAGGATTTACGCGTTGCAGCCATGTATCTCTATGATATATTCTTTGACGAATGATCCGAACAGAGTTGCCTTTGACCAGACAATGCCGTCGTCGATTCTGAAATCGTTTTCGCTGGAGAAATTTGGGGGAAAAGAGAAGAGGAGAGGAAATGGGGGCCGGATGAAGAAGATGAGGTTAAAAAAGCAAAAGGGCAGATCTTCCACACTCTCATCATTCATTCCATACAAAGCAAAAGCTATATGTTGCTTTCCTCTACCAATTGCTTCAACAGAAACGGATGGGGGGCAAACAATTAATGCACCAAACGTTCGATATCACAACCCCAAAATTGGATCTTAACGTCCGATATCACAACCCCAAAATTGGATCTTAGGGTCATTGTAATATTCTTTTCCGATGCATTTATATCACAATATTTTGAAATACGATAGTGTCAATTCATCTGGGTTTAAACCGAAAAGTTCTTCATGCACATAATTCAAATCCGCACTTTGCTCAAGAGAAAGATTTTCAAAATCACCTCACTTAACCATTATTGATTACTAATTATAGCACATATGTTTCCTCGTTTGTATTTCTCCTTTTGAAGCTTCCAAAATTATCATCTTGTATTGAAAGTTGTCAGAGGGAGACTGCTAGAACAGTATGGGGGACTGTGGAAGTTCATGACCAATGGACTTTCAAAGCTGTTGTATCACATGGCACGCCTCTATATAGTCTATATATCACACATTAAATCCAACGGTCCACATACAGACTAACGTGTCCCAAAAGAGAAAAAGAAAACTTTCTATATATCCCCGAGCTAGCTCGCACATTGAATGTGGCTGTTCTCTTAGAAATTATGTTCTCATGCATGCTACCCATGGAGCCCAAAAAATGGGAACTCCATAGCCTGTAGATGCGCTTTTGTCTAATTGAAAAAGGATTGTCGAAGTAAGTAGATATTCAAGGAGGAGCTTAAGGACAGCTAAATCATAACAGTGCCACCTGCTAATCAAGTTATAGTAACTTTTCTCTTTTCATGCATACCACATATGATGTGCATAGGTCGTCGCCACACGTGTCGATTAATTCACATTCGAGCGGACTCGACTCATGTCCAGTGATGGAACTCTTGTAAAACATCATTAATAACATAAGGCCGAAATGTAAGATCTTATTATTTAAGGAAAGAGAGTTACCAGACCATGTCGACCCGCTGCTCTATGATCATGCTTCCTTGAACAGCCTCTTATTTATTAGTTTATGTCATTATCACTGTGGGAAGTTATCTTAAAAAATAATCTGGGAAAAGGAAAAAAAAAAGGCTATATCTCTATGTGTTTAAAGTGCAGCCCTAGGCTCAAAATGCCCCATATAAACATTTGTCTGGAAATGGAATTCCCCCCCTGAGCATGTTGTCTACCTCGAGCTAAGTAGCTATACCAAGAATGAATGGTTCTTGCATTGAATCAGGGACGGTGCGTTGGGGATCCGATGGTCCTTGCTCATAGATCTCGAGACGAGAGTGAAGGGGACGTGTGAGAAACACACTCTCCTCCATTCGTCCCTTTTTTCCATCTTTAAGCAATATTTGAATGTGTGGGAGATGGTCCAAATTTTGGCCACCTTTTGGCAACTCCTAGAATTAATAAAAATGCATTGGGATGAACCGTAGCTATCATCACCTAGCTATAGCCTGCCCTCAGTGCCCATGTATTGCATGTCACTCACCGACCATGCACGGGTCATTGGCCACCAACCCTAGCTAGCTCCACTCCACATTATCATGAAATTAGACCCGCCAGAGAAAAAAAAGAAAACCCCCTTAACTCAAATTGATTATTTAGTGGTCCGCTTTCGATTTCTGTAGGACCTGGTTCCACAAGGGTCACAGAATTAGAGTGCTGGTGGATCCTCTTGGCTCGACCTTCTTTATTGCACGTCCTCTCGATGGGGATTCGTTCGTGGTGGGTCATGCGCGTACGTATAGCTCATTGTTGTATATATGTAATTTGCCCTAAATGATAGAGGTCATCGTCATCGAGGGTAAATTACAAGTATCAGAACAACTCAATCAAATCCATATTCTATAACTTAGATAGCTGTATTAGATTGAGTTGATGGAGATTTTTCACATTGGATTGGAGCTTTCACTCTTAAGGTGGGCTTTGACCTCTTCCTCTTATGTATGTCCTCCGAATTATTCGAAACCGAAACTATCTATAGGATCTCCTGATCAAACACGTGTTCGAAATCTCACTTCTTGGATGCAGCGGCATCTCCCGCATTAATTATGATGAGATTCACGCGGACATTTCGGTCCATTTCCGGTGAATGTCGAGGTTCGGCTCAGCTGAACCACGCATGTATGACTCTGATGGTGATTTTTGCTATGTTTCATCAGTTTCTTCTATGGATACGACATACGTAAGACATGTGATGTCCTAGAAGATGAACCGCATACAGGCACTACACAGCAAAGGTACAATTCCGCGGCCGGCCCGGCTCCTCTCTAACATCCTCTCAACAATGCCTGAAAAACAACAGATGGGAAGATAACATATCGTAGATTAGGCGACCAGAGATTGTTGGGGGACAATGCAGCTGTTGAGATTTGTTCCCTACTGCACCAAAATCGAGCTATTCCTTTTCATTATAAGAGATCTCTAGCTATGATCGATTATGTACCATACGCTTGTTTGCCTCTTTGCCATTTTATTTGATTATGGATCGGTCTCTAAGTCGGCAAAATGAGATGGTGCGAAACCGATGCAATGCCTGGATTCTATGCCATACGATTGAGATTTTTTAAACACAAATTATTAGGGTTGCACATAGAGAACCCAAAAGCCGGATCCAACTGTGAACCAAGCCTAAAAACCGGTTCAAGACGAAGCAATTCTTATACAATTCGGTTTATAAGGTGAAATGGTGTGATTAATTACTAAATTCAAACGGTTTACTTAACCAATTAGAATTGCCAAACCATATTTTTTAAAAAATATTTAAAATATATTAGAAATATTTTTTTAAAAAAATTAAAAGATAGTTAGATATAGGTTATTTTATCATTATATAGCATATTTTCTATCAATTTATACTAAATTTTGTTCTAAATATGCCAATTAATTTTAATATTATATGTTTAGTTTATTTTTAATTAAATTTTTTATAATTTTAATGTTTTTATTTTTGCTATTTTTGTTTTTTGATGTAATTTTTGTTTGGTTTT
>CXYZ01012656.1:2301413-2320066 GCA_900006705.1 Sonneratia caseolaris
TTGTTAATTTTTTATTTTTTAAAAAGCTGTTCAAATTAATTAATTAAACCATAAAATTAATTTAAAATAATTTGACTAAATAGTTATGTAATAATTATATTTTAGTGACATAATATTTAAATTAAACTAAACTGAATTACTTTAATAGTTTGATAAGATTTGATTTAATTAGGTGAATGGAATCAAACCATGAGTATTCCACAAATTATGTATACGAAAAAGAAATTAAAAAGTAAAATAAAATGTGATGAAAAGATTCTGTGGAATCACCTAATCAGAGTGGGGGTGGGGCCGCAACAAGGGCTCGGTGGAGAACGTTTATCGCCCAACGGTAGCATCTGAAAGCTGACAGCGGTGGGCCCGCCGGCAATGGCAGCTGTCATGCATACAATTCGCAAAGTCACAGAAACTATTTCATCAGTACGTGTAGACCGTGCGCGGGGCAGTCTCACCATTTCTTTTGTCCTTAGGGGGTGGCAGCGATGGCGGGACCGGCTCTCTCCGTCAGCCGCACGTGTCAAGCGAGCGAGTGGGGAGCGGAGTGTCCGACACCGGTGGCGCATGCACACGTGTGGTCGACCCCACACGCATCCCTGTGCAAGCTAACCTTACGCTTTGTTTGTTCCCAAAACAACACCCGCGGCGGAGAGAGAGAGAGAGAGAGAGAGAGAGAGAGAGAGAGAGAGAGAGAGAATATTATCATGTTGCCCCCCCCGGTTTTGTCCCGGCACCATCAGGACCACTCAGTGCTCGACACCTGGTCCCCCATCCTTCCTTTTTTGCTCAAATGTCCAAACTACCCTCTTTAAATTTTCTCAATACTCCAATGTTGGTTGCACCTCGGTCATCCCTTCTCTCCTCTTACAAAAAACTGATGTATTCATACCTGAAATCATATCTAGAGGGTATGTTCGGGTTTCTAAGCGCATGTTTTATTGGCGAACAACTTTAAACAAAAAATTTCAATGAAAATCCTATCGAATAGACTGAAATTATTGATAATAGATAGAACTGATATCAGTATATGGAAATTGAGTGATAGATTCAAAACCAATTCTTTATGGAGGGGACACGGTTGGGAGTGTGAAGATCAAGAGTGGGGGCATAGCAAACTTTAGCAAAAGAGAAAAAGAAAGGGAAGAGAGGAGAATTATGAGGGGTGTAACAGAATAAAAAAAAAGAAAGTTGGGAGAAGGGAGAATTTTTGGTGATCCCAAGGGAGAATGTTGTACAGAACCACAGTCACCACGGTGGCAGCTTTTCCTTTTTCCCCTCTTTTTATCTTAGCACCAAAGAGTGCAATATCAAACCTTAATATGATCAAACAAAAAAAAAAGAAGAGAGAAATGTTTGCTATTAATGGTATTATTGGTAATATAAAATTATAATACTTTTAAATTCGATTATTATTCATAAAAATTATCATATTTCTCAATCCCTTTCCTTTATTAAATCTCCTGGTGATTGTGTGTGAGGTTAAAGCATGAGTTCATCCCCAGAAAGCACAAGGAGGCAGAATTTCTTTGTGAGCCTGGGAACTATCTGATGCGTCTGCTTTAGTCCGCATTCGATTTCTCAAAAGAAGGGTTGTCTTTGAGTGCAGAAAAGGAAGCTCATGAGTTTCAGCAATGGGGGAGAGAAGATTTGAAATGTTTGACTTTGATTACAACTCATCTTTCATTCTGTTCGATGCGTCTATCTGTTTATCTGGTTCTGACCGTACAAGGAGGGGAAAAAAATTGTCCTTCTGAGGTGCTCTCATGCTAAATGAAACTAGGTTGCTCGATTATCTGTTTTAAATGATCACAATTAAGTAAAATCATATTTATGGCCATTATGGTTTTGAAAGGAGATAATAACAGTCAATTAGAGATAGGTAATTTACGAATGATAACACAAATAGGATGGATACCAGGTTCGGAAGATCACAATAGGAGAGTTTTAATCAATAATGAAGCGACTGGACTTGAATACGTGTGCCAGTGAACATCAGTTAAATTTATGAATAATAGGTGGTGTACACTTAAGAAAAAAAATAAAGAGATGCGGTAATAAACCTAAGAAATTTCATTCCATGCATGGGAGATTGGGACACATTAATGTACATATTGGCTCACCTAGTAAGTGAAAGGGCGATTAACTCTCCTGGACCAAACCCTAGAGAACCTACAGCACACAGTTGTCAACCTCTAAAGCTTGCTACTAGCATCGAGTCCACGGCAGACCACAGCGTTTAGAGTGGACTGATTCGAAGAAAAAACGTGTACGTGTCACGATCGCAGTTAGGGTGCCAAATCGATACGGAATTATCAGTGGTACCAGTGTGACCATATGATACAGTAACTGCAATAGAAAGGGGCTGATTGAACAGTAACATTGGGCAAAAAAATTCTAAGGGTTGGGTTCTTGTGCATGCATATAGGCAGATGGAATTCGAGGCTGTCAAAGTTCCCTCTTCCTCGAATTTTCGGATCCATGTGTGTATGTGTAGCCATGTGCATACCTATTCTATCTAGTCTTTCGAATCAAACAGGAGCCAGCACGTTCTACACTTTTCCCGACTATTTACTTGCCAAAAGCAACGTCCACATTTGAACCGAGACTGATACTGGGAGATTAGACCGATGAGATAAGACTTCGAAGTGGTCTAACAGATAGAGATCTGAAGTTCATATCACGAACAAGGTCCTCCAGCTCATTGAAACTGATAAGAATTATTACATCTTTCCACCAGGGAGAAAAGCTGCTCATCGTGCACACCGATTTCAGCTTGACAGAGACTTCCGAGAATATGCGTGTTTGCCCATCCTTGAACAAGGAAAAAAGCAAGTCGGTGTAAAGCCTACGATGCCCGGTTTCCAAATTTTCCCATTTTTGGTCGATAAAATTCTTCGTGTATGTAATCTTCTTGTGGGCATTGATTGAGAGCTCATCTCTCAGCTCAGCGACTGTGCTGAAGTCCAAGTGATGAGAGCAAAGTTAGGCAGGAGTTCGATTTGACGCTGTGTGTTGCGTCCTAGTCTGTCTCCTCTAACCATACGAGCCCTCGTTGAATTGGAAAGGGGGGTTTGTTCCTTGTTTTTTCATCTCTCTTGCTCCGAGATTTACGGTCAATCTCATTGCGCAAAAATATCTCGAAGATTCAGTTTGAAAATTGAGGACTCGGGACTCTGATGATGACTTGGCATGGGAAAACCGAGCGCGATCACCTCGTTTGCAATGCCCTCGGTCGGATCCTGAAACGATTTCTTATCCATTCATAGCGCTGTGCTCAGCAGAGCTTTGAGGACTTGGACGATGACAAATTCCCCGAATGAATGGACACATCGAGTGAATTCATCGAAGGCCCAGCAGTATGAGATAGCGTTAGACCAAGCCCATGATATATCTCCGTCTCATTACACGGATCATACAATAGAGCTGTAAACCGTGAAAAATCTCGGCATCCTCGACATACCCATGGCGATGGAGCTGCCGACCTTCACGTGCGATGAATCTTTCTTAGCCCACCAGGAGGCGAACTCGGCAGCTGTCCAAAGAACGAAAACACAGTGCGGTTAGGGGGTGCCGGCTGGTGTACTAGTAGTAGATAGATGGATCGGAGTTGCTGAAGGTATTGACTAGGGCTTCGACAGCCTCAGACTTCTAGCCCAAACTGTGTGGGCTGGGCCGAAGAAATCCGAAATTGCTCATGGAAGGGGATTTTCGAGGAACTTGTGCTATCAATAGCCTGAGTGGTCCGATGGCAGCCTCGACTCGCTAAGTTCTGCGATCTGATCCCGATCTCGAACTATTGGCTCCACAGTGTATCACTAGCCGCACTCCTGTCATTGAACCGACAGTGGTAGATAAGCCCGATCTCGAAGCAAACCACCTGTTTGAAGAGTTATCCGATTAAGATTATGCAGATAATAAAATTACTGTTCTCTTTTGTTTTTTTGAACTGTTAGTCTGTCACAGGAGGGGAGAGGAGGCAAAGCTGGCCGACAAGAGGAGAGAGGAAGGTAACTGTCTGGGTCCGGGCAGAGACCGAGACTGAAAGCTCCACCGCCGCTGCAAGAATGAGCTTCCTCTTTGGCCAGAGAAAGACTCCCGCAGGTGGCCGATCATGATTCTCTCGTACTCGTATCGATCTTCTTTTGTTCTGTGATTGCTCTGCTTCATCGGGGCCCGTTACATCTTCCGAGCTTTAGCTCCAATTTGATCAGTCCTTTGTCTCTAAACTGAAACATAAGCGAGCGGTCCTTGGTCTTGAGAGCTCAATGGATTGCTGCTGCTTTAGTATTGTTATCAGTTACCTGCCACAGTTTCAACTTTCTCCTGGATTTGGACACGGGTTGTGAAGAATCAATCCCTTGTGAGTCAGTTTCTTCTTTAATCGTTTTAGCTTGTTAGGTGAAAGTGGAAATTTTGTGCTCAAGAAGAGTCACACTTGGGAATTAGACGTGGCGTCAAGCCCTTATTCCAGTGCTGTGGACTGGGAATGAATTGAGGTGGCTATTTTTTTTAAGTATGATTTAGATTACGGGTATTGTGAAAGTGGAAATCCAGATTTTACATTGAACCAAGGACCCCTGAGTTTATGACTCGTGGCTTTCTGCAGCATTGAAGTGAAAAATAGTTTATGTGTATCGTGAGAAGAATCTTGTCATGGCATATTATTTCTGTGGACTTTGGGAGTGCTCAAACTTCTAACTTCGTTAATTGGTGAAACTTCTTAGTTGAGCTCATGTCAGATATCTGCTAATATCTGGTTTTTATCATTTGTAAGAGCTCTTGTTTGTGTCAGTTACCTGTATTTGAGCATCAGAAATATGCTCTTTATATCCACGGGAAGCTTCATCTATGAATCTGAGTTTCTCTTTTGGTGCAGAGCTTCTGCGGGAGAATAAACGGATGATAGACAAGTCCATTAGAGAAATTGAGAGGGAGAGACAAGGTCTACAAGCACAAGAAAAGAAGCTTATTGTAGAGATCAAGAAAAACGCAAAACAAGGGCAGATGGTACATCACCCATTGTTAAGACTTCACCTTTTCATTGACATTCTTCTGGTAGATAATGAACATACATGATGGGGAAGACTCCTCTGTTTAATTGCAGAAACAACTTACTTGTAAGCTTGAATCCCTCTTATGTATATGGTCTGTGGAATGGTTGAAAATCATGGATTTCTTCCTCAAAAGTAATCAAACATGAAAACTCAAAAGTTATACATACCTTCGCATTTCCCTCGAATAGTTGAGTTTGGACATTCAGCAAATGATTGCTAGGAACAGACTGCAGTTGTGTAAACAGAAGTTGCCAGTTCTTTAGGAAAATTGAATACCGTCTTCAGGACATGTCTATAAATTCTTGTTGTGTTGCTCGAGGAATACTGAAGATAGTTTACTTTCTCTTGTATATTGATCTCTTCATTCCTCTTCAGAATCTTCTGAAACCTTTATTCTTTCAGGGTGCGGTCAGGGTAATGGCTAAGGACCTCATACGAACAAGGCATCAGATTGAGAAATTCTATAAGCTGAAATCACAACTTCAGGGTGTTTCCTTGAGAATTCAGGTTCTCTCTCTAGTGTACATATGTATGTGTGTCGAGGGTATATAGATGAACTTTTATTTTACTTTGAGTGATTATCAAGCGGCTAAAATGGTTCCTGAATATCAACATGTCAGACTTTGAAATCAACTCAAGCGATGGGTGAGGCTATGAAAGGTGTTACTAAGGCAATGGGACAGATGAATAGGCAGATGAATTTGCCGTCACTGCAGAGGATAATGCAAGAATTCGAGAGGCAGAACGAACGAATGGAATTGGTCAGCGAGGTTATGGGGGATGCCATAGATGATGCCTTGGAGGGTGATGAAGAAGAGGAAGAAACTGAAGAGCTAGTGAATCAAGTGCTTGATGAAATCGGAATTGACATCAACGCAGAGGTACAACATCTGACACTTATCTCTTTTAGCTTCTTTGCTACCTGTAACGTTCATGAACTAATTAGAGGAAAATGTGGTCAAGAAACGAGCTTCGAGAGACTGGCACTACCACAAAGATTTCCAATTGTTGTTTTCAGTTGCCAAGACATATGAGAGAAGTGTTAAAGATCAACAGTCCTCATTTTGCAGTTTTTGGAAAAAATTACTCTCAAAAGGCTGTTTTTCTGTGTTTCGTATAGATGAAATGTGAAGGAATTGAGGGTTTACCAAGATCTTAACTTCGTTGTGGTTTAATGATTTTCTACGACCGTGATGTTAAGAGCAGCAGTGCAGATAAACAGTTGAAACTGTGTCACGGGACAGCGGTTCCAGAAAACTGAAGTAGAAATATAATGCAGTATTCAGCAAGTTGTTCCACCCGAAAAGAAGGGCAATGCAACCTAATTATGCATCTTTCTTCATGATGCAGCTCCTAAATGCACCTTCTGGGGCTGTTGCTGCACCGGCTCTAAAGAACAAGGTAGCTCAAGCCGAATCAGCCGCAGGAACTGGAGAAAGTGGTATAGATGAGGACTTGCAGGCAAGGTTGGATAATCTAAGAAGAATGTAAATATTTCATGAGAAAAAAGTCCGAAGTAGGGGAAGATGAGGTAGTACGGCGCGACCATAAGATGTTAGAGAGTCGAGTCCCGATAACTAAGTCATCGTACTCCACAGAGAATTGAGATTCTTCCATTAATATAATGTCGTGCTTCAGTAAAAGAAAAATTGCTGCCAGTATCACTCATCGAAGCAAGGAAAGAAGCCGCACGTTCTACATTTACTGGGAATTCTTTTCTGTTTTCTGTTGCATTTGATGGATTCAGACAGATAACAAACATAGGATGTCTGCTGTTGAAGCTTCTCCTCCTCCTCCTCCTCCTCCTCCTCCTCCTCGGTGACAGCCACCAGTTCAAAACTTCGTCGTTCAATTCCAGGTTTGCTCCTAGCTCTAATGTCCTCGTGGAATCTCCATGTTAATATGTAAACTAGGTACTCAGTAGAGAGAGCAATATGCAGAACTCGCTTGTGATAGACAGAGGCAGAGATGGCATTCAAGCCAGATGCCATGCACAAAGATCTCGGTATTTCTGAGATGGGTTTTACATTTGCAGTCTGTGTACAAATCCCGGCTTCATCCCTATGATTCTTCTGTCTTATCGGAGCTGCGTGAGATTATCCAGTGCCAATCACAGGCCCAAGACGAAGGACTTTATCAAGTCATTCAGGGGTCCTGGGGACTCGATATTCACGGCGTGCCCCGTGTCCTTGATGATCTCGAGCCTTGCCTTTGGCCCTATATGCCTGTGATATGGATATGTTGATTCTAGTAACTTGTAAAGATATAATAAGGAGTCCCGTGGAGGAGGAAAATCGATACAAGAACAAGCACGAGCACGAGCACTTACTCTTGGAGATGGTAGGCGAAGGTTATGGGGAAGACCTTATCCTGATCACCCCAAACAAGCAGCGTCTCCTATAAAACCATGAAAAAACAACCTCGATCAGAAAGTGCCCTGTGACATATGTGGTGATAGCTCCAATTCCAAGATCGAAACATCACCTGAGTTAGGACAGGTAGGTCCGTGTCTCCTGGTCCATTGAGCAAGTGATCCGCTAACTCTGACTTCTCTACCCGGTGTTCATTGCCTGTTAACTGCAGTAAGAAGAGAGCCGAAACACTAGTCAACAGTCTACACACGCTCTTACTGCCTTGACATCTTGAATGCCGATGTGGAAACGGATTCGGAATTTAAAAAATAGTCAAGTTACGTCGTGAAATAATACTGCTTCTGCTCTGGGGCTTTGAAGAGGGAATTAAAGTTACAAACTATGGCAGCTCCATATCTGTTGTACGATTTCAAGAGATTTCCAATATATCTGCTTTGCAAAATGAATCTGAAAGCACCCTGAGCACACACTTTCGATAGAGAATCAGTGGTATTAGCTATAACTTGAGCAGGACCAGCCAACTTACAATCATGCAGTGGGGCAGCTCAAGAGAGTCGGTGAGGCTATCTACTCACATTGATGAACTCCTGAAGGAAGAAATCGGGCACCCACTTGAACGGATTGTATCTGTACAGTGACAGGTCCATGAGGATCCGCAGATCCCGCGGATTCTCGGGCAGGAGGAGTTCCAACGGATTCCTGCCGATCTTCTTCAGCTGCTCGCTCTTCTGCAACTCCGTGCACCCGATCCCGCTACTCACTATTCCGATCTTCTCCACCACGTCCGGGTACATCTCAGCCATCCGGTACCCCACGAATCCACCGTAACTGATCGCATAAACGCTGAATCTCCCTACTCCCATTCTCTTCAGTCCTTCAACGATGCAGCTCGCTTGGAACGCGTCGGTCCGATCCGCACTTCTCGAGTAGGACTTGCCGAAGAAGAGCAAATCTGATTTTTCCAATGAAATTTACTTGCATGTTTCAAAGAGTGATACATACGGTCCTCAAGATCGGGAGAGATAACAGTACTGAGCAATCAAATCTCCCCTACCAGGAATGAAGAGGTTGAAGCTGCGGGAGAGGGGACCCACCTGGGGCAGGAACTGCCACCGGGAGTTCCCGCCGTATCCATGTATGGGGACAAGCGCTGGCTTCCCGAGCCGGCGGTGGACCGGCACCCAGAAGCTCACCGTGGTCTCGTGGTCGATGTCCACCGTGCAGGGGCAGAGCCCGCACCACCACCAGAAGTATAGAGACAGGAATGCGTCAATGAGAGTGACAACAAATGGGAACCTGTGGATGTTTAGCAGAGCCGAGAGAAGGTTTCTCGGGAAGAGGAGGGAGGTGGTCAGCAGCTTCTTCATGGAAACCATGAAAAAATGGTTCAGAGGGGTGACTGAGAACATTCGGAGGGGATACGACGAAGGATTCCGATGTTCTAGACAAGAAGTGGTGGTGGCTGAATGAGCTGAACAAGCTGAGCCCCCTCATGTATAGCATTTGGGTATTAGCGGGTATTACCCGGAGAAGATAACCGAATCGTGACGCATATAGCTTCCTTCAGGTGATCTGGTGGCTGCTATTGCAGAGCCGTGATTTCAATAAAAATAAAAATAAAAATAAAAATAAAACGAATCGTCTGCGTGCAAAGGATGAGGTCCCCAGGAAGAAGAAGAAGAAGACGACAGAGGGATTGCATCATCAGAGCGACAATTGCTGATTCGAATTGAAAACGTGGAGGAGATAGACGATCTTCGTCTGTCGATCCGCAGGTTTATTATTTTACGTTCCGAAATCTTTGCGAAGGAAGTAATTTCATGTTTGGTACCTGAATTTCTTAGATATCACAGTGTAATCCCTACACTTACAGGTGTTCATTTCAAACACAGCATCAACGACGTTTTATTTATAGAGGACACCCACGAAAACCAACTATCCCCACGTGAGACAAAAAAGATCCGTGGATCCGATTTTTGTTTATACGATCCTTAATATCCCTCAAATTTTCTCTTTCTCTCTCTTACTCCTGCCCGAATGTTGTCCATTTCCAAGGGAATTGTCCCTCGACAATCTCTGGAAATGACACATTTTCGAGGGATTTCCAAGGAACAAATTTAGTTTTTGTTGGAAGTCCGTAAGAATTTCCGACCGTTTAATTCTCAAAACTTGCAGACAATTTTGCAATGCACATTCAATTAGAAAACACATTCCGTCCTAATATTCTGTCATCACTCGGTCAGAAATTTCCAACAGAATTCCACATCATGCGTGGTGCTGAATTTATCCATGCAAAAAAAGTCTTTTTAAATATGGAATCAATGGTATATAGTGCATCATTTTCCTTGAACCAGTAGTTTGTTGTCACTCTTATAACAAGCTCAGGATGAAATTCCTCTGCGTGACTCATCGAATATCAATATTTCTTCCTTAATTCCCCAATTGTACAAGTGAATTCTTACATTATCTAGTAGTAACAAATTTTCAAGTATATGACATCTTGCACAAGGATATTATATACTTCCTTTCCCTACATAATGAGGCAAGGTATAAGCATGAGCAACAAAAGCAACAACATCATCAAGAAACTCTTGTCGAATACTTGCACGTTTCGGATGCAACCAATTATATATTCATAATCTATACGACGGTCTCTCCAACTAGGAACATTATGAATACAAACACACTTAACTTTACAAACAATTCATGCTATATCAATGTTACAGTAAGACACTACAAGTAGTAACCCAAAAATGTTACTAAAAGCTTTTAACAAAAAATCAAAGGACAATGTATATTCATTCCTAAAGATATGCGTTGAAGAGCTGGCAAAAGATATGTGTCGAAGGAAGAAGATGATAGAATGGTAATATCTTGAAGGGAGAAGATGATAGAGTACCAGAATAGAGAGAAGGGCAGTGAGCAGCCAGAGGGGAAAATGGGTGAGGTGTGATCGCAACAGCGGAGTGGAAATCGGTCATTAGGGTTTTTATTATAAGGGCAACTGACAGAAAAATGTCGGAAAAGTGTATGAGGATATTTCCGACGGACTTGGCTTCCATCGAAAAGTTTCCAAGAGCATTCCGAGGAAAGCGTGACCTGGGTATTAAATTTCCGACGGAATGTCGATTTTTGAAAAACCTCTCGCATAATTACGAGAGAGATCGACCAATCCATCACGGAAGTTTGTGGCGATGAAGCAGGTAGTTGAAGCTCACTCAAGCTCCATCTATTGCATCATCTGCCCTTTCACGTTACTCACAAAATACTCCTCCTCCACAACCACAAGCACATCTTCTACCTCTTCAGCAATCACAGGTCTGATGTTTATTTACCATGGTCAAGAGGTTGAGACCTGCAATGGAAAAGTTGAGCCCTATCTACCGGAATTATCATTTGATATCCAGAAGCTATCTCAAAAACAAAAAAAAAAAAGGTTTTGGATATATGCATTTTTATTTTTAACCAATCTGTACAATGAAGCTGTCCTTCCAAGAGAGTATGGGAAGTCCATTGCTTCATATTGTATGCTATAAGCTGTAAAGGTGGAAGCAATGAGTGACTTCTATGTGAACACAACTACCAATTGATACTTTCCTTCCAGACATTTCCAATCAATCATCAAATTTTCACTCACTTATATGGCCATCCATCTTCTTTTGTTTCCCATCCAATAGTCATCATGATCATACGTAAGTTAATATAATTGGACATTTATTCACATTAGCGTCAGTTTAGATTATATAAATAAAAATAAAAATATATATATACACTATTACAAAAAACTTTGTTCTCCCAATAAACTAAAATAATTAGAATCTAATTTAATTATGGATTATCGAATGTTTATTGAAAACACCCCAAAAAAAGATCAAGTCTAAATTTCTCCCTTTCCGACTTTACGGTGGTCGGCTCCTTTTTACTACTTTTGCCTTCCCCCACTTAGCTTTCTTCACGCTGGAGTCCATCTACAAGGAGGGCAAATGAACATGTCCCAGCATTTATGTGCAATTATACATCTAATGTTCCAATATTTTCCGAGTTTATTGTGTATATCTATACTGGTTGACAACATTTGCTCGCCCAATCTATTCCCGATCTTCGACTATGATCATTCAATGACGTTATATTTCGGAAATACTATAAATGAACTCTAGTAGTAAGTTAAACAAGTGTTTAGTGGGCTTACTCTGAACCCACCAATCCCTTTTCTTCTGTAATTAGCGTTGTAGAAAGTGAACCAAATGGCCGAATATAAAAGAAGATCAGCTGTCAGCTAGCTGTCTCCCCTTTGTCACTAAGTATTCACTCAATCAGCTATTATATAATACTGAGCCCTTCGCTATGGCCACTCACCCTTATAACCCAATGGTGAACCAAAGCTCGTCCTCTCAGAGGCCGCTGGCCTTGGTCCTGGCTCTGGTCTCGGCGGTCGTCCTCTCCCCACTGTACATGAATGGCAGAAAGGACTTCCGGCAGCCGGACATGGCATGGAGCTCGGGCCTCGTGCTCCCTGCAGTGCTGGCGGGGCTCGTAATCGCCATTCGGATAGCCTCTTCCTCAGCTTCCTCCTCTCATCGTTCGGCGGGGTCAAGCTCGTCATTTCTGTGCGCGGATCCTTCTTGGGTGTTTCGAATCGGGAGTTCATCTTGGGGGCTCGGAGGGATTCTGGTGATGCTGGTGCTAGTGCTGTCCTGGCAACGCTCCGTGCAACAATTCCTGTGGAAATAAGGGGATTACATTAGGAAACGTTCCTAGTGCTTGGAATTGCTTGCTCTACTCACTGATTGTATCGTGCTAATTGTTCGGAACAATGTGCTGTGTAGGCACGTATGGCCGTTCGCACTTAGCTAGAAAAGAAGAATATCAATCGGTTATCAATAGATCGTGGTACTTGAGGCCTTCTGTCCGTAAGCAAAATTGTATTTCTCGGAGATGATCCTTGTGCGGGCACCTAAAATCATTCCGAGAGGTCCTCCTGGTGGCTTGGATGCACGAGCTATGTAATCGAACAAGAAACTAGTTTCTTTAGTGTAAAAATAAATATTCGTGCTGAAGATCCAATCTACGAGAGTAAGAAATCTTTCCTAGACGACACCTAACTTGTCCATCAAAATTGCTGATGTTGGTATGCAACATGAACCATGAAAGCTGTCGTCCTTGGTACCAGTCTGACCCAGCGAGTTGAGGGTGTCCCAGTAAGCAGGATCACAACAAATCCGAGTGCGGGTCATCTCCTAATTCTGGCCTACGTAGTGAAGACCTTTATCTTTCCTGGGAGAAAAGTCCTTTGAGGTAGCTCGACAGGAGCTGCACAATACCGAATCCTGAATCAGCCTCACAGTTTCAGGTGACATAACAAACAGGGGAACTCCTCCTTTGCTTACTCAAGAAATCAACCATTTCGAGCACTCCAAGACTTCCGTTGCACAGCCTGTCAGTCAGGCAATACCGACCAATTTGAGGACTTTCCAGTAAGGACAGTTTCGACTGAGGATCCATCTGCTTCAAGACGACCGTTAAGATGCAGCCTGCAGCTGACAGCCCACAAGCAAGATCGACTTGAATAGTGGGGAAACAAATGCTTGGTCAACAACTAGTCCATTATCAATCCGTGAATTGCACATCGTCATAGTATCTAAAGCACCCGAACATTCCTCTACAAGGTTACAACGTCATGCCACGCCGTAATGATCAGTGCCACATATTGCTGCCTCACAGTATCCTTAACCCAACCGGCAACTGCCACTTCCTCTGCAGTCCGAGTTTCCGGGAGTAATAGAGGCCAATCAACTCATCATGCAGAGCGCGATAACGCCTGACAGGACGCATTGATCACGATAGCCACTTGTTACAACCCAGGGACCTCATTAAAGCAAAGGACAGGTCTAAGGGGCGGCATCAGGACTCTCTAGTAAGTTGGGGTGGGGGTGTTCGACTGAAGAATTGAATAATAGGGGCGTTATAACCGCCAGAACCAATTCCATAACAAGATAGGAGGGAAAATGAACGGGGAAGGGAATCCATATAAGGAGATTGTACTACGAATTGTGAGGCAGTCTTGAAGGAATAAAATTCCCTCTTCCTCTACGTGTGATTCTCTCCTCTCATCATCTTCTTCTCCTTCGGCGTCTACTCCTTCTGCCCCTCCGATTGTCTTCTTTTCTTCAGAATTCCTATCAGCTCCTTGACCCATAGCACCCCTTTCAGTCAGGTTAAGCAAGAAGTCAACAAATAACTGAGGAACAAAAAAATGGGTGTTCTCGAAATAGAACTATGTCACAAAGATCTGTGCAACACATTCTAATCACAGGAGCATGCGATAGAGAGCACAGATTTCCAGATATGGTCCTCCTCAACTAAGCCCAGAACAGAGTACTTACCCCGTATTACTTCATGGAGGTCAGTGAAGCTAGAACTGGACCAGCATGAGCTCGCAAAATCTCAGCTTTTTCAAAGAAAGTACAACGTACTGTGGGAAGCAGTAGGCAACTGTATGTGCTTTTAAACCCAGATCAATGTTGCTTCCTTGAGAGGGTCCACGGTCCACAGATGCCAGGACGTCGAAGGACACCGTTCCATAGCTGGACCTTTTTTAGGTTCTCAGCTTGAATTTAGCTCGTGAGTGAGAAAACTTTGAAGCGTAACCATTTGAGTCGATTGAAGGAGCGGTTATCTGATGGGATTTGATTGAATTCGATCTATATTCGGGTGTGGAAAGCAGAGGAAAGGGGTTCAGAGGAATCAAAGGAGACACGGGAATGGTTTCTTGGAGCAAAAGAGGTTTTTTCAATTAGCTGAGACGGATTAATGTGTCCAGTAGTCCGTTCAAGTTGGGTTGGCTCATAATAGAGCTTCCAAAACATGGATTTTCTTGTTCACAAGGCCTCTCGGAGGGATTTCTTCTTTCGTCATTTGAGTTGGGAGTCTTTTGTGGGCTCGCACTGAGATGGTATTAATGTAGCAATTACTTCCACTGAGATGCAGGACAGAAAAGAACACACGATACATAGTTGCAGGTCCCAGAATGATCGATAACAAGATAAAAGCTGGAGTTATTTAAGACTCTGGCTCCAACCCCGGTATCCTAAGCAAGAGCTAAGATATCATATTTGGTCGACGCAGGGCTTATCACATCCTAAAACCATGCCGAGATTATTAGTGTACTAAGTACAGATTTGCAGGCAGCCTAGGCTTGGGAATGGCTACAAGAGGGATCTTTCTAGGAGTGGAGAGACCGAAGATCTCCTCCATGTCCAGTTCCTCGGGCTTTGAGCCCATGGGTAGTTTCCACTCGAATCCGTGCAGGAGATTAGCGAGGCTTGCCTGGATGACCTTGAGCCCCAGTGTGTACCCAGGGCACATCCGGCGGCCCGACCCGAAAGGCAGCAACTCGAAATCCTGCCCCTTCACGTTGATCACCTTCTCAAGGAACCTCTCAGGCCTGAACACATCCGGGTCACCCCAGATATCAGGGTCCCGACCAATAGCCCACACGCTCACCAAGATCCTGGTGTCCTTTGGGATGTCATATTTACCAATCTTGCAGTCCTCCCGGCACTGCCTCGGGACGAGCATCGGAGCCACCGGGTGGAGCCTCATGGTCTCCTTGCAGATGGCATCAATGTAGGGAAGGTTCACTATGTCCTTCTCCTGGACCCATCTGTCTCTTCCGATGACTCTGTCCAGCTCCTCGGTCGCCCTTTTGAAGACCTCCGGCTTCCTCAGCAACTCCGAGATTGCCCACTCCACGGTGACAGCCGAGCTCTCGGTTCCACCAGCTATCAAGTCCTACAGTTACATAAACATAATAATCAACAGACAATACTTTTATTGCCTGTCAACTCAAAAAATATGGACTAATTAATTAGTCATCGCATCAATGTGTATAATGTATACCTGAGTAAAGGCCTTGACTCCACGTCTCTCGAGCTTCACTTCGAGATTGGGATCATCAGCAAGCTGGAGCAACACATCAACCATGTCCTTGGCCACGTAGTCCTCGACGCCTCTCCTCCTCTCATTGTGCTCGTCCACGACATGCTCCAGAAACCTGTCAAACTTCTTGGCCAGCGCCTTCATCCTCTTCACATACCCTCCCAGGTCCATGAAATTGACCCACGGGATCGAGTCCCCAATGCTGAGGGCGCCGTTGAGGAGGAACAGCTCGTCCAGCATCTTCTTGAACTCTTCCGGTGTCACGATCGACCCCTCAGTCTTCTGGGTGTACTTCTTCCCCAGCACCATCCGGCTGATCACGTTCAGGCTGAGGTCGGAGAGGTAGTCCTTCAGGGTGATCGGGCAATCCTTCAGCTCGTACAGCCCATGGAGGAAGGCCTTCAGCTCTTCCACCCGGATGTACTCGTAGGACTCGAGCCGCTTCACGCTGAACAGCTCCATTATGCACATCTTGCGGGCTTGGCGCCAGTAGGGGCCGTACTGGGACCAGGTGATGTCGGAGTAGTTGTAGGTGGTGAACTTGCCAGCATTCGTCTTGGGCCGGCCGGCGAAGATAACATCGTGGGTCTTAAGCATCGCCTGTGCCATCTCCACGGACGAGCCCACCACCACGGGGAAGGACCCGAACCGGAGGCTCATGATCTGGCCGTACTTCTTGGAGAGCTCGTGGATGGAGCGGTGGGGGAGCGGTCCTATGAGGTTGAGGTTCCCGATGATGGGCCAGGGCTTCGGCCCGGGGGGAAAGTTGAGCTGCCGGCGGCGGAGGAGGCGGGACAGGAGTATGAGGGCGAGGGTCGCTAGCCAGGCGGCAGCTAACGAAGCCCAGTTGGAAGGGATCTCCATACTTTGACAGGCGTTGGGTTGAGAGGATATAGTACTGGTGAGGAGGGAGTTAAGACTTTGGGATTTTGTACCCGAAGTGCGAGTCGTGGGGACTTCACATTCACACCAGCATCCTCGCACTTATATAGAGTGAGTGGGGAAGGGAGAGACGTATCTAATGTGAGTGGGAACTCTAAAAATGGATTTCTCTTATAAATACACTTCTATAGGGCATGAAAAACGCAACGTACTCTGTCAGGCCATGGAACACGTTTCTGACACCCACAACTCTCGTCTTCGTCTTCGTCTTCGTCTTCGTCTTCTTCTTCTTCTTCCTCTTCTTAAGTTAAAAATCTTCTTAAACTAATTATTATTTTTTTCTTTTAAGATTACCATAGAATTTCGATGAAACTTTCACTTGACAAAGAGGAGAAGAGAAGGATAGTAAAAGAGGGTAGGGGGGGGTGGTGTAAGGGGGAACGCAAGTTCTCGGCGGTCGCGAGGAAATGAACGGAGAGTATCGTCCTCTTTTGACTTTGGACTTGAAATCTAAACACTAAAAACGCCATTTTCGCCCCTGAGGTTTTCTTTCCTCCTCAATTTGCTACCCTACCTCTAGTTTTGAATTGTGTCACTTTCAGTCCCTGCAGGTGCAAAATGCAATTTGGAGCCTCCATTTTTTTTTTTCCCTTTCCCTCCCCTGTGAGACCCTAATGTGAAACCGGAAACTGGGCCAGTTCTGACCATGGCCACAAGTCGGGGTCGAGGGGGTCCGAGCAATCAATGTGAAGTGAATAATTAGACTATTTTATGCCATCTCTCTCGATTGAACGTCAACGTCTTTTCCAATTAGGATGAAAAGGACATACAGATCGAGTTCACATTCAGTGTGCATTTGCACAATGGACTCATTGTACAAATGACCAATGGAATAGGAGTATGTATACTTAAAATTTTAGAAAACCTAATAATAATTGAAAGGGCTATAAGCGTAACTCACTTATTAGTTCCTACACGACAGTGAGTTCTTCGTGTGAAACACACCGCATATTTGATATTGCAAATATGAAGGTAAAAGGTAGCCAAGGGTGACTAATTCAATCCCCAAAATCTTCCACCGTTTTGGTTCAACCGCCTCTCTAGAAGTGAAGTAATTAGTGACTAAATCTCGAATCCTGTAAATGAAAAATTTTGTGGCCATAAGAGGTCTGTTTCTTACGGAATGAACCCAACTCAAAGTTGAATTATCGAGAGTGTGTGATTAGATTTATATGCATGGTTGTGGTTATGGTGCGCATAAAAAAGAGTAAATTAGTGAAAACAAATCATTATTATTGTTATAATAGTGAGATCATTCTCGACTTATTAATGAATATTTTGAGTTAATGTTATCTCGAATTGAATGCTCTCTACCCCTCATGTCTTGCACGAGCTAGTTGGATTGAATCGAGCTGCTCGACATTATTATTACTACGTCCCACAGCTCTGTTCTTCTCAGTGACCTTCCAGTGGAATGAATCTCTTCTTCTTTCTTAGGGTCGCAACGCATCTTCCCGGAAAATTTATGGGAGACTTGAAAATAATAATAGAAGGTGATGGTGCTGTGGTTAGGGGGTTGGTGGAGCGAAGTTCTTGGAAGTCTGCTGATTGACCGGAGTCAACGCAGCCGGTGGCAGTCTTCCACCACCACAAACCAGAAAAGTCAACATGTACAGTCCTTCCGGCCCTTTCCCTTTCCTAGCAAGTGATATTATGTTCTTAGTCAACGATTGACCAAGCGATCAGTAAAATTAATTTATAATAACTTAAATTTAAATTCGCCATCATTCGACATAATTTTAATATTATATTTTTAATAATTACAATTTTTGAGGACTGAATAACGTACCTAAACTTGGTTGAATTATGTATAATATATATATATATATAAATACAGCGTCAGTTGGACGTGCAACACGACAAAGGTATACATCTCAGACTTTCACACGCACTCACACACGTAACTTCCTCCTTCCACTTAGTTCTTCTTTAAATATATATTGCAACTTGGAGCATAGATGAATCCAAAAGGGAGAGGGAAAAGGAAGGGCAAAAAATAGAGGAGGAAGAAGGGTAAATTGTACATATAACATCATTATAATATTTTGATACATAATTTTTAAAATATAATTTTATATTATATATTAATTTAAATATATTATATTTTAATACATGTGGAATTTTCTTTATAATGATGGACCCATAGTTTTTAAAACCAGATCGGGTTGGGAACCGGTCAATGTATGGGTTCATGGGTTCATGAGTCGGATCGGGGGTTCAATGGGTTGAACCGCATATTTAATAAATAATATTCCAATAAATTGATATAATATTATAATTTAACTATAATTTATAATCAAAATCATTAATATAATTATAATATTAATCACAAATTCAACATAAAATATAA
>CXYZ01012656.1:2320203-2362133 GCA_900006705.1 Sonneratia caseolaris
TCGAACCGGCTAGCCCGGTCCGGTTTTAAAAACTATGGATGGACCACTTATCCATTCTCTCTCTCTCTCTCATTCCCCTTTCCCTCAGGTAAGTTCATCTTCTTCTTCCAAGCACTCAAATCCAAGACGGTGGTGATGGAGGACGACGAGCTCTGTACCATTCGGGTCCGGTCCAGTTCTTGGCTTTGGGACGAAGGTGGCTTTTAGCTGATTTCGGGTGAGTGGGTTGATGATGGTGGCCTGGTAATTTGATGAAGGTGTATTCCCATATCCGTAGATATAAATAAGTTATTGGCACGTACGTATGTAGTGGCGTCTTCAATGAGATTACAGGAGCTGCTTCTATGTACTTGTACAGTTGGAATTCCTGATATTGGGCTTGAATGAAATTGGGCAGTCTCAGGCTCTGATTAGGAAACCAGACCGGCCCGACCCGACCATTCGCCGGCCATGAACAAATCCATACATGAAGTAGAATTGACTAGAAGAGCGATAGGTACCGCTGGCAAGATGTTATCGGATGTCCAGTTCAAGTATCCACAAAAGCGCACTTCATCATGTCCAGTTAATTAGTTCGGCACTCCATACTTGCATTATTCTTTGAATCCAATATCAGAGTGCCGATAGAACACTTGTATGTATATCTTGTCGTGCATCACTTGAGCAAGTATCTAGTCGTCGTTGGTTGGCAAGTCTGGAATGTGGCTGATCTTGGAAAGCAAGCATCAGGAATTCGGAAGGCGTAGTAGAGGCGATTGCCCATGCTTGGCCAGCCTCCATATGTTAGTTTCAGTTTCCAAGATTGCTCATCTGCCGCGTGAATTTCATTCCATTGCTGTGGGATTCCACCATCGAATGCCGCTTCCTGCATTATAAGCTGAATCTGTATAAATTGGTGATGAATCGGCGGCTGGATGTGAGTTGAACGCATTAAGAGCAAGTGCAGCAAAGGAGCTAGGATCAGTTGAATCCAGACGGTGGATTGATCTGAACTGGATAGCTGTATGATGAGCTTGCAGCGGAGCTTCGCTGGGTGTGATAGTGAACCGCATCTGTTCAGCCGTTCTTGGGCGGATTTGCGCGAACATCCCACTAGAAAATCACTCCCTGGATACAAGGGGAGTCGGGTTGTTTACTTGAAAGACAGCCAGTGCTAGCCGGTCGGTATCAGCCCAGTGGGATTGCTCTGTTGCTGCAGTGAGTCGGGTTACCGTCAAGAAAACTTCAACCTCGCAGTCATCAAACAGATATCTGTTTGGCGCTCCTTATGAAGACCACCCATTGAAACACCGGACAGCAAAAGAGCTTGAAAAAAATGTGACAAGTGAAATGGATCTGATGATATACATTGATACATTTACTATCCTCCGAGTAATTCTAGTTCATATACAAACTACTACTATAGTAAGACGTAGAAAATTGATCCACCAAATTGTTAATGATCTAAATACAATCCATCGACAGACTCTGGATCTTTGAGCCAACCCGCAATTTTTGTAGGGAGGAGTCCTTTTATTGTTTATAACACGAGAGATACTCGTAAATAAGTTCTCTGATTTTGGGCCTCATATCGAGATGCTGTTCGGCACCCCTCTGCATGTCACACCAGGTTCTGAGCTGGGCGCTAGGAGCTCGTAGGGCAAGACCCCAGCACCGCACCGGTTCTTGAGGCTCGGATCATTGTTCCTCTTCTCAATCTCCTTCTCTGTCCGTCTGATTTCAGCGGAAAACTCGTAAAATGCCTCTATGATCTCAGGATCGCCAGACCAGACTGAAGGATGCTGCCTCTCCCCGAGGTACTCCTCGTCGGGGGAGTGGGTGGAGAGAGTGTCCACCACGGCCATGAATTTTGTGGCCTGAAGCAGGCTTGGAAGTGCAGATAGGTAGTACTTCTGCGGATCCGACAGAAAGTTGGTGTACTCCGGATCCCCTTCCGCGGGGATAAGTCTCCTCATCAAGGGTGGCCGGTTCGGAACGAAACCTCCATAAGGGTACTGCCCAAAGTTTAGGGCTGCATGCTGCGCAGACGAGAGCCAGATAATCTTTGTCAATGTCGAGATCAGGTCCTCAGGACTCGCCAGACTAGGCCACCACTCAGCATGTCGAAGATCGGCATGGCCCACATTTACCGACTCAGCGTACCAAGCCTGGAGCTCCAGGTCATTGCACACTACGCTAGCATCTGGGTAGTAATAGTTCACATAAGTCCGGACCCAGTTCTCAATCGCAGACCATATCATTAAGCCATCAGCAGCATATGGATAATCCTCGAGCACAAGTTTCAGTCCATAGGGTTGAGTAGGATCCGGCACTGCCATTCCCCTGAATGAACAGAAACGTGGATAATAAGCTAAAAAAGGAGCAGAAGGACTATGTGGCCATCATCGTTTTTGCAGAAGATTGCGAATCAGAAGTAATTTATAGATCTTTACCTCCTGATGAGATCGGCAGGAAGGCTCTCTTGATCGAATCGCCAGAAGTTTTTGTATGCAGCAGCACTCATCTCCATGCAGTAACGCCCCGGGGTGAAGCAGGACTCAATCACAGCATCTGCATTTATCAGGTTCTGCCGGGCCAAAGCATTGATTTCGAGCGTGTACCTCATGTGTGGATCAAGAAGCTTGAATATCGGATGCATAGCGCTCATTTGCCGGTGTGCAGCCAGTATAAATGGTTCCATAGCAGCATGGGTCCGTAGCCTGTAAGACATCGAGAACCATCATTGTTTGTTGAAAAGGCAAAACTGCAGATTTCAACACTGCACTAGATGGGAACTTGAAGCGAAGCTTACCAGTGGTTGATGAGCTGGTGGACTCCAGCATCATTGGAGCTCACATGAGCTTTAGCAAGCTGCCACAACCAGTTCGTGGTGGCATCAACTGGGGGTGTGACTACCCGCTTCGATCGGGAACTTGGCCCCCCAGGCGGCAAAGTGAGCTCAATTGCAATGGGCTTCAGGGTACCCCGTGGAGTCAAAAAGTAAATGGTCCGGGTCGCGTATGCTTTGCGCCCATCAAGCGCATTGATCTTGTCAAGGAATGGGAGATATGCGTCATGGAAATCTACCGTGAACAGCTTGTTCTCATCGATTGCCTGCGGAAAATTTCCCACAGTTTACTTAGAAATTAGGATGAAAAATCAATAATAGCAGTCTACATAGGACTTAAAAGGATGGCGTGGGACGTCAGGTATGATACAAATTTGGCTTACCTGTTGAACAGACATGCCATTAAGATAGCCCAATATGTGTTCCTCCTTGAGAGAAGAATCTAGTGGACCGTAGATCTCTGGATCAAGCTTGCTCTGGGGTGGGAAGACCGCAAGCCTCTCTATATTAACTGGGTTAATCCCTGCTACTGCTTGTCGGGCGAATTCATCATCCCTGAGCCATGCAAATTTGTCCTCTGATATATAGGCCAAAACAAACATAGATCATTAAGTTAACCCTGAATCAGAGATACATTAGTTTGGTAGACAAAATGGGTTTCCCTAAAGATCACCGAAAACAAAACCGAGAAAACATGCTGTGGGAGTCAAGGCCACGGTTTCCCATATCATAGTTCATTAAAGAAAATGCATATTTAGCAGAAACCACTACTCACTTGAGACGATCTTGGGGATGGCATATTTGAGGAGGCCTTGGCTAGATTCCTGGACCACTCTGGGCAGGGGAAGCTTCTTCAGTTGCTTGTCTTGCAACCCAACCTTGAGAAGCAGCCCTTCGTTGTAGAGGCTATCTATGTCTCCAAAGCCATTGAAGTCCTTATTATTTGCAGAAAGGCTAGCCTTCATGGATGGAAGCAAGTTGTGGAGGACCGCCTTGAGTCGCCCAGTGGAGAAAGTATCCATCTTTGTCTCCTCAAACTGCTCATCCCTTGGAACATACAATGGGTTTGGCTTCTCCACTCTACTTTCAGCACTTATGTCTGAAGGAGGTTTTCAAGCAAAGAGTCCAGTGAGGTGTCAACAATTCAAAGAACTTAAACATTAAAGGTAGGCAATGAAAAGCGAGGTGAGTGTAAATGGGACGTTAAAGTGTCAGCATTCACAGCAGCTTCAGCTTCATAACGTTTGGTGAATACAAACTGGGTCAATACTAACAAACAACGCCTGATAATTTTGTGAAGACAGAAGCGCGGAAGGGATTTACACACCAGTATCAGTCGGGACACGGCCAGTACGGCACCTTCTAGGGTAAGGGATCTTGGACCCACCAAGGGTTGGGCGGACAAAGTCGATGCCCCTATCGGGGTTGCCCAGGTCATTGTACACATCATAGTCATAAATCCTGTCTGACAATTTCCTTACTCCATTTCCATCTCCCCTCAGATTCCTCAACTCCTCTTCTCTTAATGCTCTTAGCCCAGCCGGGGTCTCTGACGGCAAATAAGACTGCATTCAGAAAAGTTAGAAAATTGTCATGAATTAGATCAATCTAATTCAGTTCGATGCTGAGAAACCAGAAGAGCAGTGCGCATTGGGCTGGAATCATATGCAAAAAGAGGTAGATCAAAGTAGGAAAATGGGTTCCAATGGTGTGGACCCACGACCTATGCATATGCTCTGCTAGTATGAATCTGTTTTTCCCCGTAAGTAACTGAAGCAGGTACAGTTTCAACAGTAAGCAATGGGTAAAACTCGTAGGATCAGGGTTGAGCCAATATAATACTTGACCTGAATTGCAACTGGTGCAGAAAATGTACCAAATCTGAATTGAAGATACAATTTTTTTACTAGAACATGACAGGATTTGTTGTGCAGTACTTGGACCTTAGCACCTTAACATAAGCACGTTTTTTTTCTGGAGATGTTAGTCATCAGCATAGTTCAATTAGCTGGCATTCACCGGATACAATAAATTCATTTTCAGGGAAAGATACGCAGAATCTTGTTTTGATCCGCTTTTGAGGCAAATGAAACTTTACATAACCTGTCCTTATCAGCACCAGTCTCCAAAACGTAAATCAACAAATAATCGTCTGCCAGAAATTAGACATGTTGGCACTCCATCACAGAACCGTCAGCAAGTTCTGCTGTAATGTGCCTGTTGTATAATTATTTGACAAAATATCTCAATTATTTAGGTGAGACCCGGAAGAGAACAAGTCCTCACTAGTGATGGTTCAACATCTGCATTACCAGCAAAAAAGTTAAATGAAGAAGACGAGACGAAGGCTGAGGTAGGTGATGTTGACCATAATGTCTAATCAAGCATGACTCTGGAATTGAGCCGACAGCGATGACCATTCTTAAAAGTCAGACCAGGTAGCTGACAGGATCACAATCCGGAAATTACATCGAAATCCCTTCCTACTACATCGTATTAAATGGGAGTCTCCTAGCTAACCCCCAGAGAGCTTCATGACCAGAAGCAGCCTGTTGACTTTTTCTAATTACTCTCTGATGGTTCAACTTGACTCTGTCCCGCCGTGTCTGAACCACATGAGTATGTACGAAAAACTGGAAGAAACCTCGGCTACTACAAACCCGTTAAAACATATAAAAGATCCTAATCAATTTAGAAAACAATCGATTATGAGTAACCTAAGGTGAGGATTGGTGTAAATGGGCATCCGCGTGAAAATAAGACCATAGAAAACGCCAAGAAGGAACTGTTGTACATAAGAAAAAATATAGTTTATACCTGATTTGAGAAGAAAATTCTCCTCCCCGGGTGATCTTTCTTGGACTGGACCCAAGAATTACAGGGGAAGTGGACAGGACCACAGGCAAAGCCTTCGACAGCCATGCTCTCGAGGAAGAACTCCTTCTGGTGCTTGTTCGAGATTGTGATTGCTCCCGGGGCACCGAAGCTAGAGTCCACAGTGAACTCGGCTGTGTACTGAACCCTCTCGGTCTTCACGTTTAGTTTCTGCGACCAGTCCTGCAGGGCTGCCTCGTTGCTCTTCTTCGGAGCTTTCGTTTCTTCATAGCAAACCGATTGAAAGAAAAAGGAGAAGCACAGTGAGAGCAAGTTTATAGTAGGAAAGAGTCTTGAAACAAGGAAAACAACCATCACTTTTGTCCGGAGAATTTGTATCCACAGAACAATGATGATTTTTACAGTAAAAAGGGGTACTTGCAAGAGTTGGAAGAACCAACAAGGTCCCCTTTTTTTCTGTAAATTTCAATAAACTTCAGACTGTTTTTGTGCATCGTCTGATCTTGATATATTTTCGCGGCTCAACCCGAAAATTAAGAGAAAACACAGAATTTTCATCTCTCTCTTTTGGGGTTCCTTGTCATAATAATCTGAAAGGAAAAGTTTTCTTCTTTCGCTCCTTAAAGATAAAATATCTTCCTACGGTTGAAAACAATTTCTCGCTTTCCCCAAGGAAACAAGAAAAAGTTGAAACATTTCCCCATACCTAAACATGGCTACTGAAAAAACCCGACAAAACAAACGAAAAATGAAGCAAAATCATTTCCTCAGAGTCTCCTCAGATTTCAGAGAACCCATCAGAAATGGAGAAAACAGAAATTAAGAGGAAGTGAAACTCGCACGACATCAGAGAAGCACACAAGAGAAAATTCAAGTCCAATAAGTTACTGGGATCAAGCTCAGTGCTGACGAGCTGAAGAACGACATTCATCCCGATCCTGTCCGTAAAAGCATCCAAGTGTTTCACAATCGTCTCCTTCAGGTCCTCCTTGTTCTTCTGCCTCACAGTCACCACCGCCCTCACGTTGATCTTCGCAGGCGACACAGCCGGCTCTGCCGTCCCCTTCTCAGCCGGCACGTGAGAAACAGCCCTCACCAGGTCCTCGCTGACTGCCGCCCTGACCGCCACGTCCCCAGCCTTCCTCCTCTTCCACAGCTCCGCCGGCCTCCCCTGCTTCAGCGGGACCAGAACAGGTCTGCTCTGCCGCCGCATCTTCGAAGCAGGGACCAGTGGCACCCGCTCCATCGGAAGCCGACCCAGGATTCCTTTACTCAGCGCCATGCGACCTATGATCTATCCCGCTCCCCGACAGCCCTGTGAAAGGGTGTATGAGCTTCTGCTGAGCCGGTGGGCTTTTCTCTGGTGTTTCTTTATTTAGCGAGGGAAATGGAATTGGCAATGGGGAGAACGGTAGTGGGGTGGCAGGAATTGGTGATTAGTGGGAATCTGCAGGGATTCAAATATATACGTAGGCAAAAAAAAAGCAGCAGAGATTGACTTGCTTGGGGGGGTGGGGAAGAAGACGAGGAGGAAGACACAGCGGATATGAGAAAGGGAGTTTCTATTTTACGATCTCACCGTCCCACGTTTTTCAGTTTTTCCTCCTTTTTTTTTAAAAAAAATATTGAGTTTATTTAAAAATAGTACTTTTTATTATTGGTCTAATATTGATAAATATATACATACACACATATATAATATTGGTCCCTAGGTTTCAATAATATTCCGGGCAATGATGGGTTTGCTTAATCAGTATCACACGATGGAGTGCATATTATCTTAATAAAATTGGCCAAAAGGGTGATTATTGTACTATTAAAATAATTAAATATGTCTTCATATAAATGTTAGTTAGATGAAACCTATAATTTTAATTTAAATGTATCGTTTGATTAATGTTCTATATTAAAATAGATAATTTAAATATAAAAAAATATACATATATAATGTGTAGTCAATTATTATTTTTAAAATGATTTTAATGTTTAATTCTCTTTTTCTTCCTTTCATTTATTAAATTCATATCTGGTTAGTATCGATTTGCATATAATAATATTGGGAGGTAGTAATTATAATATAGAAAAATATAAATTATTCAAAAAAATATTATTACGTATCGATTTATCTTATCGGTATCAAAATTTATCATAATTTCATCATTATGATAATATTTTACTATATTTTGATGATTGTAGTAAGTAATTCCAAGTTGGGTCTGATGAATTAGTGTGATTAACGTTGTTTAATTTTAGTACTACGATTGGACATATCATAGTCAAACTTGATGAATTGATTTCGATAGTTGTAAGGAATGGGGCTGCCGGATGTCCCGAGCGGTCAAAGGCAGTTCCTTTCAAGCCCCCTCCCCGAGTTCCACATGGGTCCGCAAAAGCGAGTATTCAATGGCCACGGCGAATGACCAATAACGCCGATCAAAGTTGACCCGAGCAGAGAATCGGTCCCCTCTCGATCTCGATCTCGATCTCAACTGAATCATTAAGACCAATTTTAATTGGGCGTCAGTCATTTACGGCAGACGAGCCGATGATGCCGGTGGGGGGTGGGCTTGAGTGGGATTCACTCAGACAAATTTGCCCTCCTCTTCTCTCGAAAAATGTCGACTCCGTCCACCGTCTCTGTGCCCATACATTCCTCTTCCAGCATGAAGCGCATGGAGACCCCTCGTGGCCGGTTATTGCAGAGATCTCTTCCGCTGACCTTTTTGCCGGTTGCAGAATCCGAATCATAGCATTCCCGCCTCAATCCACTAATGATTCTTCCCCATATGATGATGCAGTGACGCGACCCCTTTTCTTTCAACGCGGCACGCACGACCAATAATCAACTCAAACTTCATAATTTTTAGCTGGCTGGCTGGCTGGCTTCTGAGAGAGGTCTCCTATTTCGACAGAGATGATGATGACTCTGATATCCGACCCGCTAGGTCAACTCATAATCTTGACACGGGCCCCAAATCATCGCTCGAAGGAATTATCAGACAGTTTTGAGAGGAGACGATTGGCAACGTGCACCCACCCACCCCCCCACTCCCTCCTCTGCTGCTGCTGCTACTGATGAAACCCTTCGTGGCCACTGAAAATCAATGGCCATTTATTATGCAGCACCTCCCTGTGCTGGCCCTCTGGTGGGAGTGAAATTCCACTCTCGACCACATCATTGAAATCATCAGTAATATAACTGAGTAGGGCCGATCTGTTAAGACACAGGACTAACTTCGATCGGTCGGTTATATACACTCAATAAAAGGTTCAAATGATCACATATTGATCCATATTTAAATAAGATGCATCCATTGAGGTGGTAAACTTTTTGGGTTGCGTCCTTTCTTTTTTCTTTTTTCTTTTTTCTTTTTCATTTCATCAGCAAGCATGGAGATTTTTACCCATCGACTTGAACCTCTGATCAGTTGAGAGCCCATTGACTTCCCCTATTCTTAGCGGCGTGCATAATAAACGAATGGGAAAACATCTACTATTCATCTCTTATATGGATAAAATTCGACTAATGGTTAATCATATAGAATTTTCCTGTAATCGATTTTATCTAATATGGTACGTGCCGCCACAATTTGTTTGGGGGCAGACACAAGTCGAATTTACGTGAGCTTTCTTTCCTACTTGCTTCCCCACTAGTGGAATGCACCCTAAATTTAGATTTTTCAATGCGGGATACTGGTAATGTGTGTGTGTGTATATGTATATATATATATATGTACATATGAGCACCAAGATGGGGCACGTTCATCCTTGCAGCGATCAAAAGCTCAACAGTGACTAAACAGATAGTTTTAAAAAAGGACAAAAAAACTTTAGTCTAATCGATTTGCCCATGTGGAGTACGTCCCAATACAATAATAACCATCCATCAGATGATGGATCTCAAGACGCCTTGAATTGTTACATTAATAATTCAGACGTGCCATTAACCCCAAAAGATAAGTGCCACTAGATCATATGGACCTTGCTGCAGCGGTCCTTGAGCTCAAGATTCTATATCGAACTTCGACTTCACCTTTATCGTTATGTAAACCAAACAATATATATATATATAGCCAATCCAACCGTCCGACTTGAGATATAACCAAGGGATGACCGAATTATACACCACTTTTCCCTTACAATCAAGTTATGTAAATACTAATAGAATTATGTTAAGTGGTAAGTAATCTGATATTGTTTAATGAAATCTTAAATTTGAGATTTCACATATAAAAGTATTCCTTTTCAAAATCTCATCCGTCATAATTGAGTGAAAAAGATTGTGATGTAGTTGACAAGATCTTTTTGGATACGTGTAAAAAAAAAAATCTATGTAAACAGTAAACGATCTTCTTGGCCGAATCTGAAATTTTCGACATCCGATCGCTTTCCGAGAGGGTAAGTGGTTGAAATCGCGCCCCCACAAAGGCCCTGTCAACGTCACATGAATCACGGGCTTTTACTTTTAACGTGCATTCGTAGAAATAGGACCACGACGAAAACGTGAATCACTTCACTAGGAATCAAACAAACCGTCGGGCCACTCGATGGTGACTTTAAAGAAGCCCGGACCGACTGCTGTTGGTGCTAAATGAAATGTCTCGTCATGCCCGATGAGGGATCAAGCTGACAATGAAGCCTGCTGGGCTGTGACTCGACCGACAAGCTACGTCTTGTCCTGTCGCAATAGATTAGTAGGAACTAGGCTCGATCTTCCCGCTACCTAGTCCCACGTGCAAATTGGATCTCGGATCTCATTCTTTATATATATATATATATATATATAAAAGGTAAAGGGGGTGTCTCCTCTCCTCTATCGACTAAAACCAGTCCTACTGAACCGGATCCACAAAGTGCCCGTAATGGGTCCTCGTCCCCTGTAACGCAGGTAAAGCATATCGAGAGGGAGTTCCATCAGTGACGTATTAAACCCTTCAATGTGAGCGAAAAATGATATTAATGTATTCTCTATTTATGAAGTGGATGATAATAATAATAATAATAATGCCCACGACTTATTGTTGCACCTTCGATTTCATCAACAGAGGGGACAATTTCGGGCAGCTAGAGAGCACTGACAATTCCCACCACGAGAATGTGAGTGGGGACAGGGCCATCTCGGACGGTCCAAATCCGCTCGACCGGGGCGGTCTAGGGGCAAAATCATAGGGATCGTGACCCTTCAAGATTTCACTGTCGACCTCCATTGGACTCCCATTATCGTATCTCAGTTGTCCGCTCATGCTTATTTTGCCCCCACATGTTTCACGTTTGTTTTCTAAAGTTCCTTTTTTTTATTTTGTATTTTTTTTTATAAATACCTCTTTTTTTTTTGCTTAAAATTTTATAGCTAAGAGCATTTCATCGTCCGGTCTCAAACTCGGGTCGGGTCGGGTCTTGAGAGTTGAGTAACCTAACCAACCCGACTTCAACGGGGCCTTCAATTTTCGTATTCCATTTAAGGGGGACATGAAAGTATGATTCCTCCATTGGTCACAGAAAAATGGTAAAATGTTATATAAATTTGGTCGATTGTGTCATATTTTTTTATTAAATTATCATACTAGTTCCTACCCGTCGACATCCTACAATATTTTCTTTTTCATTTATTGTCTTCATTTCTGTTGAACCTAGGGGTGAAAACTGTCTAGTTCCGATCATAGTATTAAAAACCAGATCAGGCAGGTCGGTTAGATCGGTTCAATCAAAAATTGGCCACTCACCCGGTCTAATTTCTATAAAAGGTCCAATTGCACTTTCAAATATGTCAACTCCAGTTGAACCGATTGGTTCATGTTTTGACCAGTGAACTTAATTGAACCGGTGAAAAAATCAATCCACTTAAAATTAAAAATTAAAAACCTATTATAATGTATCTATTTTATTTTACTAGACTTACATTCATATTTTATATTAAATTTTTGTTTAATATAATGGTTATATTAATAATTTTTATTATAAATTATATTCAAATTATGATATTATGTAAACTTATTCGTAATATTATTTATTAAAAATATGGTTCAATCCATTGAACCTCCAATTCGACTAATGAACATCCGATTGACCCATAAACCTATGCCTACAACAGTTTCTGATTTGGTCCGATTTTAAAAATTATGATTTTGATGATTTTCTTTTAAGAAATTGTTGGGCCTTGACTTTTTTCGGGCTGGTTTTTTCGAAAAGGAAAAACTGCTACCAAAATTATTTTATGAAAATAAAAAATTACCCTCTACTAATTCAGTTTTTTCATGCTCTGACTTTCAATACAAAAGTATAATTAAAGTGTTATTATCTAAAAATAATTGTCTAGTACAATTAATTTTGGATAATGATAATTGAGGGTATATTCGTCCAAATTTTATGATAGAGAATTAATCAATGTTAATATTAAGAGTATAGTTAGATAGATGAGTCATGAAAGTGCATGCTCAGTATATGTTACAATTAATAAATATATTATTAAATATAATTATGAAAATTCAGGGCAACCTCTGTCGGCGCGCTTAGTTTTTTCCTGACCTAAAAGTATCACCAGAATTTTATATAGAGGGTCCGAAGACCCAATTTATCTATGTGGTCTTAGTTCGAGTTTCGGTTTTCCATTTTTTGGTATTTTCTTTCATTTTTTTGTTATTATTAGTCACGGTATTCAAGTAAATCTCACCATGAGTAAGACTCCTAATGAAATGTCTGTGTATGTGAGATTTCAAACTCGAGATCTCTTTAACTGGTACCAAACTGCTTAACAGTTGAACATTTTTTCTTTGGCACCTAGTTGAGCCAACTGTAAATTTCTAACAAGGTGGATATGGGGGATCAAGTAATTATGACCCCTTTGAATCTCTAAAAAATATATAAAAATAATAATAATAAAGTAGAAGTTTAATCTCCATAAGTAATCATAAGTAAGTTTTCGTACAATTGAAAATTAAAACGTTTAATATGGCAGATGTTACGTACCTGGAAAATGTTGCCAACAACCAACCACGCAGAGTCTTGGCATATATCGTGTGCGGCAAAGAAACATACGTGCCCAAGTGCCAGCAGATTCACAGGCCTTCGCTGTTTCTTCCGAGTGTTGACCATTGACCGTTCTGATTGGACTTTGACCAGGACATCTCATTAGTCGTATCGAGCGACCACGGAGTGCGCCCTTGAAGTTTCGAGGAAGTGTTCACGTACTAATCCTTTTTAGAGGATTTTTTTTCCCATGGAAAAGGGATTTTCCGTACATCATAGGTAAATGAAATGTCAATATTAAAACTCGGAAGCTTCGTGGAGGGATACGGGATCTCGAGTCCTGACCCACAGGCTGGTTTCCGGCGTAGGCGACCGGAGAAAAGGCAAAGTCAATACCTAACTCCATTGCCGACCACCTAAAGCCGACGTTGACACGGTGCAAGCTCCGACCATCCACACTGGATTACCCAAAATGCCCTCACCGAGTGATCGGGGGATCAGCGGATGCCCCTGCTCTCTTGGACCTGGACTGCATACGGCCCCGTCGATGGATGCTCGCTCCCGGACATCTGTGGACTCCGTAATTTTACGTACTGTTCACTTGTTATCCTTGTCGTGGCAAATTAAATCGGGAGACATGACAGAGTGTTTTGTGCTCCGAGCAGAGCAGATTGTGTTTGCCCGAGAAATTCGAAAGAGGTGTAAACCGATTCAATTGACTTAGCCTGGCTAAGCGGCCGAGAAGGACAGCAACTTCCATCAGGAAAATGATGCCATAGGCAAAAGGAGACTAGCAACACTTTCAGCACGGTAAAGGCCCAAGTGTCGGATCCGTGATTTACTTGCTTTTTGCTACCGTCAGTTTCAATCAACAGGGAAAAGGAATCACTCACGAGAACCGAAATAGATCTGAAACGATATGGAAATTGATGGGTCTCCGTGACTACGGTGTCCCTTTATGGCTCGTGGTCATCGGGCACAGCCAGTAACCCAGGTAAGACGATCGTGGCGGGTCTAAGCTTCGTTAATACATGTCATCTCTGCGTCACCGCAGAATCTGCAACTCATGCATTGTGTGGATGTTCGTTCTATCCAGAAAATAATACCGAGGATAGGTTCCCATCGATCCAAGTGCAGGATGGATCTTTGGATTGTTTAATCAGCTCGCCAGCTTCTCTGGGCTGGCCCAACAAAAAAATCTACACTCGACATTCTAAATGTACAAATTTCAAGCCTCATTATCCAACAGGAAATACTCTAGCATGAAAGATTGAAAATACCGATCAGAGGATCATCTATCACAGGCAACAAGAATGAGAACAGGCTCCGAACTTACAGTTACCCGAGCAAGAGGGCACGGTCCTTAGACAACAGTGGCAGGTCCTGCAAGTCGTTTCGGGTGTGCATCCGCGACCGCAAGACAGGCAGCAGCTAGGATTCCCGGAGAAGCTGCAACAGCAGAAGCAGCAGATCGTGGGGGCGGCTTCGCAGCAAAGCTTTCTCCTGCAATCGATGATCGACCAATTCACACCTCCGTCTTCTATCTTCGACCGATCGATAAATTCCGGGGAAAAATGAGATCGTGCGGTTAGGATCACTGGTACTGCTGTTCTATTTTTGTTTTTCTCCTTTGTCAGTCAATATTTCACCACGTCTTTGCCAACTCAATATGCCGATAATCTTTTTGGAAAATTCAGGGTTCCCAATTGAATTATCAATATATGTAGGACCTCTTCGGCAAAACAAACATATATAATCCTAATTTTGCTAAGATTAAAAAAGAAGAAGAGAGAGAAATAGAGAGAGTGGATTTAATATTGTAATATTTTCTCACCCAAGACGGAAAGAGAAAAAAGACAAGAAAATACCGAAGTCTCTTCCACCATTGACGGGATACACACGCGGTTTCCTGGCCACTGCACACACGAGATGCCCTTTTTAATAAATTCAATTTGCTTTTCAAATAGCCCCTTAAACTTGGCCTTATATTTCATATTGGACCCTGAAATCTTTTGCATGTCGCCATATGACACAAGGAAAGATTCAAACTTCTTATGTTTTGAGATTGGGTTTTATATCTCACTCTGGACTCTGCTAGTAATGAATGATAAACAAGGCAAGGCACTGTCAATTTCTGGGAGGCTTACGGCGGAAGGATGAGTGGATCCGCGTTAGCCCTCATGACGAAATCATCGAGCCTGCAGGCACAAACAGTCTAAACTTCATGAACAGGTTTAACTAGGTGACTAGACACAGATGATCGGAGCGCTTCGATGAAGAACTCGACATACTCTTTGCAGCACCTGGAAGCAGCTGGTACACCCTCCACCGACTTCAGCTCGTCCTACCAGAAAAATGCAACGACTCGTGAGGCTGAAATTCTTTTTTACTGCTCGTGCAACGTACAAACCGTTTTCCGTTGATGATTTTTCCGGAAAAAAAAAATATATCTCGGGGTGAGTAGTCGACCATGAAAGTATAAGTTTGTGACCCGCATTGAACAGGCAAAAGATCCTATGGTGTTATTCATGGCGATCACAAGATAGTGAATAGAGAAGATGGAGGGAGAGACTGTAGAGCAGACCTGTAGCAAGGCAATCTCTCTCTCAAGCAACTGAAGTCTGAGCATCTGCCTCCGCCTCCCATAAAGGTCAACGCTCCCTGACGGCAGGGACCTGGGGCTGATCAGTGCAGACCCAGACATCGAGGTCGACGACAGCGAAGCCAGAGAAGAAGAAGAAGAAGAACACTTGATGTCGTTGACACCACCATTGCTGTCCATCGAGCATCCCAGAGAGAGGTTTGTAATGGTGGAAAGATGAGAAGGAGGAGGAGAAAGAGGGAGTGAAGTGCAGTCAAGAAGATGAAGAAGAAGAAGAAGACGACGATGAAGGGGTGTTTTTAAATGACATGACAGAGAATCTCAACAGAACCAAACAGATAAACGGCAGTGGCATTAATCTTCTGACTGTGGACGTCTACCCAGCAGCCTCGTTCATCGGGAAGATAAACAATACATAAATCTGTTATCTTGTCTTGGCCACCGAGCAAAAAGGGTAGCAACAAATCATTACATCAATCGAAGTTGACAGGCGTATGTGCGCAAATTCATGTCCTTTCACAGCCGTTAGCCAACAAGCTGTCTCCTTGCTTCTTCCGTCCTCTGCTATGCGTTCCGGCTATCTATAGTTCTTCAGTATGCAAAAATAGGGCACGGTGGTCCGAAAAAATCGTGCCTTGCCAGTATTTTCGGATTATAAGATTTTTTTGCATTACTCCAAAAAACATTATGCTGTCCTGAAAATATAAAAAAATAAAAAAAAATTTATGAGAAATTTGTTTAAAAATAATTAATTATATAAGTATAATTATATTTTAATTGTTATTTGATTATTTTATTTAAATGTTATAAATTTTAGATAAATTAGTGAATTATATTATAAAATAAAATATTTATTTTATTTTTTTAAAAAATAATTATTTATATAATTCGTGCCGACTTCATATTGACATTTTCAGGCCGCCTGCTTTTTTGTGCCAGCAAGCCCAAAAAGTCCATGTCAGCACAAATTACCAACTCGGTGCACGAAGTCAGTGGTGGTCAAGCCCATTATTATTGGGAGACTTGGGGAGCTACACGATCTTCGAGATTGGAGCATTGGGTGAGTTAACTGTGAGGTGATATTGCCATTTTAAGAGTATAGTTTAAAAAATTGGATTCTAATTCGATTAAAAATTAATTATTCATCTAGTTTGATTTTTAGAAATAATTAAATTATGCTTAAAATGAGATCGACTTCAATTGAAGCAGTCGATTCTATGTTTAATTAATTAATCCAATTAAACTAATAAAAAATTGATCAATTAAAAAATAAAAAATAAAAAATATTTATTATATTATATCATATTTATATTTTATATCAAATATAAAACTAATAAAATAATAATAATAATTTTTATTATAAATTATAATATTATATTAATATATTTATAATATCATATTATTAAATATATATGGTAACTCATAAATATATATTTATACTGATCCCTGGATTGGATTTTAAAAATTATCAAAGAGAGCTGCCCTGATGAAGTACGATGGAACCGTAATAAAACAATACTGCAACGTATCCGAGCAAGATTTGACAGAACAGGCACGTGATGGTCAACAATTTGACAGAGACTGGACAGTTCTTTAAACACGCTTAACTCTGCTGAATCCAAGGGTCTGCGCAGACTGATAGACTCATCCTATGCTGTTGCCCCACTTGGGTAACAGACAAAAAATTGTCTTGTCAAAATTGGCGGATAAAATATTGTTTTTTTGGGGTTAACGAAGAGTTTTACAGTGTATGTTAATCTGACGTCTGAAAATTTTATAGTCCTAAAAAAATATAATAATTTTCAGATAGGTCGTAATTATTTTGCAAAAAATATTATTTATAAAATGAATAGCCAAAGGTTGGACTCAATTTGACTGAAGTCTGATACCCGAAGTCAGTTCCCCTTCTTCATAGCCTTCCGCACAGTTAGCCGTTTCATGCTGGTTGCAGCTCTGCCGGATTTCATGAACTGTACAGTCTGATGCCTCTGGTTCTGACGAGTGCCTCCATGATTCCTTTCCAGACCAGATGCTTCGTCATCCTCCTCTTCATCTCCGGGTAAGTCGCCCTCAGCTAAGATCCTTTGTTTCCCTTGATTTGGGATCCGTATCCAGCTGATAAGCCTTCTGAAATAACCGATTGACTTAATTTGAAGAGCCACTTCATTCAGAAAACCCTGTCTTTATTGCCGAATTTTTTTAACGACTAGTTTTTTGCCTTACCAGTCGGTTTCTGATGTGATTTAGGATAAAATTCAAGATCTTGCAGATGCAATTGTGGAAGAAAAAGGGTCGATTTCCCCCCATTCTAGTGTGCTGAGCAACTTACAGTTTACTTTACCTTCAAGTAGCTTTCTTTTTGTACTGTACAGAGGTTATTCAGAAGTCGCACCGGTTTGCGTTATTTGTACGCTCAGTCTGATGTTGCATTTGTTTGATTTCAGTGATATGCTTTCCTACGGGATTCGTATTGAAGTTTCATGAGTGATTGAGGAACTGGACTTTTAAGTGTAACTTCGATTAGAGTGGTGAAGCTCTTGTCTTTTTCGGGTATTAACAGAAGGGCCAGAAGCTTCAATGAATTATTGCAGGACGGGGCTATATGTGAAAATGATGGATAAGAACAGGGGAAGAAAGACATTAAGGGCACTAAAATTCTCGATCCTCTTAGGCCTGTTATTGTTGCTCTTCGTTGTTTGGACCATGCAAACCTTACCTTGAGTTTGGAGCGACCTTAAATTTAGTTGACCGTCTCTGAAGTACCATGTTGAATTCCGAGTCCGGGACTTGACTGACGTGACTTTTAGGTTGCACGCAAGCATTGAAAGCAGATGCCAGAATGACTCTTCAACTGGTTCACTGGGTGAATCTTGATCTCCCGAGCTTTACTTATATATCTCAGTGTAAGGTCTCCTTGACTGCAGGTCTTTTTGTGATTGGAGTATAGGAAGTGAAGCTACTTTGGCCATCATTAAGCCAGACGGGTTGCTAGGCAACTATACTGATGCAATAAAAGCGGCCATTCGACAGTCAGGGTTCAAGATCTCCCAAGAGAAGACTGTTCAGCTCGATGAAGAAAGTGCAGCAGGCTTTTATGCCGAGCACTCAACTAAGAAATTCTTTCATGGCCTTGTCAAATACATGATAAGGTACACACCTTCTCCGGATCATATGTGGGTTTATTGTTTCTCATACCACTCTCCTATCATTATACTCTGGAAGTCTATTTATAATTTACTGGTGAGGATTTTCATTGTTCGAATAGAAAAGATACATTTCATGACTGATTTGTTCTTGCAAGTTCAGAAATTGTTTTGGTTTCCACTTGTGGCCCAAATCAGACACTCTCCGGATCTTCTTGGTGTTATTAGAAGAAATTATGATCCATTTTTTAGACCGAGCTGTTATGATTCTGACAAATTGTTTAGCTAAGTTACCTGTTAATTATCACTTATATGTCAAAGCTCAGGAAATTCCCCTCTCTAGACTGGTTTCTTTGAGTAATTCACTGCAAATCCGTATGTCTTGTGTAGTGGTCCTGTATTGGTTATGGTTTTGGAGAAAGAAAATGCTGTTTCTGACTGGCGAACTTTGATTGGACCTACTGATGGAAGCAAAGCTAAGATCACTCATCCTAATAGGTAAGGTCTCGTATAATCACATTAGCATGCATCCTAATACTTGCTACTTCATATTCTGTTACTGTTCCACTTCCTGATTTAGTTGACGTGTTGCATTGAGCTGTCAATGGCAATCTATTGACTAATTTGTTTTCACAATTTGCAGTATCAGAGCAATGTGCGGAACTGATGTAGAAAAGAACTGCGTTCACGGTTCAGATTCTCTTCAATCAGCAGAACGAGAGATATCGTTCTTCTTTGACACATCCTTGGGTCCGTGGTTTGCTCTCCGGTTCTTTCACACTTCAATCTATGTTCTATATTGAGTGGATTGTGCCAGTGACGACCTGTTGTTTGCACAGTTTCTGCAGTTTTCTCCCTTGTGATCTCTTCGCCTGAAGACATAGAGGAATTTTTTTTTTCTCCGCGATTTTTGAAAAACAAGGGCAATTATATTTGTAACTGCTTGATAAGAAAAGTTGATGTTCGGAGTAGAAGATTGACTATCATGTGATTGTATATTTCTGCACCAAACTTTATGTTGAATTCTCCTATGTAATGGCACATTTGATCCAAGAACGAAGACCGCAGACAGGATCTGGACTTCTTACTCTCCATTTTTGCCTTTAATTTTTGCAGGTGCTGACAGAGGTGGTGATATTGAACATGACGAACTTTAGCTCGGAAATGCAAAAACGAAGGGTTTTGCCCACTGAATGACTGTATAACTTAGTTTTTATCTAGATTTTCCTCTGATTTCTTACACTTTTTAAGCGTTATACATAGACTATCGTAGCTAGGAAATCCTTCTGTGAATTGGGTTGTGTACGTACAACTGCTGCAGTGATCCTGATTAGTGATCGAGAACCTTAGCCCCATAATGTTACTTTTGGACCAATAATTTGGAGTTTAATTGTTAAGGGGTCGATGATATATAGCCGCTTGCGGGTCAGACTGTTGGTCTTGTGATCCGGGACCTCTACGTGAGCTATAACACTCACCATGTGATTGATCTTCCCTTGCAACAGAGATCACTAGATTTCCTCTGCCGCGCCCAAATCACATGTATCAGCAGGCCATAGATCTTGCTATGAAGCATTGCGGCTGCTGAGAGATCTTGGAATCCTGGCACTTGGGCTATCTGTATCCGTTATTCGACCTGTTGAAGCTCTCGACAAATATCTTCCAACTATAACAACACGGATTTTTGCTTAGGTTAACTGAATTAAAATTGAACCTACGCATTCTTATTCTCAGAAAAATTCTCTCTCTAATCAAATCATGTATGTATTGGAAGATTAAATCGCACTGTTACCAAAGTTTGACTTTTTCTTCTTCGTGTTTCATGTTAGAGTTAGACTGACTGCCGATCGGTACGTCCTCATAGCCAGACCAACTCCACAATCGGCTCCACAGTCTCTGCAAGTCATCCGATTCGAGATAAGTCTCTGCCCCCACAAGGACCCTACCAATACGTTATGTGAATGAGAGCTCTCCTTTTTCCTCTGCCGTCTCTTTCGAGCTCCAACAGCTCTTAGGGCTTCGGAGCGCATGCAGGAGATTGTTGAGTTCGTGAAGGGTGGACTTGAGATTTTCTCATGAGGACCAACCAAAAGTCAAGCTGATCGAGAAAGAAAGATGACTATAAAGAAATACTATCTTGGGTTCTCATCACTGAGATTATCCATAAACCTCATTTTTATTAAGTTTTCATATCTATTGCTGAGTTCGTAATTCTTTTCTTCTTTATTATGGAAAAAAAAAGAGAAAGAGAGAGAGAGAGGAGGAAATTGAGCATATCAAAGTGTGGCCCTCACTTTGATGGAGGGGAGAGGTCCACCCACATCACTCAAATTTGGTAAAATGTCAAGGATTTCCACTTTTGGAAACCCTAGTTCTCCCCTTTCTATTCTCCCACTTTTGTTCAGTTTTGATATTGGTTCTTGGTGGGGGTGACCTCTTCATGGGGTTCCACATGCGCTGAGTTCGACATGCATCCCGAGAAAATTACTGTATCCAGTGAGTTCAAGATGCCTCCCGATTGTTTTCCTCCGCCCTCCTCTGCTTACCATCGGTTAAAAGTCGAGATAAAAAAAAAAAAAAAAAAACCGACTGCCCGAGTCCGAATCCTCGGGGAGTGCTCCAAGAGTCGAAGCGATCGAAATTAGATCATGAAAAGAAGTGCCTCCTTTAGGCGTTTTCCGATGAACACCGACGCCATCGAACTCGCTGGACCCTTCGCTACTTCTTTTATCTCGGCACGGTTCGATCGGCCGGACGTCCTCGAGTCCTTTTCGGGGTGTTAATCTAATCCGGGTTCCTCCTGCACCGATATGTGTCCGAAAGTACCCGCCAATATAATAACCTTGGAAGACAAACGCTCAAGCCACGCATTGTCCTCTGACAGCTGCGGGAGTACGTTCTATAGTTATACTTTATCGATCACGCGACCAAGGAACGTCTGATACGCCTAGCTTATTGGGTTTCTTGAACACCAATTGAATCCTGCTCGACAAATTTGAACTTTCGTACGTGCGTGCGTGCGTGAGTGAGTCCATCAGAACCGCATGATCGATCGGCTAATATTCCAGCTTTTATTCATGAAGATGCCCAAACCCTAAGGGGGTGGTCCAAGTCACCTTGCCTCCTCCTCTCATCCTGTCGATTTGCAAATAAAATAAATGTATCTTATTCTGTGCTGGGGAAATTAAAGTAATTAGTTAATCATTAAGTGCACTGCCCATGTTCTGGCAGCCCCCCCAATCACTGTCAAAGTGGAAAATTCAGGGCTCCCATTTATATATATATATATATACAATTTTGTTATTATAATAAAATCTTATTCAAAATATAATATTATTATATCAAAATTGTTTAATTTGCCATTAAGATTGGAAAATCTAGTTTTTAGATGGCTCTAGAAAGTCACCCCGACCCTCATTTTCTACATTTATCTTCAAATTATTATTATTATTATTATTATTATTATATTCTTTAATTTTGAAATAATCTAAGCCTACAAACTAAAGCATGGAGTGGATGTAAGGCAAAAATGATGGGAAAGTACGAGCAAGTTGGTTCTTTCCAATCTTAGGGTAGATGTGCCACCATGCCAACTTGTGATTCTTTTAACCTATGCATCTCACAGAGAAAAAGGTAGTTCCCCTTAACAAAGACTTTGCTTCCATTTTGAAGGCCTGATGGATCAGTCTCAAACACATTTCAGTTACGAAAAATTGAGTTTTTTAGATGTTAAGCGGTGCACACTGGAAATAAAAGAGATAGGTCATCAGCGCTTCCTCTTTCAACACAATTATGGGAAATAGAATCAGGTTATTGTAGTGACTAACTCGCTCTAAGGTATCATGTCGATTATCGCTGGCCTCAAGAGCAGAAAGTCTCTCAAGTCAATTCCCACCGTTGGATTTCTATGGGGGGCACTGGGATTTGGTTCCAGCTTTTTTGCTCATTTGGATCTTCACGTGATTTTGATCAGATGATTGGTTTTGAGACTCTTAATTTAGAAAAGAGAGAGGAGATATGGATCGGATATAAAATTCGACATTTTTTTCTTTAAAATAAGATAAAAATTTACGAATGAGTAAATGTTATGTGGTATAACTGTTGAATTAGAGACCCACTCTTCTCATCATGCAGGCAGGTGTAAGGGCAATAAATCGATTTTCCGAGAGATTGGGCCCATGCTTGCAGTTCAAGGAAGATGTACAAATGCTACGTATGACTGAGCTTGTTTTGCACGAAAATTGATGCGGGCATCGGGACAAGGTGAACTCTTTTTTTTTTGTTTTGTTTTTGGGGGAGGGGGGGATGATTGGGAGAAGAGAACTTGACGCAGAATGTCTTGTTTCAAAGGTGGGTATATCAGTCGTGAAGTGAGAGTTTCAGTCCATCCTCGACGATGGGCCATTAGAAGCTCGGAACTTGAACCCACTTGAAGGTTTCGCCATGGAATTCAGCAAGCTTTGGCAACCCCGAAGCTAAGTCCTCAATGGCATTTTAACAGGCACCTCCGTCTCCTGACTCCCTCTCGAGCTTCTTCCTCTGCCATTCGTACGTGAAGAGAAGCAGAAAGGAGGGCCTTTGTTCGTCTAACTGACAATGAAGGTGATGATATTGGTTTCTTGTTTGTCAAGTCATCTGTCATCCGTGAGCACATCGATTGAGATGATATGTGATTGGCGGGTTTTGAATTGCAGTTCTTCAGCTGGGTGCAAAATAAGCTAAGCGGGAAACAGGGGAACGTGCAGTCAGGCCCAGCAGTTTCATCCTCTGGCTGTGAGCGTTCTCTATCAGCATCTTCTGTCTCTCTCCTTTCAACTTTGTTACTGTTGGTTCTTACGGATAAAAAACTCTTCAACCTCCAAAACATTTCAACTTTCTTCAGTCTTGGCTGCTTTATTGCTTCTCTTATGAGGCCAGGACTATCTCCCCATGCCGCTATCGTTAAACCACAGCTACCCCGGCAAACTTTTTCCCAGCATTTACTGTTTTTGCTTCCCATGGGTGGAACGGCCGTCTTATCTTTGATTCGATAATGCCAGTGAACGCTTCTTTTCTTTATAACTATCCAGTGTTACGCCTCTCAAGTGAACCTTGATAAGTACTTCTAAATCGATGAGTGGTCTTCATTGTTATAATCTTGATCACACAGTTTTTGTAGTCCATGGTTCCTATCTACTCTCGTTGCATATAAGCTTTCTATACTGTAACTTATAGCTGAAATATGTCCGGATTGAACTTGGCACGATGGCTCAAGAGTGGCACCTGAACGAATTCTTTGCATTGCTTTAGCTTCTAGCAGATAAATGATCAACGTTCCTGTTAACTTTATGTTCCCCAGATTGTCACGCCAGACAAGAATCTAGAGAGGAGTTCAGCGACTGGCCTAATGGGTTGCTTGCTATCGGGACTTTTGGGAATAGTGATTTGAGAGATACTGCGAATCAGGAGACCCAGGAACCCCCGGAAAACCTGTCCTCATCTCCCGATCTCTCTGATTTCACCCAAGAGGAGGTTGGGAAACTGCAGAAAGAGCTCAGAAAGCTCCTGACTCGTAAACCATCATCCAAAACCGACAGGGAGCCCGCTGATCTTCCCTTGGACAGGTTTCTAAACTGCCCCTCAAGCTTAGAGGTTGATCGGCGGATCAGCAGTTCTGTTTCAACCAACTCAGATGACAGAGATGAGGAGATTGAACGGACTATTAGCATTATAATCCGTAAATATAAGGAGATTTGCACAGATAATAGCAAGAAGGCAATTGGGAGGAAGTCAATATCTTTCCTTCTCAGGAAGATGTTTGTTTGCCAAAGTGGGTTCATGCCTGCACTGAGTCTGAGAGATACGCTCCAAGAATCACGAATGGAAAAGGTACGAAGATGAAACCTTCATGATATCGAGAAAAAAGAAAATGGAAAAGGCAAATATGGACTTCCTTTTTTCTGTTCACTTGTGGAAAACTTCCTCCATTGTTTTGCAAGCAGACAGAATGCAGCATGGTTTACATTGAATAATGGGAATACGTTCTCCTAAAATCCAAATAAAGGAGGATCTGCATTATAGTTCCAAATGGAGAGTTTATTCTAAATTGCAGCTGTTGATCTTGTTGTGGATGATGTTCTATCACAGCTTTTGAGGGCAATACTTCGCAAGAAGATCTATCCACGACACGCTTCACGGGCATCATCTGTTAAAAAATACATAGAGGATAGGCCAGCCATGAATGCAGAGGAAGACGACGAAAAGAAGGGGAAGATCTGTGATGATGGATCTAAATGGGATAGGACAGATTCTGAATGTGAGTTAATCCCTTTCCTTCATAACTTGATCGCTGCATGTGTTTTGCACTTTGTTTTGCAGAATAGACATTCATTGACCTCTTGTTGATTATGTAGATATTGTCCTGGAGATATGATCGGCCCATTGAATGCAGTTTCTGCAGCATGAACGTAACACGAAGAGGTATTACAGCAAGATGCTGGAAACGAGTAAATCTTCTGTACCGCCACTTCTTTTGTCTTGTTTACATTTTATATCCATAGCCTCCGGAATTTATGTGCAGATTTAGGAGTCGATCAAAGACTGAGTGAGACTCATAATGCCGGGAACCTCAGGAAACTTAAATACAAGTACAGAAACTGGTGATGGACCCAAAGAATCATGAAAGATCCGAATGAGCATACAACTTTCTTGACGGCAATTCCGTTTTTTTCATGGCTGCAGTGCACCACATGATAATGGGCAGAAAGAATCATCCATTGTACACTATACTGGCAAAGCTAGAAGAGAACTTTCATCATACATCTGTATACCCTCCTGTACTCTGGGCTTGTGTTTTTCCATTTTTGGCCAAGTATGACCGGTTTCCTCTTGTCTCTTTTACTTGTAAAACACCAGAGACAATAAGATTATATGGCATGACATTCCCTCAACAATGAGCTTCAATCTCATAATTTCTGGAGCCTTCGGTAATGTCTTCAGCTTTCGGTTCTTCACTTTCATCCACATGAGTTCCTGTACTCAACAGAGACATTGTATCTGTAACAGGTCGAGTTCTTATATAAGATGGCATTACACTGGGGGCAGTGGCTGCGAGTCGTGGCCCTTCAAAAATGAAAATCTGCAGCAAACCGACCATATGGGTTTAGTCTCCACAGTATTATGCTCTTTCATCCATAGTTTTAAAAACCAGATGAGCCGGCCAGTTCGACCGGTTCAACTAAGAACCAGCTACTCACACGGTCTAATTCTTATAAAAAAACCAAATTGCACTTTCAAAGTGGTAAACTCTAGTTGAACTGGCCGGTTTTCTATCCAACAGTTAAATCTAATTGAACATGTAGAAAAATAGGTCGACTTAAAATTAAAAAATAAAAATATATTATAATATACATATTTCATTTTACTAGATTTAGATTTAGATTTTATATTGAATTCTTATTTAATATAATAATTATATTAATAATTTTCATTATAATTTATATTTAAATTATAATATTATATAAATTTATTAGTAATATTATATTATTTATTAAATATATTGTTCAATTCATTTAAATCAGATATGACCTATAAATGCATATTTACACTGATTCTTAGTTCAATTTTGATTTTAAAAACTATGCTTTCAATTATATTTTTATTAATAAAACTCCATTTAACTCTATAAAAAAAAAACAGTGTCGAATCATATCCACCATCCGTAATTTTGATTGGTGCCCATTCAATTAGGCGATCCGCCGGTTCAGGCCAAAAAAAACAAATCTGTTGGTTTGGTAGGGAAGTGGCTATAGTTTTAAAAATCGGACCAGGCCAGTTGGTTCGATCGATTCAACTGGGACCGGCCACTCACCCGGTCCGGTTCTCATAAATAATCTAATTACACTTTAAATTAGGTCAAATCCGGTTGAATTGGCCGGTTTCCGGTCAAACCAGTGAACTCAATTGAATCGATAAAAAAATCAATCAAATTAAAATTAAAAATTAAAATATATTATATCTTTTTTATTTTATTTTATTAGACTTATATTCATATTTTATGTTAAATTTGATACTAATATAATAATTATATTAATAATTTTTATTATAAATTATAGTTAAATTATAATATTATATAGATTTATTGATAATATTATATTATTAATATTATTCATTAAATATATGGTTCAATATATTAAGCAATCCATTCAGGTTAATCGGTTACCGTACAATTTGGTTTAAAAAACTATGGAAGTAGCTCTCAAAGATAATGACAGAGAATACATAGACCCGGTACATACACCAGAGGCCGTTTCTATCGGTCCTGGCGTATACACCCGTATGGCTGGGATTGCTCTGATCAGACTTCTCCTTCACTCATAGCTGTGTGTGAGAGAGAGAGAGAGAGAGAGAGAGAGAGAGAGAGAGAGAGAGAGAGAGGGAGTTGAGACTTCGCCTTCGACTCTCCCACTTCACACCGACTCCTTCATCTCTTCCTCCGAGATCCGCTATTGTAAGACGTTCCACCCCTCTGCATCTGTCTTCCTCCTCCTCCTCTCTTGGACTGGCCTTCAATGCCGCAGCTCCGCCAGTCGCCGCTCACAGCTCTGCTGCTCCTACTCGCTTGTGGGGCGGTGGTCACCGAATGCTCCGTCCACCAGTACAGGGGCGAGAGATTCGTCAGCCGGGGGAACGCCTTCGTCGTCCACGGCGGCAGCGAGGGGATCGTCGCCCCCAAACCCGGCAAGAACGAGGCCTCTTTTATCCGGTAAGGATTCGCGGGTTCTCCTCACTCTCCGAGGTATATTTTGATGTTCATGTTGCTTTGTGAGATCAATGTGCTTTGTTTCTCTGTACGGCTGGTGCGAATTAGAGAAGATTGGAATCTTTTTATCATTAGTTGATTGACAGAGGAACTGAGCAGTTGGAGGCTTTGGATCTGGCCATTGTCGGTTTTGATAGCTTGCTTTCTCTTGTGTGTTCTTGTTCCTTATTAACGAGAGTTTATTGTCTTGTCTGCAAAATCATGGGCTACAGGACAACTGATGAAAGAGTTCTGCCCCATAATTTCGGACGAATTATCAGGGAAAAAAAAAGAGTTCTATGTGTCTGTGCTTACCAGCTAATTGCACGAGCTTGTTCCCTTAAAGAACCGTGACTGTGATAATCTCTGTGCGTTATTCTATGCATCTAACACCACCTACCGTTAATTTACTCTGCCCCAGGTTTGATAGAGTTGCATTCTTGAGGCCAAAGGGAAATATGAACTTTAGTTCGGGATCAGTCCAAGCCGTTGTTTTTGAGGTGGAAGACAGAGAGTCCATTGGAGGTTCAGCCTATGGTGGTCAGAGAGAAGTCTGTTGTACTGCCGATCTTGCAAAGCTGGGTGTTTGCACGCAGGGACAAATCATTCGTCGACCATCTTCAAAGGACCCTGATTGGCCCAGAGTGTTTGGTGTCTCATTCCACAAGAATAAAGTAGTTGCCTGGTTGTCAACAACAAAGATACCTATCACCAGAACTGGAATGTACAATTTATATTTTATCCATTGTGACCCGAATCTCAGAGATTTGGCTCTTGAAGGAAAGACTGTCTGGAAGAACCCTTATGGTTACCTACCAGGTCGAATGGCTCCACTTATGAACTTCTATGGGTTCATGTCTCTTGCTTTTGTGATCCTTGCAGTTTTCTGGTTCTCCCAGTATGCACGGTTTTGGAATGAAATTCTTCAGTTGCAAAACTGCATATCCCTAGTTGTAATTCTTGGCATGTTTGAAATGGCAATGTGGTATTTTGATTATGCTGCATTCAATCGGACTGGAGTCAGGCCAACTTGGATCACCATATGGGCTGTTACGTTTGGTGCTGTTAAGCGTACGGTGGCACGTCTCATCATCCTAATTGTGGCAATGGGCTATGGTGTGGTGAGACCCACTCTCGGTGGGCTTACCTCAAAAGTCATCATGGTGGGGCTGACTTTCTTTCTGGCTTCTGAAGCTCTGGAGTTGGTAGAAAATGTTGGCACAGTCAATGATGTTTCAGGGAAGGCTAGGTTGTTTTTGGTTCTTCCTGTGGCTTTTCTGGATGCATTCTTTATTCTTTGGATATTCACTTCTCTGAACGCAACTTTGAATAAGCTTCAGGTACTTGATCTACATCTACTAGGCAGTTATTGAATTTGCAATTTATCTGTTTTGTTTCCCTTGAATGTCGTCATCTAGCTACTCTTAACCATCCAATATTACTTTATCCCACTTGCGAGTTTGTTTCTGAACATTATGTCTTGGTTTAGTACATGATATTGCTGCCATCAATTGAGCTCTCTTCCATATGCAATATTGTCTGATGATGCTTTCTCTGCACTTGTCACAGGTCAAAAGGATGACAGTGAAACTGGATGTCTACAGAAAGTTCACTAATGCTTTGGCAGTTGCTGTGATTCTTTCTGTATTTTGGATATGCTATGAGGTAAAACTTTCTGGAGATCATTTCCATAATTTATGTTATCTATTTTCTGGCCACTTGATTCAGCTTCTCACTTTGCAAATAATATTAAGTTAAAATTACCATCTACACTTGTGTGGGAGTTTTATCTAACAGACTGGCCGGAATAAGATGTGCTTGGTTTATTTATCAGCTTTCTTATTTCATCTCTTCCTTAAATGTGGATCATGAAAATGCAGTAGATGTAATTGATATGCCTCTATTCCCTTCATCTACATTCTTTGTTTTTCAGTCGAACTTACCCATTTGGATGACTCTGTTATGCAGCTTTACTTTAAGGCAAATGATGTTTACAATGAGAGGTGGCAGAATGCTTGGATCATCCCGGCTTTCTGGCAAGTCCTGTCGTTCTCCCTTCTGTGCATTATCTGTGTCCTTTGGGCGCCTTCTCAGAATTCCATGCGGTAAAAGGACTGCACTCTATCTTGTTTACTTCTTCACTCGGTGATAATTTACGACTAATGCTTCAGCAGTTTTTCCTTGAAATCTGTCTTGCCTGCTTACAGTAATGTCCTCAAAACCCATGAACATTTGCATAAGAAATACAGGCTGCCCTAATGCATTTCTTACCATTTTTTACGGTGATTCCTTTGCCTCAGGTATGCTTACTCAGAGGAAGCGGGTGAAGAATTTGACAAGGATGAGATTAGCTTGACTCACATCAAGCCAAAGCCATTCTCCCCCGATGACGACGAAGCTAGAGCACTGAAGGGCAGCGATGGTGAGTCTGAGAACGAAGTGGAAGAAGACAAGACTGAGTGACCTATGGTCTTGTCCAATACCAAATCATCATAGTCCATTGTTGGTAGAGAATCCCCTCCTTTGCCCAAGAGAAAATTCTGCACAGGAATCTTCAGTGTTGATTGTTGTATGATGGTTCGTGTTGATTCAGTTTTGTCCGAGTCGTGACATTGCAACTATTCGGGGACACTGAAATGGTGGATCGGATTCAATGTGAGATGAGTGACTGAAAATTCACGCCTTCTAGAGAAACACGTTCTTTTGGTAGAGTTGTTACTGCTTGAGTTGGAGTCCCCTGTGCTTTTACAGCAATTCAGCTGTAATTCTTGGGTTGTTGTATGTGGTCGACCATGTGATACTGGCAATGTTTGTATGATAGAAGAGGCAAAAGAAGATTCCTTCATCCATTTCCTGCACAATAGCCTGTGATATCACATAGTCGCAGTGCAGAAGTTAGTAATCGTTTAGTCACATTGCTGTAACATTTAGATAGTCCTTTGCACCAGTTCCTAGAATTGTGCTTTTACTTTGATGCTGCTTTAATTCTTGGATTGTATTATGCAGTCGGCCATGAGATAGATGTTTTCTTCAATCACACGTGTCTGGACTCGTGAATCATAGAAACGCTAGTTCCTGTGCGACCCCTCTTGAGATTGAGGGAACTTTTGCTCATCCTTGGAATCGCCTCTTTGATATCTAACTGTGGCTCGGGTTAGTATCTGCTCTAGTTGGGCCAAGGGATCTGTCCATCTCGGGATCAAATAGTTCAGTTTCTCCTCCTCCCTTGGTGATCGTTCTTATGACCCATTTAGCCGTGTTCGTCCTAACCTTGCCATTACGGGAGTGATGGGGGCGGAAATTTCACATTTTGGGGATAGCATCTATACTAATGACGGACTAGAATGGCGATTTCAGCGCACCGGGAAATCTGTAGTCTGCAAGTAAAGGTTCATTGCCAGGTCCAAGAAAGAGACTGCTCGGTTATGTAAGACTGCCGAGGGGAAAGTCTGACAAAACATGTCCTTGGAGTATACGACCGACTCCCTCGGAGATTCCCCTAAGGTTTACTATCGGTCGAGCGGTCGGCATTTATGAGAAGAACGTGCTCGAGCGCATCATATGGTTGCAGCAGTTGCTTTCCTCCGCCCACTTGATACGTGTTCCAACTTGGACCTATGAATGAGACTTCACATGATGATAACCAATCGGCTTCGCACACCGCGGTCAATCCCAGGTTTCACGAGCGAAGAGAGCGCATGGGAAATGACTGCCACTTTATTCTCGCGAACACGTAATTGTTATAAGTCCATATTCCCACACAAACGCAGCCGACGGACAACTCACCGAGAGCACTTGGCGGGTTAGGAATCGGATCCTTGTTCTCCGACTTGAGGGGTCAGAGCATAATTTTTGCCTTTCGTAGTGCCTTCTTAGTTCGAACCATTCCGATTATTGATCTGGAACGTTGATTCATCAATCCTATGTATATCATCTTTTCTTTCTTCTTTTTTTAATCATCCTGGCGTGGAGGAGTAAGCGAGCGGGGCCTACCCAGGGGGCTCTCCCATTTGAAATAGACAGGAAGCATATTTTCTGCATTTCAAATTCAATGCCGATCACCGTGCCAATCTCCGTCGATCAACTTTAGCATCCGAATCTTTTCTTTTTCGGGTATCCTTTATTCCGATCATTTGGGATCGATGCCTCTCCTTTCGCAAGTGGTGAGCTCTCATAGCTTTGTTTTACGGCAGTTGATTCCAATGGAGAGGAAACCTTTCAGGTTGGCTTGGCCGCCGCCCAGTGACGTTTATCTACATTGCCCCCCCTTTCTTTTTTCCCCTCGATATGCACGGATCAGCGCAGTAAGAGATAAAAGTTTCCGCAGCCATGAATTTCCTTCTCATTCATGAGAACCCGATTAATGAATCTCGTTTATGATGATGGAAAGAGATGCGGAATCGTTACATTATTGGAGAACAGATAGGGCACCCACTATAACTGCTCTCGGTTTGGAAGTAAGGGGTTCTGAGTTATGTCCTGATTCGTGGGATTTCTTTTATCCCGCTGTAATTGTCAAGAGAGGAAGAAGCTGAGGGAGTGCTTTCACTTTTTCAACCTCTATGGATTCCCTGTACAAATTTTGCTTTTATCTGCTGGAATCCAGTTGAGTGAGGGCAACTTCGGACAATTTTAGGACAACCTCCTAAGGACCTCCATCTCATGGACTATAAAACGCAAGCAAATGGACCATCTTCTGCAGTTAGTTTCAGGAGAGTGGAGCTGGTAGCACTCAAGAAGAGGGGAAAGGCACAGAAATGCCAATTTTTGGATACCGCTCAAGAAAGAGAATTACTAATCGTAGACACCATGAAATGCCCCAGTTTCGCACTTACCAAGAAACTGTACGATCCGGCTATGGCACTCCGTTGGTCTCCAGTTCCGATCTTCCTCCTAGAGAAGAAGAGAAGAGGGGGCAGATGGAAGATCTGTCGGGTGGAGGCTCCCAGGGGTCGTTCTACCTGAAGCAGAAGCACTATGCAATCCTAAATTCCGCAGGCATCCAGGTTAACCCGTTCACCCGTCGAAACTCTGCGGAGCAAAAAAGGGTGCGGGCTATGCTCCAGAAGGGCATTTACTTAGACGACAATAAAATGGTACGCAGGTGTCTAACTCGTTACTTAAGGAATCTCCAGTAATTAGGTATTGTTAATCATCTCTCTTTCCTCCCCTCTTCAACTGAGCGAACGCTTTCCCCATATTTAAGCGGTGCTTGCGCCATCAAAATAGTAGGCCCAGCATGAGCGCCGATCTCCAAAGAGGAAAGAACTAAGGACTAATAGTAAGGATATCAAATGGGTTGATCGGGTATCATTGGGTTCTGTTGTGACATATAGTTGATGGTTTATGCTAGTTGGTTGTAAGAATAACTTCTCTCGTTTCCTTGGTATATAAAAGAGAATGCTTGCTTATGAAGATTGCACAATTAAATTATGAGTGCAGCGATACAAGGTGACTGATACAGGCAAAGATTACTTTGCACTGTATGCGAAGATGCTGAGAATCACTGGGAGCGATGATCCTTCATGCTGGAAATGGTATCAGGACCAAGAGTAAGCTTAAATTTTGATTTTATGAGCTCCTAATTATAAAAAAAGATTCTAAATCGATATGGGATGCTCATTGCAGCACATACCAGTCCATCGACTCTATGTTAACGTACTGATTTTCAGGATTTACACGTGCAGAGGGACAGGACATGAAGTGGCAGAGTCAGTTGACGTAAAATGGCTCCAAGTTCGTGGTATGTTTAGCACTGCAAATCTCGACCAGAACACACTTTATCAAGTGTCCTTTAAGGTTAAAGTAACCAAGTCGGAGTTGTTGGGTATTCGCCTCTTTGTAAAGCTTGTCCTTCCAGATGGAAGCAAGCAGGAGAATCCTATAGATCTGAAGGACCTCAGGCTCAATGAGTGGAAAGACCTGATGGTTGGTACGTTTCAGACCTCATACAACACGGTTGGAAACTTAGATGTCTCTCTGGAACAACTCGACTCCAGCTGGAAGAGAGGACTTGCTATCCAATGTGTCAAGATTGTTGCCACGAAGTGAATGAAGAGACTCAGCATATAAACATATATATAGACATACTAAATCTGTATTTGCAACTTCTCCCGTTGACAGTAGTATCCACATGCAGGCTCATATCCTCAGTTACGTGTTTGTATTGTCAGAATCTCGGCAGTAATAAATTGTTTGCAGCGAAGTAACTGTTAGGAGGAACAATGCCGACCAAGCATATTAATTCCTCCTCATGAGCACAATTCTTCTGATTTTGCTTGAGGACTCAGATATTATTTAGCATGAATTTCCAGTTTGCAGGCTCGGGCCACTAATGAAGTTTGCCTTTTCTAGAATTCACAACGAATTGTCTTCTTCAGTGCCTGATCCGTCTTCAGCTGCTTATCATCTCTGGCAACTCTGCGAGCAACAGTTTTCGTGATAGTACACGCTTTTATCCATGGACAGCCTTTTGGAATCTTCAAGTCTATGTTTTTGTTTTGTCTACAAGCGGTTCCATTTCAATTACCTGAAGTTTTGAACTTAGAGTGACTCGAGGCATTCAACAGGTCCTGAGTATTTTAACCATGGACTTAGTATTATCATTGGCTACTCACAAGTGAATGTCCAATCCACCTGCATCAACTAACTCTGGGGGCTAACTTTTGGGATTTCTTGACACTTAAAAAAAAAAATATATATATATATATATATATATATATCTTCCTGAGATCCACAACTTACATAAGAAAGCCAAAGAATGGTAAGTTTATGGATCAAACTGCAGAAGAAGTAAAGAAAAAGAGGGTGAAAATCTTGTTATGACACAGCAGGCTCTTAACAGAACTTATTGTTGTGAGACTCTGGCGTCAACAAATCTCATTATTTCTTGAGTATCTTTGCGATGGCATGGCCTTCTGAGATTCGCACTTGCTCAGAGATGCCAAAGTGTGCCATGAGAAGCCAAACATGACACAGAAGCTCTCCTCCTTTGCTCAGTCTCTGTGCATGCTGGTGACCTTCGCAGTGGCAAGCTGCGTACAGAAGTGCTTCTCCCCATATCTTGCTGATCATTTTCCATTTCTTGTTTACATCCATGATTTCGTTCAGCTGTGATGTGAGCTTACAAGCATCGAACAGCACAGACTTGCTCTTCCCACCCTTGGTTAGACCTGGATGGAGGTCAGTCTTCACAGCTAATAACCTGTGGCAAGCCTGGCAAAGAACCTGTGACTTCACTGACTTGTGTGGTGCTTTGCAGTCTGTGCACAGCTTGTTGCTCTTGTTTTTCCACAGCCTTTTCAATCGACAGTAAAACACATCCCAGAGTGCTTGATTCTCCGGACCATGCTTCTTTGACATACTTCTCTGTTCCTCAAAGTACTTTTGAGCCTCAAGTGAAGTATCTGCATAACGAAGCTGGCCTATCCCTGTCGGTAACATAAAAGGGTGCATAACAAGCAGGTACAGCACATACCTCGAGACTATCTTGCTCATCTTGTAGTTCGTCCTGGCTTCACCACGTATCTCTCTCATATCTTTGCGGTCTTTGAAGTGGCAGAGCTCAGTGGCAATGTGCCAGATGAGGATGCTCTGGTCAAACTTGATGTTGTCCGTACTCCATGTCATGGCATCATGGTTGCTCCGTTTGAGGATAAGTCCAGCTTTATATACGGGTGACACCGTTTTGATGTCAGGGCCACTGGTGCTGGAAAGCTCACGTTCTGCTTTATCCTTCAGATGCTTGCAAATCCAGTCTTTCATGCTATTCTGGAAGGGTTTGTCGGATATAAAGAAGTATTTCCGCAGCTTCTCATAATAATTTGTGAGCTTCAACGTGCTCAGGAGAGTCCAAGGTTTATCCCTCAGAGACAGCTCCAGAAGACTAATCTGTGCCACTTCGTTTGACCACCTGGATTGTGCGTAAAACTGAAGTGAACCGATGACCTTCGCTTTGTAATGGCTTTGGTTTTTCAGAACCCACACCTTAGTCCAATCCGACGAAATCATCATCAATGTAGAGTATATCTCCAGCAGTATAGCTAATCCAAGAAGAGTGAAAGTTATGCAGATATCGGCTCTTGAGTAGTTCGTCCACTCCACCACGGAGAAGAAGACAAGCACACCACATGTTAAAGAAAGAGTTATAGTTCGCCGAGCAATGCCCCAGTGACTGTACAGGAGTAACCCCTTGGTGTAGAGCAGGTCGTACATGAAACTGAGCTCAATTTCGACTATCCTGAAGGCTCTTTCAGAGTCCATGTCCTTGAACATGGACTTACTGCTGCCAAGATCGCTGAGGCTCAGGATGAGGTCGACAAAGAGCGGCTTGAAGATCTGGAAGAGACTGGAAGCCCTGAGCAGATCTGTAGCCTTCTCATCATGAACGTTCCGATCAATGGAGAGGTCTTCTGGTGCCTGAACCTCAATAACCTGATCGACTGTCACCTCATAGCCCTCTTCTTTCTTTAAGTTGCATCTCTCTGTTATCTTGGGGTATATGGGACCCAATTCAGGAGGTGAGAGCATGGAGTCCCGGAGCTGGCTCTTGCTCGCGAAATACAAGGACAGAGTCCGCTCAGTGTACTTAATGAAGCCGGCAGCAATCATGGCCACAGCCAGGACCGAGAGAGGGGACCCTGTCAGGGCTAAGAAATAGATATAAAGCACTAGACTGGTCTGCGCAGCAAGCCGAGCCAGATGCCGGAGCCACAGCTCGTTGTCTTCCAGAGAGTATGCAGTGATTGTGTCAGGGCCTCCCAGGTGAAGCAGGAGGAATGGGGCCCAGAATGCTATGAGCTGATTGTTTGGATCGAGCTTCCCGGTCACCTCCTTGACGTTTGCCAGCCGGTTTGAGAGGATGCCGAGGGCAAGAGTCGCCACAGAGTCACTGGTTAGGTACGTAGCCCACACAAAGGCTTTCAGTATGGGGTTGTGGGTGGACTTTCTTCTGCTACCCAGAGTCACAAGTATTAGCTGCAAAAGGACGCTGAAGAGGACAACAAACCGCAGCTCCCATGTCTTCCACCAGTTTCTGATATGTGGATTGACCAACTCCATTGCCAACCTAAAGTTGTTTCACTTGCCTTTTGTTAATTTATAAACTTGAAAATCACGATACAATAATGTGGCCAATGGCCGAACACATGTCGATGAAATTCAGGTGAGTCTAGGACATCTTCCTGAGATGCTAGATCTTACATTTTTCCATGAGGAAAGCTGGAAATCCTAATCTAGCCTTAATTCATACTCCTCCGCAAATCTGAAATGAAGTCATCTGTATCCCTTGCCCACGTAAATAACTCTCACATGCGTTGTGAACTAATCAAACGCCTGGGGACCTCACTTAGCTTTTACAGGCCCTGGATTGCTTGCTCGCTTTTGATTTATTACTGAAGTTTCCTCATAATTGTAAATTCTTTATAGAAAATATTCATACCAAAGATCAAAATATTGGAGTCAGAGTGACATACTAACGAGGTCTCTAGTGTACTGAAAGAAATTCTTCTAGCAATAAGCCAATCATTCAATCTAAGATTCTGACTGGTATTTGCTTAAGAAGAAGTGCTGGCTTGTTAAACAGTACTTTCTACAATGAAGGCGAAGCCGACAAAACACCAAATGAAAGATTGTATTTTGGAGCTGACATCAGACTATGAGAACATGTACGGTAAAAATATACAAAATCTACGCTGACCTTTTACAGTGGGCGTGACTACAATGAAGCGGATTTGCAGCAAATGGGTGACCTTCTCAGACCAATCTTTGGCTCTAAAACTCAGCAGGCTCGAAGGTACGAATTGTTTTGTGTCGGTGGAGGTTATCAAAGACGAAACCCCATTTGAACAGTCATTCTACTAAATAAAGAGTGAAAAGAGAGAGAGAGAGAGAGGGAGAGAGAGTGGCACACTGTACAAGGAATCCTTTTCGCGTGCTTATTAGTCAGTCACACACAACATTGTACATTAAGAACGTACGTGATTGTGCATCTCTTTTCTCGTTCTGATCAACCCACTTTGCAGAGAGAATATGCTTCTTGCCCTCTTGGTCAAGAAATCTTTGCGTACTTCCTACTAGCCAACACAGAGGGAGAAAGGAATAAGAAAAAGGAAAAACGAGGCAAACTGCTTTAGTAGCTAACTAAATCAAGCTGGCGACTAGGATTCAATTGGACAAGAAATAGACTGAAAACTAAGTCCTGGCTGCTCGGTCACAATGGTCAGTCTTCAACAAGATTGAGTTAAAAATGAAATTATACGGGCACTTGAAGCAGCTTCAGTTGATCATCTCTTTTCGGCCATAGGATCAACTTAAGTGGATCTTAAGAGCAGAGTGAAAGTTTGATCTGATGGTTTGGTTGTGACAAGTGATGAGAGAAAGAAGATAGGGAAAGGGGAAAACGTGATACATCTGGAGTAAAGGAGATTCTCATCTGATGAGTGCATTTCCTCGAATGGAAGCAAACAGAAAGTAAAACTTGATGCCCAAGTGATGGAAAATTCGGAGGTGCTTATCACACAGCTAATTAATTATATGATTCCTCTGGTGCCTCTGCTACACTACAGAATCAGTGGATGACACCCAATGGGTCCTCCCCAAACATGCACTCTTGTTCCATGTCAAGGTATAGCTCGAAGGAAGCCTCACAAGGTGCCAAACATAGTTGGCAGTGAGACCCTTCTGCATCATTTTAAGCTAGTAGCATAGATTAATCAAAGCCCAGAGAGCTCCTGGAATCAAAATTAAGGTGTAATATAGATTCCATGAACTAAATGTAACAGGATTTTGATTTTGGGGAAAGGGCTCAGACACTGGGAAGGAAAGAAATCAGGTTGAGTCCATGTATTATGAGGGTGAAACAAGAGCCTTTTTTTTGCTCTATCCAACTGATTCATTGAACATCAAATATTTACTGTCCTTCCTTGCAGTTCGATCATCAGACTAGTTTGCTCTCACTTTGCTGAGATAACAGAGTAGGTGCAATTATAAATTTGCAGTTGAACTTGCATTGATGTTTATGTCTCACAAGTGAACTTAGAACTGGAATACTGACTTGTAATTAAATTTCTCACTTGCAGTAGATGAGACAGTACATGGAATTGTGGAGCACGAAGCTCTACCTTCCTTGATGTATAAAGCATACATTTCCTACAATTTGTAACAAATGAGCACTTGGAATAAATTGCATACAAACTTGTCTATCTTTTTAATAACAAATAATGTGCATACAGCTTATTACAACTGCCACAATTTGGCTTTGCGTCTACTAGGAAACATCATTGTAAGCTAACGTAGTGTCATATGTGGAAAGATAGAGATTCCGGTATGATATGAATATAATATGGAAGACGTATGATATGATCACCTGTGAAGTATAAAACAGAATATTATTTGGTATGAGGGAATAGAACGGACTCTGTCATCTGGCACAAATCTTGTGGCTGCAGATCAGGAAACTTTCCTTATCTGGTGATGAGCTTTGCGACAGCGTGGCCTTGAGAGGTGTTGAGCTGCTTGGAGATGCCAAAATGTGCCATGAGAAGCCAGACATGGCTCAGAAGTTCCCCTCCTTTGCTCAGTCTCTTTGCATGCTCATAGCCTTCACAGCAATAGGCTGAATATATAAGTGCCTCTGCCCAAACATTGCTGATCAAGTCCCATCTCTTTGGAGCGTTTCCCATCTGTTTCAGTTGTGAAGCTAGGCGACAGGCATCAAACAACACTGACTTGCTCTTCCCACCTTTCATTGCACTTGGCTTGATTTCAGTCTTCACTTCTTGCAACCAATGACTGGCCTGGCACAGAGACTGGGATTTGGCGGATTTACATTTCGGATGGCAGGGGCTGGATTCCTTGTCTTCACTCTTCCAATTACATTTTGACAGAGAAGTAATGCTCTTCCACTCCAACTGAACCTTGGGATCCTTCTGTCCTGTTAATATCGTTTGCTCCTCAAAGTACTTCTGTGCCTCCTTTGAGGTGTCAGTGTATCGGAGCAAGCCTATCCCAGTTGGCATCATAGAAGGGTGCATGACAAGGAGATAAAGCAAGTACCTCGAAACTTTCTTGCTCAGCTTGTAGTTCGTCATTAGCTTGCCTTGTCTGCTGGCCATCTCATCCCTGTCCAAGTAGTAGCAGAGCTCGGTTGCAATGTGCCAGATGAGGATGCTCTGGTCAAACTCAATGTTGTCGACGCTCCATGCCATATCATGCTGATTCTTCATTTTGAGGATCACACCTGCATCGAAGGAGATCTCGCTGATGTCTCGATTGCCTATTTTTTTCTTTAGATGTTTGCAAATCCAGTCTTTCATGTTATTCCTAAACTCTGTATACGTTATACGAGAATGCTTCTGCAATGTCCGTTCAACCTTCCCAAGCCATGGAATGTAGCGGACTAACCATGATTTTCTCCCAAGAGAGAGCCATAGCAGGCTACACTGTGCCACTGATTCTGACCACTTGCGTGGTCTATATATATTCAACTGAAAGGGACGAACAATGAGGGCTTTATAAGTATTTAGGTTCTTCAGCAGCCAAACACTTGTCTGGTCTGATGAAATCATCTGTAAAACTGAGTGGCACTCTATCAGAATTGCTGCTCCAAGAAGCGAGAAAGTTATGCAGATGTTGACCCTCAAGTAGTTCTTCCACTCTTGTACGGAGAAGAAGACAACCACAGCACATGTCAAGGAGAGAGTAATGGCTCGATGAGCAATGCTCCATACCCTGTAAAGAAGGACCGCCTTTGTATAGAGTAAATCGTACATGAAACTGAGCTCAATGGCAATGATCTTGAAAGCATTCTCAGGGTTCATGTCCATGAACATGGCTTTGCTGTTGCCAAGATCATTGATGTTCATGATTAAGTCGACAAACAGGAGCTTGAAGATCTCAAACAAACCGGAGGCTTGGAGTAGTGTGCGGGCTTCTTCATCAGGCATATTATTGTTGACAGCGAGGTCGTCCTGCACAGCAATCTCGACAACCTCATCAACTGTCACCCGGTAACCTTCATCTTTTTTCAAGCTGTATTGCTCCATTATCCTTGGATAGACAGGACCCGATTCAGGGGGCGAGAGCATGGAATCTCGTAGCCGATCCTTGCTTGCCAAGTACAGGGACAAGGATCGCTCCCCATACTTGATGAACCCGACTATGGTCATCGTCGCTGCCAGGACCGCGAGAGGGGAACCAGTTAGGGCTAGGAAGTAGATGTAGCCCACTAGACCGGTCTTCGCAACCAGTGTCGCAAAGTATCGGAGCCACAGCTCATTGTCTTCCAACGAGTAGGCTGTGATGAAATCTGTTCCGCCTAGATGGAGGAGGAGGAATGGGGCCCAGAAGGCAGTGAGCTGATCATCCGGGCTCAGGCTTCCTGTTTTCTCCTTGATGTTTGCCAGCCGGTTGGAGAGCACGCCAAGGGCGAGAACTGCAGCCCAGTCGGCAGTTAAGTATGTGGACCAGACTGTGGCTTTAAGGAGACGAGAATACATAGACTTCCTTCGGCTGCCCAGGATGACGAGCATTGCTTGTAGGAAGGCACTGAAGAGTACAATCAACCGTATTTCCCAATCTTTCCACCAATTCCTGATATCTGTCGTAATCAGCTCCATCATGTCCTAAAACTGTAAGAATCTTCTCAAGTTAGTGTCAAATTCGGGGAGAAAAAATGGGCTAGTCGGCTGTTTGGTTCCGTACTCGATAAACTAATCGGTTTGTAAGTCCTCCTAGCTCTCAAGATTTCCAACCAGCCACTGTGGTAGTTCTGTCTTCTAAAAAAGATTCATTCTTCATTAAGAAAAATTCTGCAGACTATTAGCAACAACGAATGAACATATGGCTGATGAATTCAAGAAGTTGTAACTGCAGTAAACCAAATATACAGGATGTTTCTTCTTCCATCTTGCTGTATGTCCCTTCAGTAGCTCTTAGGTGTCATCTAAATACACAAATACTTTGAAACTCTTGTCATGGACTAACATTTTAAGATGAGATAACTGGAGTCACTCTTTCCCCACTCATCAACTCTTAGGTCATGCTTGGTAAGTTGGGAGCTGTGACAGAACAACATGTACCATTCCTGTCTCATTATTCTGGAATTAACATGCCTCTGCAATTCTTTGAACTGAAGAATTCAGAACAAAGAGAAGGCAAAGGAAAAGGCTATATTCCATTCTTTCACCTAAGAAGTGTGCTTCATGTTGAGGATGTTTGGATCCATTGCATTCGCTTTTGTCTTGAAACCAAGAGGTTACATGTTAGTCTTTATCAGGTGGGATGCCACTGGAGGTGCCTGGTTTACTTGCGTTCCCATGATTATTTCGGTGGAACACCGATGTGGGATTTAATGTTAAAATTGAAATAAACTGTTCTGGATTGAAGTTTCATCACTGCGGGCTTTCACATGTCCATCTATTTTTTCTTTCTAACTATATCCTACTGCGCCCTAAGACAAAAGTCTACACAAATTTCATCTTCCATGTTATTGTCTCATTAACCCAATATGGAGGCAACCGTTTCATTTTTTTTTTCCTATTGCAAAGGAGATCTTTGGTTAGCAGAGATACAGGAAAGAAAGGAATAACAGATAGGAGGACTCCACCAGTAAGAATCATACGCAAACCTCTTGGTTTCAAGTTAAAGGTGATGCTACTCCAACAATCCGGTTCTCTCATCTATTTCATATATATACTATACCAGAATGTTCACTCAAGACATGATTTGGAAATTTTAAGAGAGAGAGATATAGGTAGAGAACAGGCTCGGTGGGGGGGG
>CXYZ01012656.1:2362422-2440537 GCA_900006705.1 Sonneratia caseolaris
GGGTGGCGTGGGGTGCGGTGGGGGGGTGGACATACAAAGTGCTTGGAATTAAAGCATAATCATCCATCTCATACGCCTACTGATCACCTGCAACTCCCAGGTATTTAAAGTGTCCTGATGATAGTTCGCATTGGAACAGGAGGATGAATTGATCAATGCAGGAAAACAGATAAAACATAACCTTCAGATTCAACCCCAGATTTCACCCAAGAAAGAAAGAAAGAAAACATGCAGATGGATGCCATAATTCAAGATCAGGACTTGCCTTTCCACACAGAGATCGTCTGAAACAATGCTCCTGTGGCCCGCCCCTTGATTTGAATTCTCTCAGCCTGCGTTCACTGCAATAGCTTTGAGTGGGCACTGAATGCAACCTGCAGAGAGTGCTTTATAAAGGAGAGGGGCTGAGTGGGGAAGGAGGAGGAGGAGGAGGAGAAAGATTGAGGCATACAACTAGCAATCCATTCAGTACTGATTAAGTTTCATGCTGAGACAGCAGAGTTTCTTGATCCCGTCATCTACATTAACTTCAGATGGAAGATTGAAAGTACAGCAGTAGTGAACTGTCCCACTTTAACTTGTTCAAGTTCGGTAGTGTCTCATGCTAGCCTCCTAAGGCATCTCTCTAGTCTGTTCTGGCTAAATCAGTCCACAGCCCAGGGAATGCTTCTAGGACAAACATCAGCTCTTATCGAGTGATCATCCTCATCCACAGTCAATCGCATCCACTTAGTCTTACTGGATCCTGTAATGGAGAAAGACTCCATAATTTAAAAAAATACATTTTTCCCGTAATTAAAAAAATTAATTCCATTGAAAAGTGGCATATATCTTTCAGGAAAAGAAAGTAATAAAGTCAGAAATCCCAACTTGGGATCTAAGTGATGCGAAATGCAGGGAATTGTTTTCCCAACGACCATCAAGTTTAGTTTGTTCCTGGAAGAGAATTGTTTCTTCGGCAATTAAGATACATGCCTTCACCTATCGTGGGAAGAAGAAAAAGGTACATGCCTTGAAGTCACCAGCACGTTTTGTTAAAAACTTGCAAAGGCTAATCCAACACACTTGAGTCGATATCATATCATATGATGCGGACATTAAGACGTAGCTCATTGTACAGCCCTATCCAATTAACAGGGCCACATCCTGAGTTCTGCTATAGATGTGATGGTATATAAAATTGTCCAGCATGTAATGAATAAGTACTTGGAAGTATAGAACGTAAACATGTTTTGGGTACAAGTTGACATATATATAAGCAAGATGGAATAGGATAGAGTCTATTGTCAGGCACAAAGTAAATGGCTGCAGATTGGTAGGCTGGATTTCCTTATCCTTTATCTGAGTTGTTGGTAAGCGCAAAAACTACAAGTGCTAGCATGGTTTTCAGAGGAGCCTTTCAACAGCAGGATCTCGAGGGTGTTTCATCTTGGAGGCGCCAAAGTGTGCCATGAGAAGCCAGACATGGCTCAGAAGCTCCCCTCCACCGCTCAGTCTCTTTGCATCCTTATAGCCTTCACAGCAGTAGGTATTCTGAACACATAAGTGCCTCTACCCAAAACTTGCTGATCAAGTCCCATCTCATCTCAGTGCTCTCCTTTTCATTCAACTCAGATGCTCAGCAGAAGGCATCTGAAAACACCAAACTCTCATTGCACTCGACTGGATTTCAACATTTGTCACACTTTTGCTCTTCACTCTGAGCAAATGTTGACTGGCCCCGCCAAAGATCCTGGGATTTGGCTATCCTATGTATCAGACTGCAGTCGGGGCACTTCCTATTTCCTCTTCTTAATATATTGATAACGCTTTTCCATACAAGCCAAACCTTCAATTCTGTTAACTCTTGCTCCTTAAAGTACCCATGGGGCCTCCCCTAAGGCAACAGTATATTGGAGCAAGCCCATCCCTGTCGGTATCATAGAAGGTTGCATTATAAGGATATAAAGCATGTACCTGGACACCATCTTGCTCCGCTTGTATTCCTCATGTGCTCGCCCGACTCCTGGCCATCTCACTCCGGTCAGAATTGTAGCAGAGGTCAGTTGCAATATGCCACATGAGGATGCTTTGGTCAAACTCAATATTGTCTGTACTCCATTTTAGACGAGGGTTCCTGTAAGCCCCTCAGCATCCCGACCCAAAGGGCTGCTATGCGGGCCTCGACTGCATAGCAATGGAGGGCCCGAAACGGAGAGGGACTGCCCTAACGATCCTCCTGGAAGACCATGTTCCTAAGGAGAGGGAGCGGCAAGGCGGGACTGCTCTCGCAAGCAGTGCTCGAGGGCGACGCACGGGAGCAGACCAGACCCTCCCAGGGACCATGCCAAGTCAGGCTGGTATACCACGGACGCCCGAGAGCTCCCGCAACCTCGCCCTGGAAGCGGGCGACCTTACCGCTAGGAGTGCCATAAGCAAAAGGCCATAAGGCGAGCGGCCACGGCAGCGCGGCATTTCGGGAACCAGGAATGGATTTGGGGGCAGGCGCATTGAACCACGGCCAAGCAGGGTGTCGGTGGGACTTAGCCGAGCCAAACCGGGGATGAGCTGGACAGCACTCCGCCCCACTTGGCCTGTCAAGTCCTAACTTTGCAGCCGCCCTCCGCCTACCCGGTAGACAGGGAAGGTGTAGCTAGCCAGTACTGGGCTATTACCCCAGGAAAAGCTTAAAAGGGGAGGCAGCCGAAGGAGGAAGGGACACGGAAGAACACCAGCAGAAGGAAGGAGGGAAGTTCTGGCCAGCTAGCAAGCGCGGGCAAGCAAGCAAGTCCAGACGGAAGGCCGGAAGAGCTGATTCCAGCTTCTGCTGTCAAGGCGATCTTCCCGGGCGAAGATCCCCTGTCCAGGCGAGGAGTGCGGGTGTAGGAAGCACCAGAGGCATATGCTTGGAGTGTTCCGTGATCCCTTGTAAGGGTTTTGCTTTTCCTTGTATACCGAGTTGTGAATACGAGTGAGATTTCCCTTGTAAGTGCTCTGTTGTGTTCTGTTTGCTGTTGTGCTTGGTTGTGTTGGGCTGTGCTGTGTATTTGGGTTGGCCGAGAGTGCGTGTTGCGCTGCTCAGCACCCTCGCAGGGAAGGAAAAATTTGGGTCAAGCCTGAGCCCTGTGACAGTTCCCTTGGTGGATCAAACCTGCATTAATTGAAGGTGATCGTGCGAACATCTGGACCACTATCTTATACTTCAGATGTTTGCAGATGCAGCATTTCATGCAATTCCCGAATTTTTTATGAGTCATACTACGACGCTTCTGCCACATCTCCTCAGCCTTCCTGAGTCATGGAATGGTACGTATCAAACAAGATTTTCTCCTGAGAGAGAGAGATGTAGCAGGCTAAACCGTGCCAATAATTCTGACCACCTGTGTGGTCTATATAAACATAAATGAAGGAAACTGATGATGCTACATTTATATCTATCTTTGTTCTTCAGCAGCCAGATGCTTGTCCAATCTGATGAAATCATCTGTAAGATAGAGTGGCACTCAATCAGAATCGCCGCCCTGAGAAGCAAGAAAGTTATGCAGATTTCAACTTGCAAGTACTTCTTCCACTCTTGTGTGGAGAAGAAGACGAGGATGCACATGTCAAAGAGAGAGTACTGACTCAACGAGCAGTGCCCCAGATGCCGTAGAGCAGAATTGCCTTTGTGTAGAGTAGATCATACATGAAGCTGTGCTCGATTGCAATGATCTCAAAAGCATCCTCAGGTTTCGTGGCCGTTAAAATGGATCTGCTGCTGAGAAGATCAATGACGGTCAGCATAAGATCGACAAATTAGACGAGCTGGAGAGTCTTGAATAAGCAGTAGGCTTGGGGTAACGAGTAGCTGGCTCTTTCATCGGGCTTATAATTGCTGACTCTGAGGTCTTCTGGCGCGACAATCTCGGTAACCTCTTCAACCTTCACAGGGTACCCCTCATCTTTCTTCAAGCTGTATGCCTCCTTTATATTGGAATATATGGGACCAAGTTCGGGAGAAGAGGCCATGGAGTCTCGTAGGCAGTCCTTGCTTGCTCGGTACAAGGACAGAGTCCGCTCCCCATACTTAATGAACCTGACCGCAGTCATGATCATGGCCAGGACCATGATAGGGGAGACTGTAAGTGCTAGGAACTAGATTTACCCCTCCAGCCCAGTTTTCACGACCAGCGTCCTAAGGTATCGGAGCCACAGCTCGTTGTCTTCCAAGGAGTAGGCAGTGATTGAATCTGGTCCGCCTAGGCAGTGAGCTGATTGTTTGGGCTGATGTTTCCTGTTTTCTCCTTAATGTCCACTAGCCCGTTGGAGAGAACACCGTGGGCAAGAATCGCAGCCCAGTCAGCAGTTAAGTGCATGGACCAGACCACGACTTTAAGGAAAAGGGGATGAGAGGACTTCCTTCGGCTGCCCAGGGCAACGAGCATTATTTGTAGGAAGGCGCTGAAGAGCACAATCAGTCGCATTTCCCAGTCCTACTACCAATTCCTAATGTCTGCCCCAATAAGCTCCTTCGCGGCTTCAAACTGTAAAGAAACCTTCTGAAGTTTATTAGTGCTTAAATTTGGAAAATAATTATGAAAGGAGGGGCTTCTTGGCTGTTTGACTGAACATTTGTATTGGAATTTTATAATCCGGATAATTCTAAGATCGTACGTGCTAAAATCGAAAATAGTGCATTAATGTAAACGAAAGTGTACTTGAATTCATAATCGGAACATGCACGGTGGTGGGGTGTGAATCTTCTAATTCTACTCTAACTAATATGATATTAGAAGGACCCAATTTATAACGTGCAACTTATGAACCACAATTCTAAATTGTACATAAGTGCCTGTAATTTATTAATTTTTAATTTTACTAATCAAAGAAATTTGATATTACTTTATGATATATGCATATTGATTCATATACTTTACAAGTTATCCATCGAAACCCTATTATAACTTGAATTGAATCAGATCACTCAATCGGGTCAACTACTATTTAAATAGCACAGATACACGATTAATGATATAATTGTTGGACCATAATTATTGGAATGAATCCAGCGATCCGTGCTGCTGCTGATGAATTCAAGAAATCATAGCTGCAATTCCTTGGGTTGTAACGGGCTAACAATGTTAAGACAAATACATCGATCTGGTGTCAACAGTAACAGTAAAAAAATGTATACTATTCATACCTTATTCAGGAATCAGCACGACTCTGAACGGTCGTTTGAATTTATGGGCTCAAAAGGAAGGGAAATGCAATTCTACAATGCAAAGGAAAGGAAAGAGCTGACCATGTCCAGCCTATCACATGAGAATGTTGCTTCTGGTAAAGGTGGTCCGGTACCGTCGTGCCAGCTTCAGCCCGGAACAAATAAGTTATAGATTAATATGATCAGGTGAAATCCCGCATTTGATTTCCACGCTTTCAAGGAAAAATAGTACTATAAATTTATTGCTTGTTATACATTCTTCTCTCACCACTGTCACGATTACGATCTTATACCCAGATGATATTTGATTTTGAGCTCTCATGCACACAGCATATGATCACTCTACTGCCGCTAGGGGTTGGCAATGAAATCAACCTGACCCGCGGTGAGCGCTTTATACAAGGAGAGGAGCTGAGTAGAGGAGGGAGGAGGAGGAGGAGAAAGATTGAGACATACAACTAGCAATATCCATTATGTACTGATCAAGTTTCAGGAAACAAATTTGTGGAATTTCTTGATCCTATCACCTACAATATCAACTTCGAACATAAAATTGAAAGTCCAGCATGGGTGAATTCCCCTGCCTTAATTTGTTCAAGTTCCACCATTACCAAGTGATCGTCCAGGATCACACTGATCGATCGTGTTCGATGCTCAGTTGGATGCAGCCTTGACCGTCACTGAATCTGTTAATGGTGAATGATCCCCTAAAAAGTTAGAGAAGAACTGGAGCATGATCAAAACGTTCTCCGGGAATTTAACAAAAAGAAAAACCAATTCCATTAATAAAAGGTTAGAAATCACAACTTGGGATCTAAGTAATGCTAAATGCGAGAAATGCTTTCCCAACAACAATCGATTAGACTATTCCATCGGCAGAATTGTCTCTCTGGCAATCAAGATATATGCCTTCACTTGTCAATAGGGAAAAAGATATATGCCTCCTGTCACTTGTACGGGCTGTTAAACTTGCAAAAGCTCAATCAACCCGCTTAAGTTGATGTCATATCGAATGTGATGTGAATGTATGGATCATACTTTTAGGAACATGCTATCGACATCACAGATTTTAACAAGATAGGTCTAGGCAGTTTGATACAAAGTTATGTGAATTCAGGAGGTTGAGCTGCTGTTGCTGACAACCCTGTGTCAGGTTTCATTCGAGTTCGTGTTATCATGGGCTTGAATCGCTATGTCACGGCTTTCCATTAGGTAGCCCATTACTCCATCCTGTTGATTGGACCATATCATGTGGTTGCGTGAGTTCAACTGCGGGGTCAATCCTTTAGCTTCTTCGGACACTGTTGAAGATTGGAAATCTTCTTTAGTGTGTTGGGGTTTTCTGTTTCATGCCAGAGGGCCAAATTGCCTGTCCAATTTGGTGCTAATCCTCTTCAATTTGAAAAGTCCTGATCTTTGGATGCCTTTCCATTTCAGGCTTCTCCCCTTTTGCTTTCCATTCCATTCTCCATGCTTTTTTTTGGGCAAAATATTCATGTTAATCACCTGAAGGTAGACCAACTTGATCGGGGGAAAAGAAATTTACCCCACCTCGTCAAAACATCGATTCTTTGAAAGTTTTCAAGTAAATGAGGAGGAAAGTACATGTGACATTTGCTTGCTGAATAAGCCTAGCTTGCTGGCGGTTCTTGCCGGTATAGAGCATTGCCAACACCGGTTGTATTGACCATGCTATGGTTGGCCTGTTTAAGGAGATTAATATGGTGATACCTGGAAAGAAGGCAGAGAAGGCCCAGCCTCAACCTTTTTGCTCTATCCAACTGGTTTGCTTTCACAAAGAAAAACCGAGCAGGCGTGATTAATAGAGTTTCTGTTCAACTTGTAGTCATGCATAGTGAATTAAGAACTGGAACGTTGAGTTCTTATGGAATTACTTAATTGCAGACTTCTGCTGTAAATGTGATGCAGACAACACTTAATAGAATACGAAATTCTCAGACAGGACACCCTATATTTTCAACAATATGTGATGAACAATCAATTGGAATAATCACATACAAGCTCACATATCTTTTATTTCATGACAAACAGTGCGCAGACAACTTGATGCACTGCCATTATAGTACATCATATACTTAGGTAAAAGGGAATATGAACAAGATGAGATATAATGGGCACTAGCGTTGCGCACAAATTTAAGTGGCTGCAGATTGGGAGGCTTTCCTCATCCAGCGATGAGCCTTGCGACAGCATGGCCTTGGGAGGTATTAAGCTGCTTGGAGATGCCATAATGGGCCATGAGAAGCCAGACATGGCTCAGAAGTTCCCCTCCTTTGCTCAGTCTCTTTGCATGCTCATAGCCTTCACAGCAATAGGCTGAATATATTAGTGCCTCTGCCCAAACCTTGCTGATCAAATCCCATCTCTTCGTAGCACTCCCCATGTCTTTCAGTTGCGATGCCAGGCGACAGGCATTGAACAAGACAGACCTGCTCTTCCCACCTCTCATTGCACTCGGTGGGATTTCAGTCTCCACATCTAGCAACCAACGACTGGCCTCGTCATCAGCTCGCCCTGGACCTTGGCCATCTCGCTCCAGTCGAAGTGGTAGAAGAGCTCGGTTGCAATGTGCCAGATGAGGATGCTTTGGTCGAACTCAATGTTGTCAGTACTCCATGTCATATCGTACTGATTGTTCTTCCTGAGGATCACACCTGCGTCGAAGGAGACCACGCTGATGTCTTCGCTGCCTATTTTAGCCTTCAGATAAGTGCAAATCCAGTCTTTCATGTTATTCCTGAACTTCTTATGGGTTACAGAGAAATGCTTCTGCCACTTCTCTTCAAACTTCAGAAGAAATGGAATGGCGCGGGCTGAACGCGATTGGCTTCTGAGAGAGAGCAGCAACAGGCTAAACTGTGACACAGATTCCGACCACCTGCGTGGTCTATATATATTCAACTGAAAGGGACGAATGATGCTGCCTTTATAACTATCTTTGTTCTTCAGCAGCCAAACGCTCGTCCAGTCCGATGAAATAATCTGTAGGATCGAGTGGCACTCTATCAGGATTGCCACCCCGAGAAGCGAGAAAGTTATGCGGATGTCAACTCTCTGGTACATCTTCCACTCCTGGACGGAGAAGAAGACAAGCACAGCGCATGTCAAAGAGAAAGTAATGGCTCGATGAGCAATACTCCAGATCCTGTAAAGAAGGATTGCCTTCGTATAGAGTAGATCACACATGAAACTGAGCTCGATGGCCATGATCTCAAAAGCACTCTCAGTGCTCATGAGCTTAAACATGGATTTGCTGTTGCCGAGATCGTTGACGTTCAGGATTAAATTGACAAAGAGGAGCTTGAAAATCTCAAACAAGCTAGAGGCTTGGAGCAGCTCACCGCCTCTTTTGTCGTGGGTGACATTGTTGACAGTGAGGTCTTCCTGGACGGCAATCTCAACAACCTCATCGATCCCCATGCGGTATCCCTCATCTTTCTTCAAGCTGAATCGCTCCATTATCCTGGGATATATGGGACCTGATTCTGGGGGAGAGAGCATGGAGTTTCTAAGCTGGTCCATGCTTGCCCGGAAAAGGGACAAAGTCCGCTCGCCAAACTTAATGAACCCGACCACGGTCATGGTTGCAGCCAGGACTGCAAGAGGGGAGCCTGTCAGGGCTAAGAAGTAGATGTAGCCCACTAGCCCGGTCTTCACTACCAGTGTCGCAGAGTATCTGAGCCATAGCTCATTGTCTTCCAAGGAGTATGCGGTGATTGAATCTGTTCCACCTAGATGGAGTAGGAGAAACGGAGCCCAGAAGGCAGTGAGCCGGTCGTTTGGGGTCAGGCTTCCTGTTTTCTCCTTGATGTCAGCTAGCCTGTTGGAAAGCATACCGAGGGCAAGAACTGCAGCCCAGTCGGCAGTTAGGTATGTGGTCCAGGCTATGGCTTTAACACAACCATGATAAATGTACTTCCTTCGGCTGCCAAAGGTGACAAGCATTACTTGTATGAAGGCGCTGAAGAGTACAACTAACCGTATTTCCCATTCCTTCCACCAGTTCCTAATATCTGCTGTAATCAGCTCCTTCATTCTGCAAGAATCTTCTCAAATTAGCTTAAATTCGATGGAAAAGGGCCTTCTCATCTATCTGGTTTTGCATGCAGCCGATAACTGATCGGTCTATTCACAGTTCTCCTAGTTCTAGATTTTCAACACACCACTTAAACTGTTTTTAAGAATGGTTCGCTCATTCATCAAGAATTAAGGTATCCAGCAGCAGAGATCAGTTCAGGAAAAACACCCAAAACGATAACCCACACCAAACACTGCTGCTCTTCCCTTCATTAGCTCTTAGGTGTCATCTTAACAGAAAAAAATGCACTTAGAAGCATTTTGTAATTGATTAACGAAGTGAGATAGAGATACCTGATGTTACTTTCTCTTCCTATTCATTCACTATGAAGTCATGTTTTGTAAGTTGAAACTGCAACGGAACAAAATGCACCATTCCGGTCAAGTTCTGGAATTTCAACATACCTCTGCAACTACTTGAATTGAGGAGTTCAAATGGAAGACAGGACTAAGGATTGTCGCACCAGCCTTCAATTTGGAATCAAGTGGTTCCAGATTGATTAGACGGGGTAAGGATTCCGAGTTTGATTTCAAAGCATACGAGAAATGTCAGAGAGAGGGGTATTCATATTGTCCTGACTATACTTCACAAGTTAACAGGAGGGCGAATCAATCAACAAGGGAAACAGAGAAAATAAGCATCCGGCTTCAGCCCCATATTTCACCAGAAAAACAGTAGAGAAAACATGTATACGAATCATAATTCAAGACAAGGACTCACATTTTGCAATGCCGCAGTGGAGAGGCAAGCACTTGTGATCGTCCGTAATATTTCTTCTGCTCGTCCCTCGGGATTAGTTCACTCGTCTATAAAGATAGATCCCTCCAGTGCCTCTTGGATTGGCAGTGGATGCAACCTGCGGAGAGTGATTTATACTTAGACGAGCTGAGCAGGGAAGGAGGAGGAGGAGGAGGAGTGAAACATGCCAACAGGAATCAGTTCTGTCTGGAAAAATGTGTATTGAGTTGCAAGCCAAAGACCTTCATGTGAAAACTGCAGAATTCCTTCATCCCATCATCCTTGTCTGAACGGTACAAAGGGCCCCCTCACAGTTCTTTTTGATAGTCAGGTTGTTCGGGTTAATTCTTATCACGGTACTGGGACTAATCTAGGAATTCGACTTCTGCGGGGGAGAGGACGAGCGAGTTCCTTCATGGTGTGAAGGAAGTTACGTATTAGGAGTTCGGGGAAATTGAGATTTCCTCGTGAAGTAAAAAACATCGAACATGAGATCGAAAGTGCAACAGGAGTGGATTCCCTCAATTCGCTTTGTTCGAGTTAATTCAGTAGCTTATTGGGTGGTCATCAAGAGTCATTGCCGGGCCCCTGATCGGTGCACTCCGATGAAATCCATCTGCATCATATCGTATGCTTCTCTATTCGTTAGCAATCTTATACTTTCAGATTCGTTATCGAGCGATCACCCAGGGTCACGTTGGTGATGCTTGCAGCAGCCATGAGAACTACGGAATCCATTGGCGTTGATGCTGTTCTATCTTCATAATCCATGTGATCCAGTAAAAAGGGAGAACAGAGGTAAGATCTCGGATTTTGGCTCTCGTAAATAAGAACCCAATGTCATGACGATTTTGCTCCTTAATGAACCGATCCGGTCCAAACCCAAATCTGTCGAGATCATACCGAGTTTCCGGCTATGAGATGGCGTACACAGAAAAGAAGGGACACGTGATCCACGGGGTGCAGCAGAAAGGGGAGATTACGCAGGGAATTGGAAGCTGATAATGTTTAATTGATCAGAACTTGGGGTCCAAGTAATGCTAAAAGCTAGAATGGCTTTGCCAGCAATCAGTTACTTCATTTCCGGCGAGACGCATATGCCTTCAGTCACCAGTACGACTTTTGTCAAACTTGCAGCGGCTCTACAACCCGCTGTATGTCCATACCATATCGAACGGCCATAAATCATATTGCTCGGGACGTACTATCGACATCTCGAGCGCACAACATATCAAACCAAATCGGTCTCTCAATTCCATGCCGGAGCATCCATTGTGTTGTCTCATTTGTCAACGAAATATGCTGTCGTGCTGGTTATTGGATTAAACCATTGAATCGGACGTGATTTTGTCGAATTTGTTCTCATTTTTTATTTCCATTGAATTTATCCTTTTCTGTCTCAAAATGTTCGTATCGATAATCTGATCATAGACTAACTAATCTGATTTTTAAAAAAAAGAAAGAAATTACGCTGTCTTTCGTGTTATCGAACGTTTGTTCTTTCGAAGTTTTTTTTTTTTAAGGTAAACGAGGGAAACGTATACGTGACATTCGGGCCATAATGAGACGGAAATTCCAAATTCATGGCTAGAAAGTAGCGAGCAAAAATATGGGGCAACATCGAATAGCAGGGGAATATTAAGGGGGTCCGACTGAAATTAATTCTGGCGCTTCGTGCTCATCTTCCTCCTCCGGTTAACTTTCTCTTTGTTGGGTAATTTTCCTTCTGTGTTCGTAGTGGACTCTAGATTGCTCACGAGCAGATCTCGTGAGCTTTGTGATATCGTCGGGCGATGGGCGTCTCCTTCAAGGTCTCGAGGCTCGGGACAAGGTCTTGTTCCAGACCTGCTCCGCGGCAGCGACCGGACGCCGATTCAAAGGGAACCACTGGGAATTAATGCCGGTAAAAAGTAAGAGAAGAAATGAGGCATGGTCCGGGGCACGTGCCATGAAGTCACCAGTACATTTTGCTAAAAACTTGCAAAGGCTCACCCAACGCTTTTAAGTCGATATCATATCAAATACGGTGTGAACATTGAGTAGCTCATTGTTGTCCAGCCCTATACAATTAACAGGGCCAAGTCCTGAGCTGGCCTCCATTAAGGGATGGGCATGGCGATGTCCAGAAAAAGGAGGAGGAGAAGGCTCAGTCTTTCGGTCTATCCAGCTTGTTCGATGAACATCAAAAACAATGAGCACTCCCTCTTAAGGTGAGTGTAAGGTTATCAGAACATCGAACTCTTGTAAGCTTTTCCTGTGTAACAGGCTTCTGGAATGTATCGATGAGAAAGACAAGCAAGATTTGAAGGGGGAGAGAACGAGGGAGATCCTTGGAGGGGACAAGAACAAGGTCCAATGATCGCAATAGGAAGTTCGAGAAATTAGGGTTTCTTCAGAATCCGAACATTTAACTTAGAATGTAAGATCACAGGCGCAATTACGGGAGTGAATCCGGCTGCTCGCTTTGCTTGGGTCGAGTTCCCCGACATATTCCGCATTTCAGTCTTCGGAACCTCCCTCCGGTCATTCCCGTTTGATCAACCTGCATCCAGCGACATGCTTCTCCATTACTGACGATCCTATAGCTTCGGGTTGATTATATCAGTGACCATCCAGCGTCGCGTTGGTCATGCTCGGTGCTCGTGGAAGTCTTGAGCATTACTAAATCTATTTGAGAGGATGATCAATTCATTTTCGTCACTATTTTTACTCCTTCAATATACTTTCATGTAGAGCTGGAAAAAAAATAAAAAGATTTCCTGTTAAATTTGCTGTTCAGCTGAAGGTAATTGACCATGCCAATAGAGAGAGAGAGAGAGAGCCCAATACCCATTGGACTGACCATGTCGGAGTTGGTCTCAATTTATAATGAGCAAGAGCTTCGAATAGCTCTTGCGTACAGACATACACATATATATACATATCAATTCACGACGAACAATGTGCTTGCACACAACCTAATATATACACTGTGATTAATTATTGATTATGCTTAACATCGATGATCAGTACTGTAAATTACGTCATTCGACATAAATGATGTTTCCTGGTAGCTTCCGCACCTTATTGCTACGACTCGGGAAGTATAAAACACAGCACATTATTTTTTACTACAAGGGAAAATAAACATTAAGGTGAGCATGAGATAGAATATGGATTCCATGGTCGTGCACAAACTAAGTGGCTGGAGATCGATCGGAGGCGTCTCTTATCTGGCGAGAACCTTTGTGACGACAGTACCGCTCGAGGTAGTGTCAATATTCTTGGAGATGCCGAAATGCGCCATTAGAAGCCAGACATGGCTCAGAAGCTCCCCTCCTTCGCTCAGTCTCTTTGCATGCTCGTTGGCTTCACAGCGATAGGCTGCATACAGAAGTGCCTCTGCCCAAACTTTGCTGAACAACTCCCATTTTTGCTCTTTGTCCTTTATCTTGCTCAACTCCGACACTAGGCGAAGGGTATCAGAAAGCAGTGACCTCTTCATCCCATTCGGCATGCTCTCGCTCTTCACTCCCATCAACCAGTGACTGACCTCACATATAGCCTGGTTAGTAGCAGATTTATGTTCCTTCCCGCCGCAACCATGACACAGCTTGTCCTCTTTCTTCCTCTTCTTCCTTAATAGATTAACAATGCTCTCCATCCAACCCTTTTGAGCTTCCCCTAATGATGACCTTCGCCACTCAAAGTACTTCTGAGCCTCCGCTGAGGCAACAGGGAGCAAGCCCGACCCAGTTGGCATCATAGAAGGGTGCATGACAAGGAGATAAAGCAAGTACCTCGAGACCACCTTGCTCATCTTGTAGTTCTTCATCAGCTGACTGCCCCGCTTGTGGGCCATCTCCTTCCGCTCATGGAAGTAGCAGAGCTCCGTTGCGATGTGCCAGATGAGGATGCTTTTGTCAAACTCAGCATTGTCTGTCTTCCATTCCGAATATAGATAATTACATCTTAGGATCACACCTGCATTGAAGGAGGGCAAGCTAGCATTCTCATTGTATATCTTTCCCTTTAGACGATCGTAAATCCATTTCTTCATTGGATTCCTGAATTTACTATAACTGATAGAGGAATCATTCTTCATCTTCCCTTCAACCTTCCCAAGCCATGGAATTGCCCGTACTACCCATGATTTTCTCCTGCGAAACAGCTTTAACAGGCCAAACTGTGCCACTGTTTCTGACCACCTGGGTCTCTTAGGTGTAGATAACTGAAGGGCACGAATGATGCTAGCCCTATAGCTATGCTGTTGCTTCAGTAGCCAAACACTTGTCCAATCTGATGAAACCATCTGTAAGATCGACTGACACTCTATTAGAATAGCTACACCAAGAAGTGTGAAAGTTATGCAGTAATCGACTCTCAGGTACTTCTTCCACTCTTGTGAGGAGAAGAACACAAGTACAGCACATGTCAAAGAGAGTGTAATGACTCTAGCGATGCCCCAAATGCTGCGTAGCAGGATTGCCTTCGTATGAATAAAATCATGCATGAAACCAAGCTCGATGGCGACGACATTGAAAGCATCCTCAGGGTGCATCCGCCGGAACATGAGATTGCTATTGCTGAGATAGTTGACCTTCAGGATTAAATCGACAAACAGGAGCCTGAAAATATTAAATAAGCCGAATGCTCGGTTTATAAGCACAGCTGCTGCTGTTTCATCACCTGGTATGACGGGTGGGGGGTTTTCTTCTTCTAGAACGGCAATCTCGATAACCTGATCAAACTCAATGAGATACCCCTCACCTTCCCTCAAGTCGTATCCCTCCATTATCCTGCTGGGATACACGGAAGAATATTCAGTGGGGTAGAGAGAGAGCATGGAGTCTCGTAGGCAGCCCTTGCTTGCCCGGTACATGCACAAGATCCGCTCCCCGTATTTAATGAACCCGACTGCAGTCATGATCGCGGCCAAGACAGCTAAAGGGGTGCCTCTGAGGCCTAGGAGGTAGATGTAGCCCACTAGTCCGGTTTTCACAACCAGTGTCTTCAAGTATCGGGGCCACAGCTCATTGTCTTCCAACGAGTAGGCAGTGATCGAATCCGTTCCACCTAGGTGGAGTAGGAGGAACGGGGTCCAGAAGGCAGTGAGCTGATCGTTGGGGCTGATGCCTCCTGTTTTCTCCTTAGTGTCTGCCAGCCGGTTGGAGAGCACTCCAAGGGCGAAGATTGCAGCCCAGTCGGCGGTTAAGTATATGAACCAGATTAGGCCTTTCACCAAAACAGATGGAAAGCACCTCCTTCGGCTGCCCAGGTTGACAAGCATTATCTGTAGGAAGGCGCTGAGGAGTACCATCAACCGTAGTTCCCAGTCCTTCCACCAATTCCTAACGTCTCCCCCAATCAGCTCCTCCATGGCTTAAAACTGGCAAAGACCATATTTTTCGACACGGTGGGAATGGAAATGGATGGAATTGGATGAGTTTAATGGAGTAAAAAAGTTCAGTAACATTGAGAGACTCCTGGAGAAATTAGTGAATCCTTACGTAATTAATATTGAGACGTAAAGGGATGGGTTTAACACCACATGACTAATGTGCATCAAACATAACACAAGAATCTTCTCAAGTTATAGTCATAACTAATCAAATAGGCTAGTATCAATTAGATTTCCAACGAACCACCATGGCATTTTTGTTCTTTTAGCATATGATCCATTCGTCATATATCAAGAAGTTAAGGCTGCAGAGACCTGTGGCAAGAATATCTCGGTATTGTTGTACCAACTTTCGACCAGCAAACTAAAAGATTCCGCATTGATTCGAACGGGCGGAATTCAGTATTTGATTTTGTATGCCCAAAAGAAAATAAAAATAGTAATATAAATTTATTGCTCACCGTAGATTCTTCTGTCATCACGGTCGTGACTACAATTTAGGACCCAGTCAATATTAGATTTTGACTTCTCGTGCACGCATATTAAATTGTACAAGCAAACTAGTGATATAAGAATTCACACTGAAACAAACTATTCTAGATGTGAGTTTTTTTTTATTTACACCGCACAGTAACCTCGGTCCGTCAGAGCATACTTCAAAATTAGTTGTGGTTGGATTAGAATCCTTAGAAAAATTGTCGTTAATTCTCCAAACTTAAAATTTTATCATTAAATTACTCATTTGGAGATCTATCGAGGGAATTACTAATTAATCTAGAAGTTAGACTAGATGGGAGCTTCAGTTCTTGCACTATGGCAGAAGAACCAAAAAACAAAATTTTTACTTCAGCTCATCATCAATTAATTGTCAAATTTAGGGTTGAAAAAGAGGTGGGCCAGAGCCGGCCCCGGCCGCCAATGTCCGGCCCGATATATGTAGTGTATGGTTTTGCAGGAAATTTGTAGAACAGGATGACGAATGGATGAACGCGGGATAGCAGATGAAGTATAATTTCGGGCATCAGCATCAAATTTCCAAAATGAAAGCGAAAGAGAAGGCATGTGAATCATAACTAAGCCTGGGACTTGCCTCTAGCAATGCCGCAGCAGAGGGGCAAGTGCTTGAAATGTAGATCGACCGGAATAATCCTTGATCGGCTCGCCTCTGTAATTGAATACGATCACACTAGACTGCCTCTTGGGGTTGGCAATGAAATCAATCCTACCCGCGGTGAGCGCTTTATATAGGAAGAGGAGCTGGGTAGAGGAGGACGAGTTGGAGGAGGAGAAAGATTGAGACATACAACTAGCAATATCCGTCCTGTGCTGATCAGGTTTCGAGACAAAATCGTGGAATTTCTCCGTTCTATCATCTACATCAGCTTCAAACATAAGATTGAAAGTGCAGCATGAGTGAATTCCCCTGCCTTAATTTATTCAAGTTCTACCATTATCAAGCGATCGTCCAGGATCACACTCGTCGATCATGTTCGATGCTCGGTTGGACGCAGCCATGACTGTCACTGAATCCGTTAACGGTGAACTGATCCCATAGAAAGTTAGAGAAGAACTGGAACATGATCCACCGTGGTAGACCCATCAGTTTGGGCCCGTACAATGATTTTGGTCCGTGCTAGCACAATACGATTTTAGTTTCAGTTTGTACTAGCATGATCCACCATTTGAGTTACCCCAAAAATCACAGTCCAGGCACGAATTTTTCATGCTTCGGGCGGCTGGAGCTCAGCCCGAACCAAATAAAAATAATTTTTAAAAATAAATTTAAATAATTTGATATTTCAAAATAAAATTTTTATATAACATAATATAATTAATTAATCTAAATATTATATTAATTTAAAAAAATATTTAAATGATCATTAAAATATAATTTTTTTATATATTATTAATTTCCTTATAATTCTCTTTTTATTGTATTTTTTTATACTTTTAGACCGACATAATTTTATTTTTGTGCCATGCTAACTTGGCCCGATATTTTCTAGCGGCCCAAAAATTCCAACCTAGGAATGGTTTTTTCATGTCATGCCATTTACGACATGTCTACACGGCGGTGGAACAGAAAAATAATAATAATTTCGGGAATTTAAATTAAAAAAAATCAATTCCACTGGGGAAGTCGATATATCTTTTAGTGGGTTTAAAGTAATAAAAAGTTAGAAAGCACAACTTGGGACCTAAGTAATGCTAAGGGCGAGAAATGCTTTTCCCAACGACAATCGATTAGGTTATTCCACTGGGAGAATTGTCTCTCTGGCAATTAAGATATATGCCTTCACTTACCAATGGAGAAAGAGATATATACCTTCTGTCGCTTGTACACCTTTTTAGACTTGCAAAAGCTCATTAATATCGAACGTGATGTCAAGGTACGAATCACGTTTTAAGGAACGTGCTATTTGTTGGGGATGATAACTCAGCGGAAATGTAAATTTCAAAAAATTATTTCCAAATATAATGATCCCTTTAAAATAATTCAGAATTCTAATTAGAATAAGTTTAGAATATATATCTAACAAAAATCGTGTTCAGCCTTTGGGTTTAAATCCGGATGTTGATGTTGTGTCTGAACGAACCCGGATCCACCAATCACGAACCTTTTGGAGTCAATCCTTTGAATAGGTGTGTGCGTGCACACCCTTCATGATATCCACACTAGATTTTCTCATAGAGATTGAGAACGATTCTCATAAACGGTCACCACATGAATACGTATTTTTACTTTTCTTTCTCTCGGCAGTCACAAGAGGGTTGATTGATTTTTCTCTCACACTCCACTGGTCAACCTCTTCGTCGATCTCATATCGGCCGAGGAGAGTTGGTTATCAAATCACATAAATCTTCAAAATCTTCCGTGATTTCAAAAAATCTTTTAGATATTACCGAGAGAATATTTATCGATAAGATTTCTAAAAATCTAATCGAATATTTAATTACATGATATTCTTATCCAATAAGACATATGACCATTATGGGCTCAATTCGTGCTAGCGAAATTCTAAAACTCAATTCGAAATTTAACATATTTAAATTTCGTTACAAGAAATTACCTATATTGTGTGTGACTCATTGAACCCTTTAATAAGATTAACCAATTAACCCTTAATCATTTAGACCCACAAGTCAAGATTGACGTCTAGCAACGTATCATGACTACCCGAATGGTGAGGACCAATCAAAAGATCAAACACCCTTTGGAGATTAGTTCCTGTGTAATTACATCATTTGGTTATACAATGTCTCGAATAGGTTAGGATATAGATGTAATATCAAATCCAATATCTATTCATATGCATTGCTATTCTCAAGTATTAGACTCAATCATGAAAAATACCAGAAACTCCTTTCCGATTTTTCATCCTACTCTGACTAGAGATTTCCCAAGTCAATACTAAGTAGAACGCATAAGACATTCTCCCCTCTTATGAAGAGTAACCGATTCCTTGTTGATTACTCACCACCTCTATAAGAGTCTCTTTGGGTTAAGAATACCCTGCACGTATCTGTAAAAGTCACGTTAAGGGATAAGATAAAACCTCAATTTAACAGTTACAAGGTACTATGGTAATCTCAGATCTGATGACTATTTACACCTACTATTACCAGAGGAATTACCTATTGGCATTTACAAGAGTATCCATTAGGTTTTCTTCAAGCGAGTCAGTTCAGTGAACTTGTTCTACAACAAGCACCTATACTCTTATATTAGTAACTCTTCACAATTAATAGTGAGATCAGTTACCCTCTACCATAGAGCATATAACAAGTGTACTAGTTTTACCGGATCACCGATCCCCAACTCAGTGATCCTACAACTAGAAACAATTTTAGACTAGGACTTTCGAGATCTTAGGTCTCACTGGCATGATCTCATCATGACCCTAAAATCATTATCCTAATTTATGGGTTTCATCAAAATATGTGGCACATGATGAATAAAATGCCTCAATTATATTTTATGAATGTAAAATAACTCCAATTACATCATATGCTATTGGACTTAGGGCATTAATACTAACACTATTGACATAGCAGATTTTAACAAGGTAGGTTGAGGCGGTCTGATACAAAGTTATGTGAATTCAGGAGGTTGAGCGGCTGTCGCCGACGGCCTTGTGTCAGGTTCCATTCAAGTTCGTGTGTGTTATCATGGGCTCGGATTGCTGTGTCACGGCTTTCCATTGGGTAGCCCATTACTCAACCCTATCCCGTTGGTTGGGCCACGTGTCATGTGGTTATGTGTGTTCTCCGATCGTGGGGTCAATCTTCTTGCTTATTTAGACCCTATCGGAGATTGGGATTTCGTTTATTTGTGTGTTGGGGTTGTCTGTTTCCTGCCAGGGGGCCCAATTGCCTGTCCAATTTGGGGGGCAGATCTTCTTGAATTTGAATGGTCCTGATCTTTGATGAATGAAGCATATGTTTTCAACATTATGCTATGAACAACAATCACTCGGAATAAATGCGCACAAACTTATATTTGTCCTTTTTATTTCTTGGCAAACAAAGCGCACACAACTCAAACCACTGCTGTTATTCGATCTTGCATCGGCCGCAAGTATAAGGACATCACGTACTTGGGTACAAGGGAGTATAAACAGGATGAAACACAACGGGTTCTATATTGTCAGGCACAAATGTAAGTGGCTGCAGATCGGGAGGCTTTCCTCATCTGGCGATGAGCTTTGCCACGGCATGGCCTTGAGTGGTATTGAGCTGCTTGGAGATGCCGAAATGGGCCATGAGAAGCCAGACATGGCTCAGGAGTTCCCCTCCTTGGCTCAGTCTCTTTGCATGCTCATAGCCGTCACAGCAATAGGCTGAATATATTAGTGCCTCCGCCCAAACCTTGCCAATCAAATCCCATCTCTTCGTAGCACTCTCCATGTCTTTCAGTTGCGATGCCAGGCGACAGGCATCGAACAAGACAGACCTGCTCTTCCCACCTCTCATTGCACTCGGTAGGATTTCAGTATCCACATCTAGCAACCAATGACTGGCCTGGCAAAGAACCTGGGATTTGGCGGTTTTATGTTTCGGATTGCATTGGCACAGTTTCTCGTACTGGTCCGTCCATTGTCCTTTAAGAAGGCCTGTAATCCTTTCCATGAGCAACTGAACCTTCGAATGCTTCTGTCCTGCTAATAGCTTTTTCTCCTCGAAGTACTTCCGGGCTTCCAGCAAGGTGTCAGCATACCGGAGCAAGCCTATCCCAGTTGACATCATGGAAGGATGCATTACGAGCAGATAGAGTAAGTACCTCGAGACGGTCTTGCTCATCTTGTAGTTCGTCATCAGCTCGCCCTGGACCTTGGCCATCTCACTCCAGTCGGAGTGGTAGCAGAGCTCGGTTGCAATGTGCCAGATGAGGATGCTTTGGTCGAACTCAATGTTGTCAGTACTCCATGTCATATCGTACTGATTGTTCTTCCTGAGGATCACACCTGCGTCGAAGGAGACCACGCTGATGTCTTCGCTGCCTATTTTAGCCTTCAGATACGTGCAAATCCAGTCTTTCATGCTATTCCTAAACTTCTTATGGGTTACAGAGAAATTCTTCTGCCACTTCTCTTCAAGCCCCCGAAGAAATGGAATGGCACAGACTAAACGCGATTGGCTTCTGAGAGACAGCCGTAGCAGGCTAAACTGTGACACTGATTCCGACCACCTGTGCGGTCTATATATTTCCAACTGAAAGGGACGAATGATGCTGCCTTTATAACTATCTTTGTTCTTCAGCAGCCAAACGCTCGTCCAGTCCGATGAAATAATCTGTAGGATCGAGTGGCACTCTATCAGGATTGCCACCCCGAGAAGCGAGAAAGTTATGCGGATGTCAACCCTCTGGTACTTCTTCCACTCTTGTACAGAGAAGAAGACAAGCACAGCGCATGTCAGAGAGAGAGTAATGGCTCGATGAGCAATACTCCAGATCCTGTACAGGAGGATTGCCTTCGTATAGAGTAGATCGTACATGAAACTGAGCTCGATGGCAATGATCTCGAAAGCACTGTCAGTGCTCATGAGTTTAAACATGGATTTGCTGTTGCCGAGATCGTTGACGTTCAGGATTAAATCGACAAAGAGGGGCTTGAAAATCTCAAACAAGCTGGAGGCTTGGAGCATCTCAACCTCTCTTTCATCGTGGGTGTCCTTGTTGACGGTGAGGTCTTCCTGGACGGCAATCTCAACAACCTCATCGATCCCCATGCGGTATCCCTCATCTTTCTTCAAGCTGAATCGCTCCATTATCCTGGGATATATGGGACCTGATTCTGGGGGAGAGAGCATGGAGTTTCTAAGCCGGTCCATGCTTGCCCGGAAAAGGGACAAAGTCCGCTCGCCAAACTTAATGAACCCAACCACGGTCATGGTCGCAGCCAGGACTGCAAGAGGGGAGCCTGTCAGGGCTAGGAAGTAGATGTAGCCCACTAGCCCGGTTTTCACGACCAGTGTCGCAGAGTATCGGAGCCATAGCTCATTGTCTTCCAACGAGTAGGCGGTGATTGAATCTGTTCCACCTAGGTGAACTAGGAGGAACGGGGCCCAGAAGGCAGTGAGCTGGTCGTTTGGGCTCAGGCTTCCTGTTTTCTCCTTGATGTCCGCTAGCCTGTTGGAAAGCATACCGAGGGCAAGAACTGCAGCCCAGTCGGCAGTTAGGTATGTGGACCAGATTGCAGCTTTAAGGGGACGGGAATACATGGACTTCCTTCGGCTGCCAAGGGTGACAAGCATTACTTGTATGAAGGCGCTGAAGAGTACAACTAACCGTATTTCCCATTCCTTCCACCAGTTCCTAATATCTGCTGTAATCAGCTCCTTCATGCTGTAAGAATCTTCTCAAGTTAGCTTGAATTTGGGGGGAAAACAAAGGCTTCTCATCTGTTTGGTTTTGCAGTCGATAACTGATTGGTTTATAAAAGTCCTCCTAGCTCTAGATTTTTAGCAAACCACTATGCCACTTACTGTCTTTAAGAAAGACATCCACTCTTCATCAAGAAGTTGAGGTATCCAGCAGCAGAGATTCGTTCAAGAAAAACACCGAAAAAAATAAACCCACAGCAAACACTGCTGCACTTTCCTTCATTAGCTCTTAGCTGTCATCTTCATAGAAAAAATACATTCAAAAAGGCCCTTGTAACTGATTAAACAATGTAAGATAGAGATGGTTGATGTTATTCTCTCTTCCTATACTCACTCCGAGGTCATGTTTTGTAAGTTGAAACTGTAATGGAACAAAATGAACCATTCCAGTCGCATTCTGCAATTAACGCGCCTCTGCAACTATTTGAATTGAGGGGTTCGAATGGAAGAGAAAACAAAGGATTGTGTTTCCAATAAAGGAGGTTTGGTACCGTTGGACCAGCCTTCAACCAGGAATTAAGTGGTTCCAGATTGATTGGTTGGGGTGGGATTCCGAGTTTGATTTTTATGCCTATGAGAATATTTCGGTTTGTCCCTTCTCTCTGTGCAGAATAGAGGTAACCAAGATGTCCTCACTATGCTTCACAAGTTAACAGGAGGGTGAATCGATCAACATTGGAAACAGATAAAATATGGTACTGGGCTTCAGACCCGTATTTCACCAAAAACAGCGGAGAACATGTCTATGAATCATGATTCAGGACAAGGACTTGCCTTTCGCAATACTGCAGCGGAGAGGCAGACACTCGATATCGTCTGTAAAATTTCTTCTGCTCGTCCCTCTGGATGAATTCGTTCCTCTATGCTCACTGCAGTATACCTCTTGGGGTTGGCAGTGAATGCAACCTGCAGAGAGTGATTTATAAGTAGAGGGGCTGAGTAGGGAAGAAGGAGAAGGAGAAAGAGTGAGACATGCCACTAGGAATCAGTTCTGTCCGGGAAAAAAATGTGCATTGTGTTGCAAGCCAAAGACCTCCACGTCAGAATTGCAGAATTTCTTCATCCCATCATCCATGTCTCTACAGCACAAACGGCCCTCTTCCATTTCTTCTCATGGGTTGTTTGGGTTAACCGTTACCACAGTACCGGGACTAATTTAGGATTTCGATTCTTTTACGGGGGAGAGAAAGAGCGGGTTCCTTGGAGCGGCAAATGTGACATCGTAAAGTTACCTCTCAGGAATTGGAGAAATTGAGACTTCATCCTGGACTAAACATAAACTTTGAATGTAAGATTGAAAGTGCACTGGGAGCGAATTCCCAGTGGAGTCTGGAATCTGGGTCATCAGGCCTTTCTTTGGTCCACCCCAATGGAATCCATCTGCATCTTGTGGTATGCTTCTCTATTTGTTAGCGATCTTGGGCTTCGGATTCATTGTTGAGAGATGACCCAGAGTCACAATATTGGTCATGCTTGCAGCAGTGATGAGAACTAGTGCTGATATATACATATGCCTTCGGTCACCAGTAGGGTCTTTGTCAAACTTGCAGAGGCTCTATAACCCCCACACTAAGTCCAGACCGCATCGAACAGTGATAAATCATATTACTCGAAACATATCATCAACACTTCGAGTGCATAACATATCGAACCAAATCGGGCTCTCGATTTCATGCCGGAGTATCCAATGCAGAGTCTCATTCGTTAATGAAACAATCCGTCGTGCTGATTATCAGTTTACATCATTGAATCAGATATGATTTTATAAAATAATTTATTCTCATTTTGTATTTCCATTAAATGTCTCCTTGTTTTTCTTTTTCGAAATGTTCGTATTGATAATTTGGTCATAGACCAAATGATCTGATTTCGAAAAAAAGAAAAACGTTGTCTTTCGTGTCATAGAACATTCGTTCTTTCAAAGATTTTTAGGTAAACCGGTGAGTTGTATCCGTGACATGTGGGCCGTACTGAGACACAAATTCCGAATCTATGGCGAGAAAGTAGCGAGCAAACATGTGGGGCAAAATTGAATAGTAGGGAAAAATCAAGGGTCCAGCTGAAATTAATTCTGTCGCTTCATGCTTATCTTCCTCTCCCCGACCCACGATTGCTATCGAGTGCTATCGGGCTGATCTCGTGAGCTTCGCGATTTCGTCGGGCGATGGGCGTCTCCTTCAAGGTCTCGAGGGTCGGGACGAGGTCTCGTTCCAGACCTGCTCCACGGCAGCAACCGGACGCTGAAGCTGCCGTCATCTCCGACAATTCGAAGGGAACCACTGGGAATGCGGAGGTGAGTGCCAATGGCCAATAAGAATTTGGTCGATGACATGCAAGTAGAGAACTCGCCATTGTCTGAATTTGATTATGGGGGAGGGGTTTAACTTAGGTAAACTGTTCTGGGCTGTTTCTCTGTCGATTCTACCTGTTTCGGTTTGTTGCCGAAAACGGTCTCTTTGTGTGTAGTTTAGTGATTTCGTTGTCTGTTTTTCAATGCCTTCTACTCTAGTCCAAAGCTTGACAACGTTCATGAGCCGCTGAAGTATGAAGCTTGTACCTAGTCAGCGTTTAGGTTAACCTATGTGGAGTTGGGAAACTCTCGGAGCATCTTTCCGTTTGTTTCTGCTTATGTTTTCGAGTTGGGTGCACCTTTTTTTTGTTGATTTAAACATGTTTTCTTGGATAGTTCAGAGATCTGACGGTCTGTTTCTTATTATTGTGTCTTGAATCGGACTCATGGGCTTCTTTTATGAGTCAGTGAAGTGGGAGTTTTGATGGAGTTATTACTGGGGATTGAGGGGAGCTCTTTTCTCCATCTTCATGTTTCTACCAAGACTGTCTGGTTAATTCTTAGGTGGACTCCTCACGGGCAGTTTGTTCAAGCTCATGAATAGATCTCATCTTCAGTTAGATGAATATGCAAATTTGGGGGTTAGATAGTGTGAAATGGAGTTGTCTGAGGCCAATAAAATGAGGGATACCATATTAGGCTCATTCTCTCTCTTCTATAATACTTTTCCATCTTCACTGTGCATGTCAAATTATGATAAATTTCTTCTGGAATCCAGAAGTAAGGTTTGGAACTTGAGGGATTGCAAATATACGTTGGGAAGTTCCTAGAAGTTGTAAAAGTGAGAGTATTAATAGGAACTTCGTTTGCATTGAAATTGCTCGAGCAGGATGGTGTTTTATCTAACTGGGGGAACAAGAAAGGCTATAGGAGACATAGTCGCCTCTATTACTCAGACTAGGGCATATCTGTTGAGTTGCTTCACTTTAGGCCACTCTATAAATGGTTTCTTTTCTCTTATTGCATTATGTGGATTGGATGTTGGGGGCAATTCATTCAGTCTGATTCTCAGAATATACAGTTATCCAATCTGAGAAATTCGGTTTCTAAGATGCTATTAAAAGGTTATTATCATTTGTGCCCATTAAATGATAAAATATTTAAAAGATCTTAATGCAACTTGTTATCCAGATTGTGGTAGATTTCTATGAATATGTCTGCCTTGTGTGCATGTCTGCTTACCCATGTCAATACGACACTTGCATTATTGGTTGTGCATGTTGTATATGGCCTTCATGGACAACTGTAAATTTTTGCATCATTTAGGAAGGCCAAATTAAAATAAATGATGCAGCAACTCATGATGAAGAATTAGTTCAGCATATGGATAAGGCTGATTCATATTTATTAGAGGGATTAAGTAGAGGAAAGAGGAATATCCATGTGAGGTTATTTCACGTCTGACAAGTTGAAAATCTCTAGGTTAGAGAGTAGCTATTATGTGTATTTATAACCTAAAAAATGAAGCTTGTGTATGAGCAGATGCTATTAAAAAAGTTAGGTATTATTTGCCTTCTTCAAGCTATGAAAGTGAACCAAATCTAGGTAATTTGCTTGCCTAGTCTGTATCCACATATTCTTGGAGTCTAATATGTACAATTTAGTCTTTTCAGGGCAAGACAAACCTGCTACGTGAACATGCAGCTGATGATTTATCAGTTTCTTCTGACGCAGACCTTATTTCCACTGGTGAACTTCACACTCCACTTAAATATGTACTTATTTTGCTTCTGACGGTAACTGATCTGTTCCTTTTTCTATGTAATTTCAGAGGGAGTAGTTTCTGTGGTATTGCACCTATTCGCAGATGGATATTCCATAGGAAAACCCTCAGAGGTGTGTCATTCTTTATGTGTTATGTAGAGGAAACAGAGAGGTGACTTTTCTGGAACCATTCTATATCTGGCATGTTATTTCAGCAAGTTCATTTTTTTTTTCAGAATGAGAATGTTCAGGATCTCATGAAGTTGATAAGGCCTTACAACAGGACTTCTCAAAGTATCTTCTCTGTGAGTATCTTTTGAAGTCCTTGTCAGCGTCTTGTTGTTATCAAGTGTAGTGTGTGCATTTTCTGCTTTTATTTAACTGGCTATTGTAGTGACTGCCAATTCTTACATCTGCATATTGGATCTCATCAGCCAATTGTTAGCTGATACTGTACCAAGCCATGTGGTTGGGTTGGTTTGTTGTAGATAATTCTAAAGTGGTCTTATATTCATCAGTAAGGCAATGATTACCGAAGGTAGGTTTCTTGTTTTTTGAGTATTAGATAGGAAATACTGAACAGGGTACCCCAAGTGATGTTTAATATATCAGTAAATGCAGATGATTACCACAAAAGTGCTGTGTGGAGAATTTTGTGGTAACCTGGGGACATAAATTTCCAATTAGCCTTTAAGTGTTCTGATTCATTTATGAGCATTGCTATGTTGCGGCTGATGATATTACTTATATTTTCCTGTTCTACGGTGCTTCACAGGCAATAGAATGTGGCCAGATACCTGGAGATATTCTGGATGATTTTCCTTGCAAGTACATTGATGGTTCAATCATTTGCGAGGTATGATGTGTATTTGGATTCTGGTCCTATATTTCTATGGGATAGATCCTCAAAGAAAGCATTTGATTAATTGGGGTTTGATTAAATAAACAACCTGCAATTCTCACCTATATAGCCACACATAATAGGTGATGTGCTTACAGTGATCTTGCATTGCTGTAAATTGGAAGCTATCATTTTTTATACTTAGATATACCTCATTGGAGACGACCTTCCTTTAGAGAGTGGGAGAGAGATGGGAGATTTGGCCTTTCACACAATAACCATATCTATTTCCTCTATACCATTATGTTAGACCAATAATGCTTCTTTCAACTTAGATGAAACATCGATCAAATGTCACAAAAGAAATTTATCTGTTTTGTATTTATATCCAGTGTTTATTGTACAGGATGTTCAGGAAGTCTGACGCATTATTCTGCCTTAGTTTTTGAAAGGCGTAGACATTCATTATACAGGTCAAGCTCATAGTGAAATTAATTTAAACCCTCAAAGAATTTCTTTACGATTTTTGCCATGCTGATCTGTTTAGATCTAGTTGATTTCATTAAGAATGATTTAAGCTCATTCTTCTATTCTTCAAAAACAAAGAATAAATTGGATACTTTGTGGTATTAGAATCCATAAAAGTGGCTTGTTAATGTTGTATAGTTTTCATAGTTGGTACTAAGTATGGCAGTTTTTTTGTTTATATCTTGCTGAAATTTGGATTTGTTTTGATTACGTTGGCATCAGCAATTGCATCTATCCTGCACCATCTGGTCTAGCATCTGGTATTGTCTTTGAATTGTTTGTATATTTCTCATAGTAATTTGGTGGAAACTGATGTTGTTTGAGGTTCTTATCTGTGTTATTCAGGTAAGAGACTATAGGAACATTGCATCACAGCAAGGTCCTAATGCACCGGCAATTAATAGTTCTCCTGTTGTTACCAAAGTAAAACTCAAAATATCCTTGGAGAATATTGTGAGGGACATCCCATTGATTTCAGACAGCCCATGGACTTATGGTGATCTGATGGTATGTCAACCTATTGAAAACTTTTATCTGGTTTAGCAAATAGTTAAGATCTATATTGCTGGTTGTATTATCTGTGTGTTTTCTATTGGTCATAGGAAGTGGAATCAAGGATACTGAAGGCCTTGCAGCCAAAACTTTGTCTAGATCCTACTCCCAAGCTAGATAAGCTCTGCAATGAACCAATTCCACCCATGGTACTCAGTTTTACGTTAGGGTAATCATTATCTTTGTCAAAGAATTGATTTTCATTAATTATGTTTATTTTATATTTGCATTTGCAGCTCAAGATGGCCTTGTCTAGTGCTTGTAAGAAGAGATTAAGACAGCAACCAGAGATAGCTGTGACTTCGAGTAACAGACTACATAGTAAGAAACTATGCATAGATCATGTCCCAGAAAGCTCTGATTGTAGGTTGGGGGACTCAGGAATGGTTCCACCAAGTGTAATGCAGCAAAATGTTCCAGAGAACATTACTGCCCAAAATGTTGGCCTGGCCAGTACATTGAATGCAAGTCCGAGAGGCTTAATGACAGATGCCTCGTTTTCTGGATTACCCTTAATTGCTCACCAGCAGAGATACCAGATGATGGTTGGTAACTCAAGAGGTATGATGGATTGGGGAGCTGCATCCTCTTCTGCACAGGAAATGATTATCTCTTACTCTGATAACAACCAAAGTTCCCCTTCTCTTCAAGGAAAGAGAGAGAATCAAGAGGGTGCAATGTCACCATTGTCAAGTGTTAATACTCATAAGAGAGCACGACCTGCGGCTGGTGTTCATGATGCAAATCAACAGCAGCAGTTAGGGCAGCAAATAGACAATCTTCATGGGTCAGAGATGAACTGGAAGAGTTCATTGTTACCGCAGCAAGTACTGGCTCGAAGAATTCAGCATCCGAATGCTGCCTTGCAGAAGTATCCTCCTCAGCAGTATCCTGAAGGGATACTAAAGACTGAGCCTGGGGTCAGTCCACTACCCTCAGGATTTCAGGGAATTAGACATGGATCTGTGGAAGAACATTTAGATGCACAAAGATTTGTCGGAGCAGAACCAGTCCAGATTAATAAGAATGAGATGTCTAGCATGGAAATAGATAAGGACCATCTTGATCTCCAGCAACAAAATCAACTACAGCAGCAGAGATTGCACCAGAATCCATTGATGAGGTCTGGTTTCTCTCAGGCACAATGGAGTAACATGAATCAACAGTTGGAAAATAACATAAAGAGGGAGGAGCAGCTGCAGAAGAGGAAAACGGTGCAGAGTCCTCGGGTATCAGCTGGGGCCTTAGTTCAATCTCCAATGTCATCAAAATCCGGGGAGTTTTCCAGTGGTTCTCTGGGTCCTGCATTTGGAGCTGTTGCTCCAAATCAGATTACTGGAATTTCATACAAAGATAAGTCTGTGGTGACTTCAGTTCCTGCTGTTGGAGGTGTGGGATCCATTACCTCAAGTGCAAATGATTCAGCACAGAGACAGAACATAGCTCAGATGGGTGGAAAACGTCGATCAAACTCCCTACCTAAGACTCCAGCAATCACTGGAGTTGGTTCTCCTGCTAGTGTGAGCAATAACAGTGTCCCGTTAAATGCAAACAGCCCTTCTATCAGTACGCCTCCTATGGCAGATCAATCAGTTCTTGAAAGGTTTTCAAAAATTGAAATGGTGACTATGAGGTATGATTCCTATCAATTTGTGAGCATTCTTTCACCAATCATGCTTGTTGCTTCTAAAGTTTCTGCACATCAACATTTTTATGCTCTTATTTGTAGGTATTGTGAACTTGATTTATGTGAGAGATACTAATAAGATTAGAAGGTTGAAACTAACTGATGCCCTTAGAATATTGAAGCCTTTTAGTACTTAGGATTGTTAATTTTTCTTAGTCAACTTCTGTTTCTGATAATATTTTGTTTTGAGCAAAAACAGATGGCAACTTCAAAATTTATAAGTTCCCTTGGAGAGCATGAGTGGGTTCCAATTTGGGCAATATTTAGCTTAATACTTCACAGATGCTACTAAGGCTTTGTGGGGGGAATCTTTTTCCTGGTAGAAAGGCTGATTGCTTTGAGTTTCTTTCCATATGATGCTATTCCAGATATCAACTCAACCGCATAAAGAACAAGGTGGACCACTGCCCAATCAGGAAAGCCGGGATTTTTCCAACTGAAGATCTGATGTCAAGTCTCTCCAACATCTCTTTGATTGAGGATTTCAAAGATGACTCATGCACAGCTCCGTTGTCGAAATCGCTCTTGGGAGGCAGCATGAATACGTGCAAGACTAGATTGCTAACCTGTGTGCTAGGAGATCATATAGTTGAAGGTCTGCATGAAGCTACCAGTGCATCTGTTGTTTTATTATTAACTTAAATTTTTTTTCCCCTTCTGTTGACTTGATGCTACCTACTGGTCTTACTGCAGGTAATGTTGTTTCTTTTGTGCCAAAAGCACAGAGCAGAATGATCTTGTCGAAGAAACCGAGCAATGGTACTGTTGCCATTGCTTATGGGGACATGGAAGAAGGTGACATTCTGGATGCAGAGGAGCATCTCCCAACATTGCCAAACACTGTAAGTTTCTCACAAGAATTAACCTCACTATCATTTAATGCTTAAGCTCAGCTTAGGAAATTCTTATGACGTTTTAATTGTTTATTCCTTCTCCATGTGGCCTAGTATTTAAGTTCTTTAGAGTTTCGACTAATTTTTGTGACGGATTATATTTGTAACAGCATTTGGCAGATCTCCTTGCAGCACAATTCAAATCGCTGGTACGCTTTTTAGAGTCCATCTTCAGTTAGAAATTCTAACCTAGATTTGGTCTGAAAATTTTTGTTTTAGATCTCACCACCACTTTGCTGTTAAGTGATCCAAATAATAAAAAATTATGATTGATTCTCTCTAAAAGAATTCCTTTTAGAAATGAGCAATGTTATAATCTTCCATCAGATCACCGTAGAGGTTATGAGTTGTTTAGCATTTTAACTAGATGGTTGGTTTCTCTTGTAGATGGTGAAGGATGGATACCGCATAAATGATCACACCCAACTGAAGATGATTCACGTAAATCATCAGCCACCAAGTCAACTAAGCAACCCTGGTATCCCTCATAGTAATTCCACGAGTCAGATTGCACAGCATACTGAAGGAGTTTCAGCACAGCCACCCAATGAACTCTTAAGTGCTGGTAATGGTGGAAATGTGTCCCTAAACCCGTCACAGAATCTTCTAGCAAATTCTAGAATGCTTCCTCCTGGGAACCCACAAGCACTTCAAATGTCTCAAGGGCTTATGCCTGGGGTTTCTATGGCTGCAAGGCCACAGCAGATGGATCTGCAGCAGAAGCTGCAGCAGCCACTGCAACAGCAGCCTGCACTGCCACAGAACCAGAACCAAGGGATTGCTCAGCACCAACCTCAGTTTCCAAGGTCGCCTATGATGCTTACTTCTAATCCTCTCTCCCACTTTAATGGCATTGGACAGAACTCTAATATTCAGATGGGTGACCCCATGAATAAGTCTTCTGCACATCAGCTTCAGCTGCTGCAACAGCAACAGCAACAGCAACAGCAGCAGCAGCAGCAGCAGCAGCAGCAGCAGCAGCAACAGCAACAGCAACACCAGCCAACCCTGCAGAATCAGCAGCAACAGCAGCAGCAGCAATCACAGATGCAAAGGAAGATAATGTTGGGGATTGGGAACATGGGAATGGGAAGTATAGGGGGCAACTTGGTTGGTCTTGCAGGCCTTGGTAATGCAATGGGCATTGGAGGCCCAAGGGGGATTGGAGGAGCTGGGATTTCGGCACCAATGGGACCCATGTCAAACCTTGGTAATGCAGGTCAAAATACAATGAATCTGGGGCAAGCCTCTAGTATCAATGCAATGAGTCAGCAATTCCAATCTGGAAATTTGACCACTGGACAAGCTGCACTTAAAAAATATAGGATGATGCAGCAGAACCGAGTAAACATGTTGGGTGGTCCACAGTCAGGTATTGGAGGTGTTTCAGGAGCCAGACAGATGCCTCCAGGTTCTGCAGGCTTGTCAGGGCTGGGGCCTGGTGCGAATAGGCCCAATATGGGAGCTATGCAGTGGTCAGTACCAGGGCCAATGGCCCCAACAAAGATGATGGCAGGAATGAGTGTCTATGTAAACCTGCAGCAACAACAGCAAATGCAACAGCAGCAGCAGATGCAGCAACACCAGCATATGCAGCTTCAACAGCAGCTGGCTCCACAGAAGCTGAACCAGCAAGAGACTAATTCTCCCTTACAGTCTGTCATGTCGCCAGGGCCACAAATGAGCTCACCTCCAAATCAGATGGGGATGCCACAGTTGAGCCCACAGCAGCTTCAGCAGCAGGTACCACAGCCACAGCAGCAGCAGCTGCCACTGCAGCAGCTACAGCCACAACAGACTCAGCATCAGCTACAGCAGCTGCAGTCTAGCCCACAGCAAATGAGCCAGCGAACTCCAATGAGCCCACAGCAGATGAGCTCTGGTGCAATTCAACCCATGAGTGCCAGTAACCCAGACGCCTGCCCTGCTAGCCCACAAGTTAGTTCTCAGAGTCAGACCCTCGGCTCAGTTGGCAGTATAACTAATTCTCCCATGGATGTTCAGAACAAGAGCAACTCAATGGGCAACCCATAGTGAAACTGGTATAGCCGCGGGAATTTAGCAACATTTTTGCGTAGCACTTACCGCAGCCCATCTCATCACAAACATAAATCAAGATGGAACCTCACCAAATGTAGTACTCTTGATTAAGTGCAGATGCGAACCCTCTTTGTTATGGGGTCAGTAGGAGGATTTGTTATTGTTGCTTTTAAACTTCATATGCTGTACGTATGCAAACAGTAGTTAGTAGTAGTGGTGGTAATACTAATTGCTCTAGTGATTATTATGTTGTCTATTACATACTGAAGATGCTGAAACGACTACATTAACCTTTGATCCAGTGAATGTAATGAAGAGACGATTTTATGGCGGAACAAATTTCTACCTGCATCATCCTGGATGGCACCTGAAGTACTGATGCACGCATATAATTTTCGAACACGCCTGCAGTTGGTTTCGAGGGATAGAGATGAGGTTTAAGGCTGTAAATGATTCGATTGTTAATAATATGTTTACTTGATAAATGGATGAACAAATGCGAGTAATTTTCATCTATCGAGAAACTCCATGGTCCCAGCTGACCTTTGAACTTCTTCAATGGCGGTTCCTCCACAAATGAGCATGCTTTACGTCGAAGCCTGTAGCCACTTCACCTTCCCTCGCCGTTCTTATAGAAGGTCGTCAACTTCACTGCTTTCTTTAACCCTTTGCAAATCTCGATCTGATCGGAGCTGTTCCTGCTCCTTTTCCACTCTGTGAATTAAAGTGAACCATAATGCATGGTCGCACAACGGCAGGCCTACCGGCCGGTCTTGGGCCAGCCCCTCTGCCGATCGCTGTCGTCATGATGTAAAGCTCATTTCTTGCTCCGCCTCCTCTATCAGCATCGCTAGACATAGTGATTTCTTATTTATTTATGTTCATATGCATCATTTTTCAGCACGACTTGCAGCAAAATGATTTGAGCTAATTAGTGGCGATTGCATTCGTGGCCCTGCTTACGATGGGAGCGCTTGATGCTGGTTGAGTGGATAGTTAACCGATTAGACTTGTTCTTTTCCTTGATGTTCAACTACCCTACCCTGCAATTATACATTTTCAGACTGGAGTTTCATCAGTCAGTGATTCTGCTGGGAATAAGGATGGATTGTTGTCCCGACGTGGAAAGCTCAAAGAAAGGGGATGGTTCAAGGAATTAAATGCAGATTTTGAGGTACTTGGTGTCCGAAGAACTCGGAAGGTAGAACCAGAGAATTCTGTCACCTCACCTGAAGCAAAAGTTCCCTCCAACATGCATCACTCTGCTTCATCACACCCAAGTTTTACTGTTCAAGAAGATGATCCGACTCTGAGAAGAAGGATTTCGGAATCTCCACAAGTTCTGATGATTCAGGACTGTCAAGAGAAGTGGCTGCAGTTAATCCTTTCGATATATTTGTTTCACCCTCTACAACATCGATGATGTTGAAGCCTTCCTTGCTCTGTTGAAGGGCGATGGCAGGATGGCATGGAATCGTGTTGAGGCCCGGGATGGTCCTTCTGAAGACTTACTTGTCTATCAGTGATCGGGTATAGCGCTATCAGGGCCTAAGTAAAAAAACTATGAATGTTTCTTCACTACACTCATTCTCCCAAGGAACTCGTTCAAGCTGTGTAATTGTAGAACATGCACTTGAGAAGGTCAATCAACCAGTGTTTCTAGTGTTGCATGAAGAGATCCTCTCAAAGGAAATTCTGATTTCCATAGATCTTTGAAGAAGTTACACGAAGATTATTTGTATGTCTTTTAATTACTTATAAGCCCTTATCACACACTAATTTTCTGATATGATATGCTTAGGTCAAAATTGTCAAGCTGTGTCGAGACCTCGGACTGGGTCCTGGCGGCTTCTATCGACCACGTAACCGTGATGGTGCAAGGCTGCAACTGAAAATGATGTGCCTTGGTAAAAATCGGGACCCTGATACAAGCAAATATGGAGAGGAACGACCAATTGACGAGGGGCGCTAAGCCACCCAAAGTTCCCTATGAGTCTCGTAATCTCGTCGAGAATGCAATTGGAGACTGCCATTCCCTTTTTAAGGGACAAGTGCAAGGAAGGGTCTCCGGAACGAGTGGGGGCCATGGATGTTCCCTGACATTTGTATCGTCAACTTTCTACTATGCAAATGGTTGACTCGGTCTCCATCAGGTTTGTTGTCCATGGCATCTACCACTTCCGAGACAAACTCCCTTAGGAAGGCTGGTTTATACGAGTGTTCCTTGAAATGATAATTGTGCCCTTTTTGGATTACAGAATGTTATCAGGATTATTTTCTACTAGACTAGCAAGAGAATGGAAATTATTTCCCTTTATTCATTGATGTGTATGTAGGTTGTCAAACTCACTCTGCAATTCTATTGATGAATTCAATGTTTATCGCTCAAATTCCACTTTTTGTTGATTAAATCCCCAGAATTCATTTTACTGTCATGGTGCTGCAGTCTCATATTTCGAGCGAGAACTTCTGGGAATGCCTCCGAATCTAGTACTTTTTCATTCCCAACACTTAATCTTTCTGTCCCTAACAATATTTGCTGTTGTACCATGGCTCGAGCAGGACCAAGACGAGAGTGAAGCAAGCTTTTGTAAGGGATTACCCACAGTCTCATTTTCTACTGGGGACACAGCTGAATTCTGATTGTATGGAGATCAGAGAGATGTCGTCAAGGCAGAGAAGGTATCTCTGGAATCAGGAGATGTCTTGGTGTTTGGTGGAAAATTGAGACACATTTTTCATGGGGTCGCTTCTGTAATCGCAAATTCTGCACTGAAGATTTTGTTGGAAGAAATGAAGCTTCGACAAGGCCATCTGAATCTAACTTTTAGAGCGTACTGAAAGGACTTTTGTCTATATTATCGGAAGTACGCTGTATCTTGGAGTTGATTTATCACTGCATCCAGTTAAACTATTTAGGATGAGGAGACATCTTGCTGCAGAAATGGACTGTTTGCAATCTCTACACTGACTGGGCTGCAAGTCTTCTGTTAGAGCAATTCCTCTCAGCAAGTACAGGAAGGTAACAGAAGAATACAAGAAAGAAGTTATACTTCCATGATGATTGACACAGAGAATCGAAGATAAATTATAAATAAACCTTCATGGGCATGTCAACACCCTCAAGATGCCTGTCTTACTCCCAAACTTAAGTAATATATATAAAGTTCTGCAGGCATCCTTGTGGTTTTGGACATCCACTGAATTGGCAGCTGTTGTTGGTTCCCTTTGTTTGTCCCCACTTCTTTGGTGAACCCTTCTAGCCATGCAGCTAGATCATCAAATCTTGGTTTTGTCTCGAGTGTTTCACAGCTGTGCCTTTCAACAGGAGAGGGAGGTGGGAGTTTGAAGTGGAACTCATTTTCATTGCTTGGGATTGTCTCCCCGGCTTCTCCTCCTTCTTGAGAAGCAATGCTTCTGTATTGCTTTTTCTTTGGGTAAAGCTTACTCTTTGAGAATGGGCCCTTGTCTCGCATCCAAGCAAGTGCTTCACTTTCTTTTGCTGGAGATTGGCTGCATTGGCCAATGAATGTGAAATAAGACACTCTCTCCGCCCCCTTTGCATTGGTGAAGCAAACCCGGATGTGCTTGGGGCTGATGATCGGGGAACGGTAACCACTGAGCGTTGGGGAGCAGAGGAAAACAAGTCTGGATCCATAAATCCGTTATCTTCATACAATTTCAGTCCCTGCCCCTGGAAGCAAAACTCTTCAGTAACCTGAGTTGTATTATAAATCCACAAGAAGCGAATCTCTAACCGATGATTTAGTCTCAACATGTGAAGTTTTCAGTTCACTGACATATTTTCTCATAAGGATATCAAAGCAGAAGTAAAGAGATACCTGTTGGATACACAATGTACTGGACCGCATGTTGACTGATAGAAGTTTCTCCACTTGGGAACGAGATTCTTGTATCGATTTGTAGTCATCAGTGGGCCCAAGTGATGTGGCTCTCAGTTCGATGCTGATTCTATCGAAGCAATCCCACAAGGCCCTCAACTTCATCTCCTTCTCCGCTCGCCTAGCTTTCCATTGGTCCCTCATCTTAGACTCCCGCTTTTCCATGTATCTCTCATAGAATTCCCCCCTCAAACTACCGGAAGAGGACACACTTCTCAGACTCCAGTCAGCCCCAAGCGTTACTCCATGATGGGGCAGGAACCGGGTGGCCCTCTCCTTCCCTGAGGGATAAGACTGATCCACCAGAGCGTGGGTCTTGATCTCGGCAAAGAGCTTCTCGAGCTCATGTGCCTTCGTTGTAAGCTCATCAGTGAATCCTCCATTGTTTCCTCTGAATTGCCTTCCCAATTGAACGGGCTCAACTGTTGATGAAGGCTTGGTAGCTTGAGGACTGTCAAGAGCGTTTCTTCTTGGATGAACTACTCCATCCTTTCGAGTCTCTCTGCTCTTCCCATTTGACCTCTGGACCTGGTCAGAGCCAGCTCGGGATGATTTTTCAAACTTCATCTCATTTCCCTCAGATTGACCTTCACCCATGCTCCTCTTTGCTACCTGATGAAATTAGCTTAGCACCTTAGCAGATCATCCAAACTGCATAATTACCATCTTATCAACCGAAAATACAACCTCGATCTTCTCTACCCCGAATGCGCATGGCACTGGATGTACATTAGTTCTGGCTGATCTGTCCAACTTTGAACTGATGACACAATGAGCTAGGGGCAAGAGCTGCCCTGAGACATCTACGAGGGTCTTATACATGTTTGCCTTTCTCCATCAGGTGGGGAAGTGTTTAGTTTGGCTGTCCTGCAAGTTGAGGCACCTGACATGTTGCAGATCCGACATTCATTATCATCTGTATATCCAAATCAACATTATTATTTATGCTACAAGGAAACACCGACAGCTTTATGTTTTATTTTTCGACTTAAATGCTGTATCTACTATTATGGTAAGGTTATGCTAGAGATTATCTAACAATACAAACTTGGTGGTGCCAAGATTTTGAAGTAATTTGATCGATGTAGATATTCTTAATTGTGCCCCATCAACGTCCGACTTAATAGAACACATCTGACCGGATTTCAAGCAACATGATTGGTGAGGAGGCTCATCATTCTATCCCCAAACACTGCAGCAGATCTGAAAGGAGATGTGTCCAGTGGGTTGGCTCAGCCGGAAAAAAATTTCAAGAAGCAGTTCCAGATCCCCTCTCCTCTGTTGGATTGGGAGTGGGACCTCACTAAACAGTCATTCCCTCATCGAACAAAGGGAAGAGGGTTCCAAATCATCAGAAGGGTAAGGGGTTCTCAACCAAACCCATTTTCTTCATAACCTGGATTGGATACATACCTGGTGACTTGCAATGGCTATTTGAGTTGATCATCAATAAACAAGTGTAGTTCCTTTTGCAGGAAAGGTAGCAAAATTGGTGTACATTCATAATGGAAGTCATTATATTCCATAGTTTCAACTTTCAAGTATGCTGTAACAAAAGTTTACGAGTACCGCCATTCTGATGGAGATGGATGGGTTTTAGCTTCCAGCGTTCCTTATCACTCATTCTTGGTCTTAGTCAGCTTGAACAGATAGAACTTTCCAAGGAGAGGGTCGCAAGATTAATAGATCAACGGATCATGGAGATGGACTGATCATATATGAGGAAACCGCAGACTGAAAGATTTCCTGTCTATTTCTGATTCTCCAAGGTTTTTTCCTATCATGGAAATTACAGACACCAAGGCCCTGTCGTGCTGACACCTTAAAGCTTTCTTTACGGTGGACATTCCTTTTCTAACCCATTTTTTCTCTCTCTTTTCTTTAAGAAAAGAGTTAAAAATAGAACTATCATCGTGTTTTTGTGAGTATTGCACCAGTCGATGCAAAGTGAATGGTGAAATTTCACTTTCTCGATAGCACTGTGTGGTTGGGAAGCTCATTGACAAGTCAGTTTGAAATGTGTCAAAAGGCTTGAACTTGATCTATCTTTACCAAAGACTATGCCTGTCATAAGCATCTGACATTAAGCCGGCAACCTGAGGACTAGCTGAATCAAGAAAGGAACAACCCATGGAAACCAAGAAAAGATCATGGAGGCTGAAAGAGGAGAAGATGATGCATGACCATAATCAACACAGTTAATAGCACGAAATAAAAGAAGGCTTGCCACTAAGGCCATAGGAAGCCAGCTGAGTGTCAGACCATGATTTCGGGTTGTGACTTTCTGTTTCAGGTTTCCTTGACCTCTTTCCTAATTCAAAGAAAGATGTTGCAAGAGACATTTAGGATGTTTTCTGATGGGTATCTATACGTTCGGAGAGTCTTTGTTTCTTAGAAAGCATCGATCTTAGCTGGGCATTCAACAGGGCTCAAGACTACCTCAAGAGTAGATGTGTCTCAATCATAGTCTTCACCAACCTCAATCAAGGCTGTCCATCACATCAGACCGAAGCCTCCCAGGAAAGCCTGTGATTGCAGAGCCTAACCACTTACCTTTCCGGTCCACCACCATGGCCCAAATTTGACCTCCCATCCCGAACAGGCTGGTATGTCAAGAAGCCGAATTCTGGCCTTCCTAGGCAGGCATCCATGGCATGATAACTACCACACCAAATGACCTCTGCAAACACTAAGAACAAAAAAACTAAAGAAAATGCACATTATAGTCCGACAAATTAAGAGGTTCCAGATTTTATTCTTGGTACTAAGACTTCTCATGTCCCATTGTTTTCCTTTCCTCATCCCTCGTAGGCTCGGAAGATCTCCTTTTCAACAGACAAAGTTGCAGATGTTTCTTAACTATCTTTGCCTGGGATTCTTTATTCACTAAAGATGCTCAAGACATTAATTGACCTGTAACAGTCGGTAAAGTTCTGAGTCATGCACAAGACATAGTATTGCCCACCCAACTGCATTGAAGCAATTGGCCGATATTTCATGCAATTTCGTTGAAATCTTTGCTACACGCTCTAAGCTTGCAAAATCATCCGCTGAACCGCTGCAAAGCAAAAGCCATTGCTAGAGGGGATCAATGGCTGCTTCTTTTCTCTCAGCTTCTTCTACTTCCATTGCTAGTCTTTGTTGTGCTCCTGGAAAGGTCAGAAGCGCTAACCATTTCAGGCTTGGGAGCCTCTCAAGTATAGTAAGTTTTCAATACCAACCCTTCTTCTCTTTCCTCAGAAGTAGGGAATCGTGATAGACTGATGGACTTCAACAATATTGCCCCAGTCGCATTCATCAAAATGGAATGCATCTCAAGTTAAAGCAACTTATGCCCATGCACTTAAAAGTCAAAGTTATCATAGAGCTAGAAGTTAAATCTGTATCAGTTCGATAATCGGTTACGTTTACCAGTTCTCGAATTTCCTTCTTCCAGGTCTATGATAAATTTGACCCCGCTCACCATTAGAGAGAGATAAGTTTAAGACTAATATTCTGGCACCAAATTTATTAGGATGTAAAATCTTAAAAGGCATTTCCGTGCGAGGTTGATTGAACGAAAACCTGAACTTCACTAGATGACTTGATTTTCCATGTCAATCCAACACAACAGCCTCATCAATACACGATTCTCATTGATACTAAGAGAGCATACAAGTGCACACCCCAGTATTTACACCAGTCAAGCCAGCACTATAATGCAAGGCAAAGTAACAGGAGTACGGATATGTACATAGAAACCAAACAAGATGCACTCTCCCTACATGAAGTTTTCTGGTGCAAGAGTTGACGAGAGCCCTTGTTCTTTCTGACTATCTTATTAACAGAACTAAAGCAGCATTAGAAGTTCATTTAGATTTTTCTATGTAGCAAAGCACCCTGTCGATCCTCTGAGTACAATCATCAGTCCCTCCATCAATGATCTAATGCACTAATCATGATCCTGCTAGGCACAAAAGGCTCAACACCAGATGAGTGCTTCATCCATTTTTTTATAAGAAGAGCACAGAATGGCCATATATACCTATTAGATGGTTGGATATGACCAATGGTGGTGTTAGAGAGAGAAATAGGACCAAGGAGTCCAACAGGATGAAAGAGCTACCATGACAATTAACCAGCTTTTACAGGAAATGTCAAAGAAAGGATCATATACAAGAAATTCTCTACTTACTCAAGGTCACCATGACCCTGTTTTAGAAGTTGCAATGCCCAATCCTTCATCTATATGCATAGAACCATCGAGCTCAAGTAATTCTATCTGCAGATACCAGTGAAGAGGAGCCTGACCCCAAGAGTATCTAAAGGGAAAATACCAGTCGTAAATAGTCGAACTTTGCAGCTCTGCCATGTGTGAAGGTTCAGCAGCCGGCTTTCTCTGGGTCAACTTCTTGAAATCTGATGTAGGTCTCCCTGCTGCTTCAGGGAAAATCCGAGAAAAGGGAATGCAATTTAGACTACGATATGGATACAACTGAAGAGACCAAGATGTAATAAATGTATAGTGGTTAGGATACCCCATAGCATAAGTTGTGGATTGTAGATCATACTGTGCATCTCAAGAGCCATAAGATAAATGAGTAGATTTCTTCAATACAACACGGTGGACCAAAATATACACAACATACTGATCAAGAAACGCTTCTAGTTGTTTTATATTTCCTCAATTTTTTCTTATTCAACACGATAAATAAGGCGCAACTAAGTCCTACGAGCCCACAAAGAAAGGCAGATCCAGCTTCACCGATCAATAAGCCAATCCCAGTAACAAAATCCCTGAATTTAACGGAGCCACCAACTTGGACTTCGCATCTAGAGTCAGCAATTCAGTAGGTTCCCAAAACAAATTCATTTCCTCAACATCTAGCCTTTCATTCCTGAAACTTCCTCCAACAACCAAGCAGCCCCTCATTCCATTTTCCCGCAAAAAATTATCTTACCTGCCCTCAACGAAAGAGAACCAAAGAGGCCAACTTTCCCATTAAAAAAAAAAAGAACTAAAATAAAATAAATTCGGAGAAGCATCACGAAATCTTCCCAAGATACAAAAGCGAAGCTAAGGAGAGACTCCCAAAATACTCACGAGAGACAGGCTCGGTGGTGCTGGGAAGAAGAGCAGAGCTGGGGGTAGTTCTGGCAATGGTGATGCTTCGAGTAACCAAAGACGTCGTCTTCCCCATGAATCGTCAGCGTGGGTGTGAACTTCCGGAGCCTGCCGGGGAGCGAGACTGGCTAAGGCCTCGTCCCAGAGACTTTCAAGAAAACCCATCTCCGTGATATCCCCCGGTGTTTGAGGGTGAACCGCAACGGCCCGGGAACCAACGAATCTATCCTACAAGTGCAGAAGTTGTTTTTTTTTTTAAAATCCATTTTTCCCCCCTGCGGGCACGGTTAGTATCCAAATTGCCGAATGAATGAGCATCGACTTTCCATTACCTTCCTATTAGATTTTAAATGGGTGATTTAATAATTAAATTTTAAAATAAAAAAATTAATAAATTTTTTTTTAGTAATCTCAATCTAACTATAAATTAAATTTAATATGTACTTTAATTAGTTTGAAATACAGCATGGCAAAAAAAAAAAGTCAGGTTGGTCCACCGATGGTAAAATCTTCCCGGGTGAATAATCTCATTATATATATATATATATATATATGTAAGATGGGCGATCTTCACATAAATGAGGAAAGCGTCGGAGCCACCTTTCGTAAGGCGGAGGAGATACCTTACCAGGGGTAGAATTGTAAATATCTGCGCAATTAATGTGTCTAAGATTTGTGCAAAACAAGATAATAATTGAGAGCGTGCGCGGAGACGCATTTGGAGCGCGTCAGTTACTTTGTTGCACTTTCTCGGCCAGCCAATTCCTACGAAGAAATGGGAGGGAAGGGCAAAAGCAACCGACTGTTCAATAGCCGAAAAATAAAAAGGAATTTTGAGAAAATCACGTCTGACCGCTACCCACCCACCTCCCCAACCCCACGCTCTTTTCCCACCTCCGCCGTCCACCTCCGCCGCCCCCACCCCCCGAGGTTGTTTGTCCGAAGCCAGATTCCGATCGGCTAAAACAAAGACGACAAGAAGAAGAAGACAGAACAATATTGCTTTCACTATTGCATGCACAAAGATTTCCACGTTGTCACTGACTGTTTCGTATTCCCCGGTAACCAATCATCCCGTAAATGGTGATCTCGGTGTAGGGTGGCACCGATAGAGCAATCGGGATTTCGGGTTCTCGTTCGTTTTGTCGGTCCGCTCTAGGCCATGGCGGACATTGTGAAGCAGATCCTAGCGAGGCCAATACAGCTGGCGGACCAGGTCACCAAGACCGCGGACGAGGTGAACCTATCATTCCGGCAGGATTGCGCTGAGATCAAAGCCAAGACGGAGAAGCTGGCCGGGCTGCTTCGCCAGGCGGCCAGGGCCAGCAGCGACCTCTACGAGCGGCCCACTCGCCGGATCATCGACGACACCGAGCAGGTCCTCGATAAGGCCCTCATCCTCGCCAACAAATGCCGCGGCAACAGCCTCATCAAGCGGGTCTTCACCATCATCCCCACCGCTGCATTCCGGAAGATCTCCATGCAGCTCGAGAACTCCATTGGGGACGTCTCGTGGCTCCTGCGCGTGTCAGCCTCCGCGGACGACCGGGACGACGAGTACCTGGGGCTCCCTCCCATCGCGTCGAACGAGCCCATCCTCTGCCTGATCTGGGAGCAGGTGGCAATCCTCTACACGGGCTCGCTTGAGGACCGGTCCGACGCGGCTGCCTCGCTGGTATCCCTGGCCAGGGACAACGACCGTTATGGGAAGCTGATCATCGAGGAAGGCGGCGTGCCGCCGCTGCTGAAGCTCGCCAAGGAAGGGAAGATGGAGGGGCAGGAGAACGCGGCACGGGCGATTGGGTTGCTGGGCCGAGACCCGGAGAGCGTGGAGCAGATCGTGAATGCTGGGGTCTGCTCCGTGTTCGCGAAGATCCTCAAGGAGGGACACATGAAGGTGCAGATCGTGGTGGCGTGGGCTGTCTCCGAGCTGGCGGCGAACCACCCCAAGTGCCAGGACCACTTCGCCCAGAACAACGTCATTCGCCTCCTCGTGAGCCACCTAGCGTTCGAGACAGTGCGGGAGCACAGCAAGTACGCCATTTCCAGCAAGCAGAAGATGTCGATCCACTCGGTCGTCATGGCAAACAGCGACAATAACAGCAGCCACAGCGATAACCTGCATAAGTCCGACGGTGTTGTGATCCCGCACTCGATGGGGAATGAGACCCTGAGCCAAATCCACAACGTGGTGACGAGCACGATGGCTGTAAAGAACCACCAACAGGGCGGCACCGCCCTGAAACCACCGCCACACAGCCACTCGAAAAACAGCAGCGGCAGTAATAATATGAAGTCCCGGCAGCACCACCATGAAAACCATGTGGCCTTTTCAGGTGGAAGCATCAAGGGAAGAGAGTTTGAGGACCCGGCGACGAAGGCCCAGATGAAGGCCATGGCTGCCCGAGCCCTCTGGCAGCTCTCTAAGGGTAACGTGGGTATCTGCCGGAGCATCACGGAGTCCAGAGCCTTGCTGTGTTTTGCAATACTGCTCGAAAAGGGGCCTGAGGACGTGCAGTCCTACTCGGCCATGGCGCTGATGGAGATTGCGGCGGTGGCGGAGCAGCACGCGGAGCTGAGGCGGTCAGCGTTCAAGCCCACCGCGCCAGCCGCGAGGGCAGTGGTGGACCAACTGCTGAAGGTGATCGAGAAGGTGGAGTCGGAGCTGCTCGTGCCGTGCGTGAGGGCCGTGGGGAGCCTGGCGAGGACGTTCAGGGCCACGGAGACGAGGATCGTCGGCCCGCTTGTGAGGCTGCTCGATGAGCGGGAGCCAGAGGTGTCGGCGGAGGCCGCCGTGGCGCTCGTCAAGTTCGCCTGCACCGACAACTTCCTCCACGTGAACCACTGCAAGGACATCATCCAGCACGGTGGCGTGAAACACCTGATCCAGCTCGTCTACTTCGGGGAGCAGATGGTGCAGAACCCGGCGCTCGTGCTACTTTGCTGCATCGCGCTCCACGTGCCAGACAGTGAGGTCCTCGCCCAGGAGGAGGTGCTCATCGTGCTCGAGTGGTCCACCAAGCAGGCTCACCTCAACGACGTGCCTTCGATCAGGGAAGTCCTGCCGGAGGCCAAGAGCCGGCTCGAGCTCTACCAGTCCAGGGGATCCCGAGGGTTCCATTGACAACAGCCCGACAGTAACTTGTGCATTGCTGAGGTTTAGAGTAGTCGTAGATTTAAGGCCTCGTCACGGAAATTTTTGTTCTTCGTTGGTGCTTCACATTAATGTAAATAGCGCAGAGCACTATTAATGCCAAAGTCCGACATTAATTAGCCTTGCAAGGCAACCGCATAGTAATGCCTCAAGGACTAAACCTGAACATCGATAGTTATCCGTGGATAGTCATTCACTGATAAAAGTTTTGTCGGGAAACCCGAACATCGATAGTTATCCGTGGATAGTCATTCACTGCGCTTTGTGAATATCAGGAGTCCTGATCACGTGTTCGAGATTGCGTGCAGGCCGTCGCATATGTCTGATGTCAATGTCCAACATCGAATATCAGCATGTGTAATAGCAATCTCTATGGGACCGAAATCCCGTCCACGTTACTGCCTGTGTAGTAGAGCACCAATCTCCCATCCGCTCTGTTAGGCTTATGAATTTTGAAACCGGTCCGCCCCGTGATTGACCAGTACTTTGTACTGAGAAAGGACACAATTTTAACTTAGAAATTAACAGTAGACATAATAGAAGCCGGTCTATCGCAGAAAACATCAGAATCAGTGTGGGAGGACCAAAATCTCCTGTCCATTATCTACAGCCCATATGCTATACATCTAATGCCCATCTTGGAACCGCATAATACCTACAAGCGTGCAACACTTGGGCTCTATTGTCCTTTTTTCGAAGGGAGCAATCAAGTCACTGTCTGCACATTAATGCTCAGTGGATAAGGCGGAGGATGGAATATCTCTCTCGAGGCTTTTGCCTCGTGTAGTGATTGAGCTCCACAAATCTTGGCTGTCTCCCACGAATTGATGTCTTGTCTGTTTCATCCTTCATCATGCGGTGGGGAAAAGCGGGGAAACGAAACGGAAAACACCTATCATGATTTCTCACCGTAATTGTTAATCTAATATAAATGGTCAATGCCAATGATAGTCAATTAATAAATGAATAATAAACCACAGCCAATTTTCTCTGTCAAGATGCTCCTCCACCGCTTACTAGGACAGTATTCTGACTTAAGCATATCGATATTAGAAGATCTGGCCTTAAGGATACCAATTAAATCAGTTGAATATATGAACGGTGACCCATTTCATTAACATAAATCTGTTGTATGCTCAATGAATCGCAGACATCGCTCTGAAGTGAGTCTGAAACAGATTTGGATCGTTGAAATCGATTCTCCAAAGGGTATAACCGATCCGATCCGGCCACCTGCACTGGGCTTTCACATAGTTTTGTAATGAACAAACACAGAAGTCCTCCTGGTAATAAGAAATGTTACAGCTATGTCTCTTTTTTCACTTGTCCTCTCCATGTATTTACATCTCTTTGCTCGGCAACGGAAGGGGGAAACAAAATCCAAACTGCATCGTCTATGTCTCCCTGGAGGGATACGAATGATTTCTCCGGGTCTTACACAATCCTTAGTTGATTCCTATCTCGACCAGTAACCGGATCGAGCTCTGCGCGAGGGCTGCTACGAGAATATGGCCCGGGTTTTCCGGACTGGGATCTGGTTCCGGCGCTGCAGAAGCTCCTCGAGAAGTAGCCGGGTCTCGCTCTTCGGTCCACCGGAGTAGCAATGCCTGGAAGAAGCCAACATCTTCTTGGTTGAGGCCTCTAGCTCCCTCATTTCATCCATGAAGATCTGCCCGTCCCTGCACTCTTCACTGCAGAATCCTTGATCACCCCTGCAGAATCGAAACAAAACCCGATCTTTCAGTCAGTAACTATCACCGGAGATTGCCGTATTCGTACGCTCCGAGATCTCATCGCAGGCGGCTGTACATGCGCAGAAGATTATTAGACAGTCACCTGTACATGTATACGTCCACTCCTGGGCCGAACTTCTTGCGGCACAGCTGGCAAGACTGCAGGAAGCAGGTGAAATCGCCACGGGGCGCCCTAGCTGGTGGCCGAGCTGTCGGCATGCTGGGTGTCAACAGTGTATTGTATTTGACGACAACGTTGGAGGGCAGCTTGGTCTGCTGGGTTAGAATCCTCAGACCGACCGCCACTGCTGACGAGGACGAGGAGGGCTGATTAGCTTCGTCTCGCTGCTCTCCTTCCCACCTGCAGTGTGGCCTCATCCTCTCTCCTTGGACACTCTCAGAGGGGCGAGGGAGTGAATGAGTGAGAGAGTGTGGGATAGAGATGTGAAGGAGGAGGAGGAGAAGCAACGGATATTTAAAAAGAGCCGTGTCCACTAAAAACAAAGAATCGCAGTTTTTTGACACGTGGGAAACGTTCTGTAATAAAACTACGAAATAATTGTACACATGACTTAAACAAACATTTTATTTAATTTTTATTAGTAAATTTTTTTATAATTTTTATTATTTCCATCCTTTATCCTCACGTGGTTCAATCTCTTTTGTTTTTTCAAGCTACCTAATATTTAAAATTTTTACTAATTCAAATTCTTTTTTTCACTACGAACTATTTTCGAGTCATTCGAAACATATTTCGAGAATAATATACTGTTGGACCGGGATTAATGGAAAAATTCTTATTAATCGTCTTAACTTGATATTCAATCATTAAATCACCTATTTTAAAATCTAATAAAGAAATCACTAGATTAATTTTAAGGTAATTTATTAATTTAAATTCAAATTAAGGAGGGATATGGATTTAACCATAGACTCGTGTGACCAAAAGATGTTAGTTCTACTGAGTCATGCGATCAACGTGCCACTTTTCAACCCCCTTTTTAACCTTTAGAAGAAACTTCTTAGGCATCACTTGACAGGCTTATTATAAAAAACTCATAGAGACGAGAGACTGGCGGTGGCGTCAATGTAATGTAAGATAAACAAATTCCATCCGTGATTCAGGCGTCGAATTTCGATGCGCCTGGGGGGTCGTAAAATAACCACTAATTATCGGAGAATGTATATATAAAATCAAGATGTCAGACTTTTGCTCAGTTGGGTCCACCGGCAAATGAGACACGTGGAGCGCGGTGAATAAATACAATTATAATTACATTCAGGACGGTGACCCGCATGAGGATAATTCGCGGGCTCGTCACATGGCACGAATTCAATCGGTTAATAAAATTGATATGACACGTGGGTCTCCGTGTCCCAGTCCTTGTGTAGTTTCTCCTACGTTATTGATGTTCATACATATGTAGTCACATAGACAGACAAGACACCACGGCTTTAGTGAAAATTTAGAAGGGGCACCAGAAGTCCACAGTTATTTTCCAATCTTACCCGTCACTGGATCCAACCCAACGCGCGCGTCCTCGAGTTTGTTTAATTTTTCCACCTGAACGGATCGAGTATGTGGCAGCAGACTATAACTACAATAGGGTATGAGTTGATATTACATATATGCATATGCCTTTTTGTGTCATTTGTAGCAAATCACCAGTGTACCAAAGGCAATCCGGTAAAATTACTCTTCTGCTGAATCGATGTTACAGAAATGGGATCCTCTCATTTGAGAAAAACCCAGATCTCAATTCTTAGATTGCCAACTACAAAGCACGAAAAATGAGAAGGCAAACAAAATCTGGAGACCAAGGGGATGCCTCTAGCATCACTTGAAGTCTCCAAGAACGAGAGAGAAAAATGCAAGATCGAAACGCCTTTTCAAGGGACGGATGGCTACAAGTACAGTTGGATGAGCTCGTCGCTGACTACAGAAGGCGTGAGGACTCCAAGATCGGTGAAGAGGAGCGTAAGGTACTGGGGAGGAGTGTAATCCCGAGCAGATGTTTCGACCTCGACCTTGGAAGGTATCGGGACACCGAAGTCAATGGGCCTTAAAGCCGGTGCCATGTCTTTCTGGTCCAACGGATAAAGACGTGCAAACTGCATAGAAGGTAACAGGTTCGAGTTATATTCTCAGGGAAGAAGAGCTTCAATGAGTGATTTGCAAGCTGATCCTCTTGTTATTGGTGGTATTTCTAGCTAGAAGGCACAGATGCAACTGAAATTTTCATTTTCACTAAATCGAAAGGATTTTTTTAACTGAGAATAGTAATTTGCACCTTCGCGGGCAGAAATTCATAGGAAGAACTACTTATGATAATAATGGTTTTAGGCACTACCTTGTAACTCTCAGCTGCCACATAGAAGGGTTTATTCATGCTGTGGGCCACCAATGCAATCTGGTAGGTGCCCATCATGTTGATAATCCCACCACTTTCAACAACTCCATCAGCACCAACAAAGACCATATCGACCTCATCCATCGAATACGCCACAGCTGAATCTATCAGGAGCTTCACAGGAACATCCAATTTTGCCAGCTCATTGGACAATAGTAGTCCGCTCCTGTCAGGTCTTCCTTCTGCAAAATTTAAGCTACAGAAATATCAACTACCAGGATGATAAACTGAAAATAGATGCGAAAGACTCAAAAATTTTCTTCTCTGTCCACAAATAAACACAAAATGTACTCCTCAAGAACTTCTACCCATTTTCCCCAAATCGATTTCTCAAATTGAACAAAGTAAGATTGTCAAGCACGCTTGTGCAAAACCTGTAACTAAACACAGGACAGGAAAGGGGAAATTTTTTCTTATGCAAGATATAGGTTCATGATCCATAGATTAGAAAAAGAAATAAACAAAACAACGAGAAAGGCTTCTGGATAAAATAATTAGAGACTCAATGGAAGAAGGAAGAAAGTTGAAAAAATGATCTCATCAGACAATAAAAAACTAGAGCTCCACAGGATGGATGCCCTTACAAGCGATGAACAAATAAAAAGGCTCAGAACATGATATGATCTAATACTACTATCTGTCCACCTAATACTGCTAAAAGATTCTGTGAGAGCAACCTGTGCAGAAAACTCTGAACAATTTCTTGTTTTGAGCTGCTGTCTTCAGAACTTCCAAAACAACTCTTGAGAAGCCATGAACCAAAATGGTACATCCATCAAATATGAAATCTTGACCAAGCATTGCAATGATCCTTCTAGCCTGCCATGTTGTGGGAATATTGTGCTTGATCAGGTACTTCCATTGCAATTGTAATATCATGTAAGAGTCAAGCAACTGTATTCTCTACACCACCAATTCATTACCTTGTAAGATATCTCACCAAACTTCTCAGCACGTTCAATAAGACGTGATTTAGCTGAATTAAAATCCTCGTACTCCAGGGCTGAAGTTCTGGTCACATATCGCATGAACAAATCACAGCCTGCCGTCAACGATATGGAGGTTGTGTCCCATGACTGAAAAATAAGCAAGTAATCACCAAAATAAGGCTAAAATTAATCATCAATTACATCACAGGAATCAATTAAAGAAGAGCATAGTCAAACACATATCAGCATATATCAATGCATTGTATGAAGAGTTGAGTAGCAAGAATATAGTATATCAGACTGAATAGGAAAAAAATAAGGCAACAAGAAGCTAGAAAACTAAGATATTTCCTTTGAGCTATTCTACCACATGGTTTCAATTACTTGCCAGCATAGCAATCTGCCCCAACTTCATCAGATGAAAGCATTCCCACCAAATTTGCCAAATTCATGCAATGTCATGATTGTAAGACACAATAACTTTAGTCTAGCAACCCATATCATTGGACAAGACTGACAAACATTTTTCAACTGTTCATTAGATATATTATCATGTAGTTGCATTACTGTTATTATCTGACTAAACAGCAATCAAGCTCTTAACACATATGTAAGTCCTGCCACAATTTCATAGACAGAAGCATTAGGAACATTCCAATCCACAATACCTTCCAAAGGACATTGACAAATCAAAAACCTCTCTTTGAAATTTTAATTGAATTTGACCACGAAGATTGATAGAAGATAAATGAATACAGAGACGTTAAGCTACAGATACAAATGAAAGGCCATATCGAATGTGACCCTCCTAAACAAGGAAGATGGTATCAAGAAGCTTGGACACTGCGTCTGCATTTTCAGCATCTTCACCGTAGTACTACTAAAACTAGCTGTCAGTAACACCACTTACGGTCATCCATGTCTATCTATCAAACTAATTATTCCATCTACTAATACAACCAACAAGCATCACATTATCTTTGTAACCAGGAAAAGAAACATGAATAAAAGCATCCATTCTCAAAAAGGGTAAACAATCAGAAGTGAAGTTCAGCATCCAAATCGTTGAAGCAAACAATCTGAAAGACAATGACACTGTCTCCCCGAAACTATCACAACGTAAATATCAGTCAATAAATGTAGTGTTTTCTTGCACTTTCTTGCTCGAAATCAAGCTTCAGAACGGAAGCTTCCACAAGCTAAACTACATATTGATCATCGCAATCAAAGTAAATAGTATTTCCCCTTTCAAGTGTACCCAGCAATGGATTACGAGTAAAGCACGTACCTTTAGAGAATCAGAGGCTTTCTTGAGCTCAATTTCAAGCTCCATCATAGTCGTCGCCTCGCTGGACCTGATCACCGCTGCGAGGGCCCGAATTGCCGCCACGGCCTCGGCCAAATCGGGCTGTTTCCTCCAGTTATTGAACTCGTCGATCACGCTGAACGGCTTCGCGGCGGCGGAGGAGGACGACCTGACGTCGCTCTCCGGCGGGTACTGGCCAACGGCAGCCTGGGCCTGGGCAAGCCAGTCGCTGGTGACGACACCATGGTGCGCCGCTCGGGTCTGATAGTAGGCAGACACCTTGGTGCTAGGGTTCCGGAGGGTGTCGGCCATGGTGGCGCCCGTGGTCTGGGAAGGGGATAGGGTTAGCGGGTCCGGCCGCGCTGAGGCGTCTCCTCGCTTGTCGAGTATGAAGGAAGCCGACCTGCGCCACATTTGAGTGGACTCAAGACGCGAGAACTATGTCACTTTCACTTTATCGGGATAACTCCGACGCCGAGAAAGCGAAGTTTGAGGGGTCCGGTGAAGAAGATGGATACAATAACAATTAATTCATAGGAAAAATTGTTTAAGGTATATATAGTGTCAGACTCCAAATAGGTCCATTTTTTTTAGCATCAATTAAAAATATTTTTTTATATTTGCCATGCTTTTTTTTAATTTTATAATTAAGAAATAGAGGTATAGAGTATAATTTTAAAATCGGATTAAATTGACCAATTTGATCAGAAACCAGTCACTCACCCGGTTAATTTCGATTGAATTGGTTGATTATTGTTCGATCAATAAATCCAGTTGAACCGATAAAGAATTAATCAACTTAAAATTTCAAAAAATAAAATATATTATAATATACTTATTTTATTTTAATAAGTCATATTTATATTTTATATTAAACTTGAGTTAATATAATGATGATATTATGAATTATTGTTATAAATTATGGTCAATTTATTTATAATGTAATAATATTATTATTATTTATTAAATATACAATTCAAATCATTAAGCTATCAACCTGATCCATAAACTCATACTTTAATCGGTTTTCGATTTGGTTTAATTTTAAAAATTATAAAATCAGTTAATTGAACATGTAAGTGGAGCTCAACAGATCCCTGCCTTGACTGTCTTCTCCATACCTACTACGAGATGAAAATGGCTCTCTTCTTTATAAATGTCAACATCGCCATCGCCTCAGTTATACCACTCAGTTCAAAGGTTAACACCACGTAACTATTCTTTCGAAGCTCGAACAATTTTTATCTAAATGGTAGATTAACGGCAATTCGTGTCTGACAGGCAACAGTCGGTTCCAATACTATCAGTATAGTCCTATTTTTCTTCTCCGGTGTCTTGTAATCGATACATGTCACCGGAAAATTCCCTCAGATGCCAATCGATTAAAATTCCGAGCTATATAGGTACAGTATGGATGAAGTGTTTCGAATCACGATGAGATTTTTTAATTACCCGAGCAGCTAAGCCGCCAAAGGTGTCATCGATTCTGCAGGTTGACTTTCTCACCGGGCTCTCCATCCTGTACTGGAGGGGCCTGGACTCGCCCCTTCCGACTGTAATCTCAAACAGGGACTTGCCTCCTGTGGAAACTCCTGAATGATTTTCTCACTTCAAATTCAGAAATTTTCTCATCCTCCCGTTGCCCTGACGAAGATCTGAAGCCTCTCCAGCAGCCCAGCAGACTAAACCTCTGCACGCGACCAAAACGTTGCACCAGAAAAAGAACATTACCCATGACAGTTAATTTTGCCAGCTTGATGTGGATTAAGATACGGTGCTGTTCTCCAAACCCTACCTTCTTCACGATGGTGAACGGGACTCGTCCCCGGAGGTGAACTTTGCCGCTGCAAGTGGGGTTGTAGTTGTCCACCCACAACACTATATATCTGCGCCCGCTCGAGTCGAGAACGGTGCATCCCCCTGCCATTGAGAACAAGTTTACATGCGCATGAACTCATCCTAGATAGTTTTTTATGCGTATGTATCTTTATACGTTAACCGAATTCAGCGACCCACAGCGCGCAAGTACCAAGCAAGAAAGGTGACTTTCTTTTTTACAGGTTCTGTTGCGATCTTTACAGTCTGATCTTCCGGCGTCGAGAGCACTGCCGGACAGTGACGATGAATGTGGTGTTTAATATAGAAAACGATCAAACTACCGTTAAATTCATAACAAAATAGGCCGCGATTTACAAGAGAATTGATCTACAGTCAAACAAGATTTACTTTGACAGGAAATAATATTCAAAGCATGCATACGTTTTACGTACTTTGTCGACCATCAGTATAAGCCGGGAAAAAAAGGGGGGTAAAGCCGGACATTTATCTAGGCTTGTATTAGATATGTTCAACGGACCAGGTTAGCCCGTAATCATATAATAACCAAACTGTCCAAACCTAGAATTGGCTCGAACCGCTCACAACCCGGTACGTAACCATTCTTAGTAGCTTTGGGGCAGTTACAGGGACTGATTCCGAAATATAAACCCATCGAACCGTAACTGGTCCAGACTATTACCATGTTGATTCAGACCAGAACATTTGAAAACCAGATTGGACTACTAAAAATCATTCAAATTAACGGTCGTATTTTGTCAAATGAATTTAAAACTTTAAAATTTAAAAAGACAAACAGTTCACGACCAAACTGACCTATTTATAAATGATTTACGGCTGATTCATATTTGTCGGAATCGTGACCCGTAACCGAACTGACTCATTAAATAAACGGACCGAACTATACTTTTAATAAGAGTAGCTTGTATCATGACACAAGTGGTTGCGCTAGCTAGGCATGCCCACCGCAGCCCAGGACGTTCGATGACGATATATCCCGATACACCACACTTCGGGCCTACCAGTGGGTTCACCACGCACACAATTCTCTGATTCAACACGTACCGACGAGAACATTGGGCCCCCCCATGCTCCTGAAATATTAATTACGTGCTGAAACAAATTGTTTAATTGACCATTTGAATTGAATCATCCATTAAAAACCTTTCTTTCCTTTTCTCAGCACTACCATACAAGAAATCCTCACGTAAAAAAAGTTAAATGCACAATCTCTTGGTTTCGGCCTCACTTTGATCTCGAGCCTTTGTGGCTCTAATTTCAACCCTCGATTAAACCAACAATGCATCGTCAGATTTATCTCGATCGAAAACGCCACACTCTGCCTTAGTTGACTAGTGATCATGCCATGTGAATATCAGCGAGAGATACAAATCGCAATCCACCACCCACGAGTTGCGGATGAAATCCTGATAACTTAAAAGAGTTTAATACCATTATTATTACCATTTTGAACTTTTTTTTTTTGGATAAAAATGTGAATTCTTATCTCCTTATAAACCCAATAAATATTTTATAAATATTTCCTGTTGAGATGATTTTCCTCCTATCAAACATGATAGGATCACCATTAACATATTGATATCTAATCTATCTGGATAAGCCTAGCTTGCACTGCACTTATATATATATATATATATATATTTGTATGGCACATATAAAAATAGATAAACAGTAAATATTGCTGGGAATGTGCAGATCGATCAGTTCAATCAGGAACATGTCGGAAGCAAGTCATTGAATGGACCATGTCCTACCCTTTATTCTTCTTTTCCTCTCATCTCCTCCCTATGGTCGTAAAAATGGCATAAATAAATACGTAATTGATTTTGTAAAGAAAGCCAAGTCATCAATGTCCGCAAAATAATATTTATGTGATTAATGGGTAATTTTTGAAGAAATCCAACCCCTGATCTGCCTCGTATTTTTTCATTTAAGAAATAAGCAATTTAATCGTGAGAGTGGATATTTATTTTGCATGGTCCGATGGGCACACCTACCTTTGTCTTTTCTTGCATCCGCACTCGCATCCACCAGCATCCTTAAAATTAAATACTCGCTCTGTTTTAATTACTTTAATTTTTCAGGGCCTGCAGCCTTATATAATGACAATGCAGTATCGGTTGATGGTGATGGTTAGCTAGTAAATTGATAATATATAGTAGATTAAATTTAAGATTTGAATTTCTTAAGAATTAGTATCTGATATTTAATTTATGAATCCAGACGGTATAATATATCGCGTGGTGAATTAGTCGTTTGTCACGGTACTAAACACCATCGATATAAAAAAAAAATGTATCACTCAAATAATTTAAATTTAACCATAATTATTTTAACTATAAAACCTCCTTCATTCGTTCACGAGACTAAAACTTAAAATTTTGTTTAAGATTCAGAGGATAAGTCTTATCGGCTTTTAGGTGGTAACTTTTTTTGTTAATTAGTGACGGCTCGAAATTTCAGCCGGTCCAGACACGGTCACTTCATGCTCCGGGCTGCCTCGCCCGGCTCGAAATGGGCAAAATAATTCTTTTAGAAGTAAGTCTAAATATAAATAAATTTTGGGCTTATAACTAAACCTTTGTATTATAATTAATCAATTAATCCGATTTAATGTTATTTTTAAGAAAATATTGTAATAATATTAAAATTCAATTATTTTATTTATAGAATTAATATTTTCTTGGGCCTTGCGGAATATTGCCAGGTATAATTATAATACATAGAATAACACAGCCACCTGAGCAAATGAAAGATGAAACTGCGTATCCCCGTCAACTAGCATGGATACAATGGATGGCTCGTAACTAAAATTTTATATTCAATTACTATTAATAAAATTTTATCCTACTAATTTCAAATATACAATATCAATAATCTATTATATTTTTAAATACAGAAGTCAACTAATAGATGAGGGCAAGCATGCCGTAGCAGTTGATGACTAGTAAGTGGGACCACGAGTAGGTTTCTCCCATGAATACCTGTCTACTTAGTCAGAGGTTTTTTTTTCTTTCCTTCTCCTTTGGGCACAGCAAGGTAGTCAAAAGTAAAATTACCACGGAATCCCTATTTCCAATTTCTTAGAGAACAAAAAAATAAATAGTAAAAATAGACTCTATACATTTTTGAAAAATCGGTGCTCTCCTAGTGTTCCGATTCGATTACAGTTTTTTCTAATTGGAACCGGTGGCCTGACCGACCCGTGAAATCGAACGGCAGGTAGAAAGAATTCGACGTTCTGTCGCAAACGCAGTTTTCTTAAACGGGACTCTGGTGATGAGAAGAGGGAAAAAGGAGAGAAGCCGTCATTTGCTGCAACTTGAAACCGGCGGGGCGTGGGACCGTATCGTCGGACGCGTTTGTTTGTCCGTCCGAATGGATGAGCGGCGGTGATTATCCAAAGCAGGAAAGGTTATAAATGGAAAGTCGGGTTCGTAAGACAGCGCATGGTTGGGTGTTGTGGGAACACTACGTCCGGAGGATCGGCAGCCGTCCGATTGGTGTGCAGCTTGGAAGTCAAACTGACTCTCTATCCGCGTCCCTGTAGATCTGGGCCCATCCTTGCCCCCCAGGCTGTCGGCATTTTCCTTCATTTTCCCCGAAAATATTAAGGAAACTTTTTTAGATTCGTATTAAATATTCCGGAAAGTTAACAAAAAGTCTCGAAAATAATTTTAATCATTTTAATTACATATCCGAGAAACTAACATGGAAGGTTAAAAAGAGTTAGGGAAAAAAAATATACACACGCACATATAGATATATATATATATATATATCGTGAACTACATATGATGAAGGGCACTTTCGTCATTGAACACAGAAGGCGATGCTGGGCGACGGCGTCGTTAATTCCGGACTCAAAATACGTGTACTAATAAAAGGAAAATATAATCACGTGATTCTTATCCATTTTTTCTTAATAATTTATAATTTTAATAATTTTATTTTTAATAGATGGATTCCACCCCGACACTGCATTAGAGTCCTAAGTTCATTGGTTTTGTGAATATGAGATGGCCTCGTTGAATACGACAAAATAACTGAAGCCATAATTGGGAGTTAACGATTATTCGTAAAGAATAATGATGGTAATAATATTTTTAGGCGAATTAAAATTTAAAAGAAAATTAAGAGAGAGGGAGAGAAGAGAGAGATGATTGAATGCGGAGAGTGTCCCCATCTGCCCACAAGAGGAGGAAGGAGACGAAACCATTTCATAGCCAACAAATAAATTTTTCGATTCAGAAAAAGTAGAACTCATCGAGTAGGAAGCTAAGAGATTTTCTTTTCCGTTTTCCATTTCTTTATTGTTGTCATTATTATTATTATTATTATTATTATTATTATTATTGGTGTAGTTGTCATTGCAATTTCGGTGCGCATCAAAGAAAATTTCTCACCTTCCAGACTCTGCATCGGAAGAGAGCATTGCCCAGTTTCAATTCTTTCGATTCCGATGAGCTCTTCTTGCGGGCATTCGAACTCGTGGGTTCATCTGTCGATTGAAGATTGAATTTGCGTTGAATCGTGGAGGTGCCTTCATTGGTATTCGTGTTCACTGGTGGAGCATGATCCGATCGCATTGAGCCGGGGGGGAGCCCGGTGAGGAATCGGCTTCTCGTCTCCTGGCGCGAAATCTGCGGGCTGCCCATTTGTATCTACCTGTGGGAGTATCTGATTTTAAGGTAAATTAGCTGACTTCGATCCGTATTGAGCATGTTGTTTATGTTCTTGGGTAGGAGGCTGATTGGATGCCTTCTGATTCGCTTTGTGATTTATCTGAAATCGGGTATTTGTCTGAAATTCTGTTAACGGAACCATTTGTGAGAGCTGGTAGCCTGCTGCGATCTTTGGATTCATTTCAGTGTGTGTAGAAATTGCTAATCTGAGCAAATTATCTTTTTCAGTTCTATCAGGTTCAAGTTCATGTCATATCTAATGCTATGCTTAAGATAAAAATGGTTATCCTAGCGGTACTTAAAATATGACTTATGTGAAATTCTCTTGGTGGATGCAGATGTTTGAGTTTGAAATTTGGGGTCTGAAGCTGTTTGTTATATCATGGATTCCTTCCTTAGTTTCTACATGCCAACTGAGAGCTGTCTTGTCTTTACCAAATGAAAGATGGTGTTCATCTATTGAGTTCTGGCCCTGGAATTACTGGTATACCATTAACAAAAGTTTTGGGAATTTCTAAAGTCTAGTTTAAATTTCTTGTCCTGATGCATTATTCTTTTATAGACCTTTTTCATTTTGTAATACTTGCCAGGACTGATAGTTGACACTTTCATATTTGAGTATGGTGAATACGTAGTCTTGCAATTGTTCCGAGTTCATTTGGTTTTACTTTCAATGCTCCCATAACATTTATGCAAACTTCTGTAAGTGGAACCAGATTCCTAAGGTGGGAGTTTGGGCCCACAGACAGCAGGCAGTTTCATTTTTGCGTTTCAGAAAGTTAGCCATGCATTAGATTAAAGTGGTGAGTCAGAACTCTTTTATGTTGCCCAAATGAGTGTTGGTCTTGACTAACTGAAAGTTTGGCTGGTACTTATTGGCCTTTCCTCTTAAAAATGTGAAACTCAAAATCCTATCATTTCATCTACTTCCCTTTTTCCAATTTTGATGATCTCCTTTTATGATTTTGTTTTTCTGAACAGATACTTGATAGTTTGAATCAAGTGATTGGCCAATGTATTTGTTATGATGAAGGGGGCAGAGCAATCATCAGTCAATGGACGCCCCAGAGAACACACTCTCTGAGTTGTTCGGCACAATTAGGTCATGGATTCCTTGGCGTTCTGATCCCTCAAACGTCTCAAGGGACTTTTGGATGCCCGATCATAGCTGTAGGGTTTGCTACGAGTGTGATACCCAATTTACATTCCTTAACCGCAGGCACCATTGCCGACGCTGTGGGAGAGTCTTCTGTGGGAAATGTACGTCTAACTCAATCCCTGTCTTATGTGCTGACCCTAGGACTTTGTGGGAAGAGTGGGAGAGGATCAGGGTCTGTAACTATTGCTTCAGGCAATGGGAGCAGCAGAATATTTCCACGAATGAAAATGGCAAGCAATCTGTTAGTCAGGAACCTAGTGCCTTATCGACAGGAGCGAGTTTTGGCAGCCCCAAATCTGTCAGCCCTACTCCTACTGGCAGAGTTAGTCTCGGTTCGATGTCCAATCCCCTTGGTTCATATAAAGAAGAAGTTCAGTCAAGTCCTTATATGAGCTCGGCCCAGACATTTGTAATGAGCAAGAGTGCAGACAGGCCAAGCACGTTATCTTCAGGAGAAATCAATGATTTTGCAGCAGACAGAGTGGTTCAGTCTCAAAACTCCTATGGATTCTCACTGATCAGGTTTTTATACCTCACTCATCCCTTTTCTTTTCATTTAGGACAATATCACATTTGGAGGGTGAAGATCCATATGGGGGTCACAAAGTAGTGGCTTGATTTAGCTCAACTTCAGCCCATTTGAATAATATTAAATTGGCTTATTCTGATTATATAGTACTTGCTAATGAGCTTAAGTGATTTATTCATGTCAGAATTTGCTAGTTCTAAGTTCGATATTGCACAATTTTCATGACTACTTTGACAAGCTTTCCACAGTTATCCTGAAAATGTATGGTATGACAAGGATCAGAGCTTATCCAATCATTTCCATTATTAGATACAGACTGCTGCTAAAATATGATCCTTTTGCTGCTAGCTACAATTGCTTTGTCTACTATATGTAATTCATAAATGCATATATTACTTTAGCCTTTGGTCTTATGGAAACTAATGTGATTCCATCTCTCATTTATTGCTCTTTCTCTTGCTTGGCTGTAGGAGTGATGACGAATGCACAGAGTACCTATCTGATACTGACTTGAGGCATGACCCTCGGATTGACAGCTATGAAAGTCAGGCTGAACTTGATGAGTCTACCAATCCCATGGGCCCACATGAGGGTCACCTTGATGGAGACAAGATTGATTCGAAGAGTTTAACAAGCTCTTCTGTACAACATAGTTTTATCTCAGAGGGATCTGATGGGGTCCCACAGCGTGATAAGAAGGATGATGAAAGGTTATTAGGAGATGAGGGTGAATCTGCATCGTCTTACCCCGCAGAGGTTGCAACTGAATCTTTAGACTTTGAGAACAATGGGGTTATATGGCGTCCTCCTGATCCGGAAGACGAGGATGATGACAAGGAAGATCCTCTTTATGATGACGATGATGATGAGGGAGATGCTTCTGGAGAATGGGGACGTCTCCAAAGCTCAGGCAGCTTTGGGAGAGGTGAGTTCCGTAACAGGGGTCGGTCAGGGGAGGACCAAAAGAATGTTATGAAGAATGTGGTCTATGGGCATTTTCGAGCTTTGGTAGCTCAGCTGTTGCAGGTCGAGAATCTCCCTGTGAGTGGGGAGAACAGTGAAGAAAGTTGGTTGGATATAATAACATCTCTGTCTTGGGAGGCAGCAACACTCTTGAAGCCTGATATGAGCAGGAGTGGAGGAATGGATCCTGGTGGATATGTGAAGGTCAAATGCTTAGCTACTGGGCATCGTTGTGAGAGGTAAAGTTTGTGATGTTTGATCTAATCTCTGCAGAATCTGTATTTTATATTTACATCTTCGTGTTTATCTCACATTTGTGTTTTACAAATTTAGATCTCATTGATTTGATAATATGGTATCACCTGGAACTAGAAATGTCCTTTAATGGGTAAAACCATGGGCCGGCCAATCTTCCATTCTGTAACTGTTGTTAGAGCAGATAAGCTGATGGGAGGTGCAAATGTAATGATTTCAAAAAGGAACTCCCATCCATCAGATCATGGAAGATATGTTTTTTTCTTATTTGCTGCTGACTACATGCCAAAATGAACATTGATCACTATTGAGAGTTTCCAGGATCTTTGGTAATGATTCTATTTCCTTTTTCTCAAGGAATTTTATCTGAATGAAATTTTGATGAGAAATTAGTCAACTTGTATGAAATAAGCATATATACTACAGCTAAACTGCTTATTAAGCAGATATTTTAATGAAAATATCTTGACATTCAATGAAACTGTGATGCTACAAGTTCTGTAAAGCAAGTAGTGGCATATTCTACTATTGAGGAGTGTTGATACACTTATATTGATAGAGCACGCTCCAAAGCTTTCATTTGAGTTCTAGTTCTGGGTTTGTTAAGTGTTCATTTCTCTAATGAAAGTGTTTGATTGCTTTTCTCTAGCTCGGTGGTGAAAGGAGTTGTATGTAAGAAAAATGTTGCACATCGGCGGATGACATCGAAAATAGAAAAGCCTCGCATACTGATTCTTGGAGGGGCCCTTGAATATCAGAGGGTTTCAAATCACTTGTCTAGTTTTGATACTTTGCTGCAGCAGGTATGACCTCTCTATCCTTCAGTTATCATAGCATGTGTAGGGAGTGTTAGTAAAATTAATACCTTAAGTGGATAGTATTTAGTTGAACTTTGGAAAGACAGGGGGAGGGGAAAGAAGGTGGAAAGCAACAATTAGAGTGAAAACTACTTAATCCATGATTTATTTTCAAACTATGGATTTGATGCTTTTTGATTAAATTCATCCTTTTTAAGGATCTGTACTCTCTTATTTATTCCTTCCTCTCCCTTTTTCTTATTTTCAACTGATCTGTATCTAACTTTTAAGCACTTTATTTGTTTAGTTGGTTTTATGGGCTCTGAGGTCATAATGCTTTCTGATTTGTTCAAATATAAGATGGTGATGGAACATATGTATGTATAACAAAGTTTCTCTCAGTCGTTCTCTAATTGTTTTGCAGGAAATGGACCATTTAAAGATGGCTGTTACAAAGATAGATGCCCACCAACCAGATGTTCTCTTGGTAGAGAACTCAGTTTCTAGGTTTGCCCAAGAGTATCTCCTAGGAAAGGACATATCCCTTGTTCTCAATATCAAGAAACTGCTTTTAGAGCGAATTGCTCGTTGCACTGGAGCTCAAATAGTCCCTTCTGTCGATCATTTGTCACCACAGATGTTGGGCTACTGTGAAAAATTCCATGTGGAGAGGTTTCAAGAAGATCATGGCACCGCAGGACAGGGTGGAAAGAAATTGATGAAGACATTGATGTTCTTTGAAGGCTGTCCAAAACCTCTAGGTTTTACGGTAAGTTCCCTAAAAATTAAGTATACAAGAAATAAAATAAATGATTAGGTATTAATTTAGATATTTTTTTTAAGTTAGATACCTCTGAGGTTCAAACAGATTTGATGTAATGACATGAACCAATCACATGCTTCATTCTTTCTATGCTTATGTTCTGACATGTTTCCTGATGAAGATTATTACTTGGCTGTAAACCTGATACTGATGGTTATTTTATTAAATGATTTCCCTTTATGTACTATTCAAGCATATGTAGATAGAATTTACAATTGCAGAACAGCAGCTGACGTACGAATTGGTAAGAATAGGGGTTTACCAAGGTTCAACATAGGGAAATGTGCTTTATTATGATGTTTTGCTATTGATCTCACTAATTACTTAAGTTTGGAAGAAAGATGCATTAATGATGAATATCAAGCATTAGGTAACATCCCTATTAATGAAATATTTTTAAAGATTGGATTAATGATTGATCTCAGGCTTTTCCCTTTTACATATGATCAGATTTTGCTTAAAGGTGCCAATGGAGATGAACTGAAGAAGCTGAAGCATGTGGTCCAATATGGTGTTTTTGCTGCCTACCATTTGGCCTTGGAAACATCTTTCTTGGCCGATGAGAGAGCCTCTATGCCTGAACTTCCCCTTAGATCTCCAATCACTGTGGCTCTCCCAGAGAAGTCACTTAGCATTGAACGTTCTATCTCAATGATACCTGGTTTCAAACTTCCGTCCAGTGAAAAGCCTCAGAACCCTGAAATCAGTGAGCCTCAGAGGTCTTATAGTGTACCTGTTTCAACAATGTCTGACTTGATCTCCATTGCTTCTCTCCAGAAAACACAGATGTCTGAAATGATCACAAATTCAAGTTCTATGGGCCCAATTGTCTCTCTCTCCTCGACTACTTCGGTTAAAGCAGCTTCTGGTTTTGACAACAAATCTCTGCTGTTGAATGATAAGACGTTCAACAGGGACACAGTTTCCCAAGACATCACTGCTTCTGCAGTCCATATTGGACCGTCAGTTCTGGGTGATCATCTGACCACTAATGGGGTTGTGTTCTCAGAAGGAATGGATCAAAATGATTATGGTGATATGGTTCCTAGCAGTATTTCCAATTCTGAAGGCAGTTCAGCACAGGGAGATGGAAGAAGGTCTGGGGATGAACAAGGACCATTAAAAGATGATTTTCCTCCATCTCCATCAGAACATCAAAGCATTTTGGTGTTCTTGTCGTCACGATGTGTTTGGAAGGAGACTGTGTGTGAAAGGTCACATCTGTTTCGAATCAAGTACTATGGGAACTTCGATAAACCTCTTGGGCGGTTCTTGAGGGACCATTTGTTTGATCAGGTATCTCCCTTTGCTCCTGTTCAAATATATCCATTCGGTTCAGTACTGTTTATGTGAGATTCATGACTTACAGTTACTGTGTTTGTCAGCATTTATTCTATCAGTAGATCATGTTTACAAAGAATTCCATTAGTAATCATGCATTACTTATTAAGCCTACTTACTCATTGCATGATAGAGTTATCGATGTCACTCTTGTGAGATGCCAACTGAGGCACATGTTCATTGCTACACACACCGGCAAGGTACACTCACTATATCTGTGAAAAAGCTATCAGATTTCCACCTTACAGGCGAGAGGGAGGGAAAGATATGGATGTGGCACAGATGCCTACAGTGTCCTCGGACCAATGGGTTCCCCCCGGCAACAAAAAGAGTCATTATGTCTGATGCTGCATGGGGTCTGTCCTTCGGGAAATTCTTGGAACTTAGCTTTTCAAATCATGCGGCAGCTAGTCGGGTTGCGAGCTGTGGTCACTCCCTTCACAGAGATTGTCTTCGTTTCTATGGGTAATGTCTTCTTTCACACTCATAATGTAATACTGACTTGATAGATTCCCTTTCAATTTGTCTTTGGAAACTTCCTATGCTTTAGTGAAGGGGCTGTCAACTAGTCAGCTTGGAAAATCAGAGGAATAGCCTCAATCTTGACACATCTATATCTGAGATCACCCTCCCTTCTATCTTTAGGGGCTAATTTTCCATCACCTGCTTAGCTTGTTATTGTACAAGATGTAAAGATATCGGCTAAAGCAACTTGACCATCTCTGTAGGTTTGGTAACATGGTTGCATGCTTCCAGTATGCATCTATATGTGTTCATTCTGTGTATCTTCCACCTCACAAACTGGACTTTGCCTGCGACAATTGGAAGTGGATTCAGAAAGAAGCTGATGAGGTTCAGTGCCAAAACCCCAAAGATCTTCTCTGTCGACATGCATAAGTATGATCTAACTCTCTTCTTTTTACTTTGTTTATGTGTGGCAGGTGGTTGATCGGGCAGAGCTGCTATTCTCTGAAGTGCTCAATGCCCTTAGTCAGATTGCGGAGGAAAAAAACATAGCAGGACATCATGTTGGAGCCAATGGCTCGCATGACTTGAGACGGCAAATTGGGCGTTTGGAGGATATGTTGCAGAGGGAGAAGATGGAATTTGATGTATATAAGCCTTTTCCCTGCTCTACCTCCTTCTCCTGGAAGTTTGAAGTAGTTTGCAGATACATAGTTCTGAAATATCCCTGAAAATAATTAAAGCTCCTAGGTCCATGGTTCTGCCAAGCTGATGCACTCCTTTTCTACCCTCCTCGTCTTGGAAAATAATTATCATAAAAGGGAGAAACATATTGGATGGCAATGCATTTCCTCCTCTCTTTTCCATTCTTTTTTGAGAAAGAAAGTGGAGAGCTTGATGTTATTTCTCGGAGATTCCAGAATCTGTCTCTTAATTCTAACATTACTTCTTGCTGTTGAGAATTAGAGTTTTTCTTCTCATGGAGAATTTTTCAATTTTCCAGAAAAATTTTCTAAATTTTGGAGTTTTGCTATATATATATGTTTACATATGTGGAAATGAAATATTTGTTTCCTAGGAAAATTTTCTTCTCCACCTTTCAGATTTCTATATTTGAATTGGAGAACATTTTTCTTTTACTTCTCTACTTTTCTATTAGTTACTACCTGTTTCCTTTTTCAGAACTTCAAACCTATAACTATTATTTTCTTGCCGTACATGACTATAACCTTCCATTTTGTCACAGAATGCATAAGTTTCTAATTTAAACACATTGATGAACACTTTTTGCACTTTTCAACAGAGTATCAATAACTCTGAAAAGGACCAGAAAATTTGAGAAGAAAGGTGAGAAACAGGACAATTTTATAATTTAATGCATCTTTAAACACTTTTTTGTGCTTTTTTACTGAAAATCAGATTCTGAAAGGGGAGAAAATTGGCCGGAAAAAGTTAGAAATGACAGACCCTTAAAAATTTTTGAAGGGAAGTTAATTGATAGGGTATCCAGATTGATGTGTTTGGTTTAGTGCCAATGGAAGGTTTGTCATGTGGTGCTGTTCTGAACTATCCTGGATGATCTCTTAAGTTAATCGATTATGTTGTTATCAATACCTGTATGATTATTATGTTTCAGGAAGTACTTAAAAAGACTATGCTTATGGAAGTGAGAAAGGACCGGCCCTTGGTTGACATTCTTGAGATCAACCGACTTCGTAGGCAGCTGCTCTTCCAATCTATCATGTGGGATCACCGCCTTATTAATGTATCCCATACTAAAAACAGCATCCAGAATGGTCCAGAAGACCTGATTGCAGGGAAGGAGAAACCTCTTAATGCAAATGAGATCCCTTCTGAGCCAACAGCCCCAGCTATACCTGAAGTTCCTCTTTCTCGTGTAGCATCTGACCCAGTTGACACCATGATGAATGGAAGCCCCAATCTCAAGACAGAATTGGACCACCAAATCAAGAAGGTTGATGGGGTTGATCAGGACAACGAAAGATCTGAGAATGGGAATCAAGGAGAAGAATCTAAGACCAATCAACCTGACCCTTTGCTCTCAGGGAAAAACGTCCGACGAGCCTTATCTGAAGGGCAAATCTTGACAGTGGCAATGGTGAATTTGTCCGATACTCTTGATGCTGCTTGGACTGGTGAAACTCACCCGAGCTTTGCTGAAGAAAATGATAAAACTGCCAGTGAACATCACTCTGATCCAATTTCAACCAATGCCATTTCTTCATTGAATGGGTTCATTATGTCTGGAAGTCTGAATGCAGACACTGGCGATGACTCCAATAGGGTTTTGAAGTCATTGAATAACTCAGTCCCATCTGATATTGTGGATGAGACAGTTAGCTGGTTGGGACTTCCATTCTTGAGTTTCTACCGGGCACTTAACAAGAATTTCTTGATGGGATCCCAAAAGCTTGACTTTCTCACTGAGTACAGTCCAGTGTATGTCTCCTTATTTCAGGAATCAGACCTTAAGAGTGGCGGCCGTTTTTTCCTTCCTGTTGGTCTCAATGATACCGTGATTTCTGTCCATGATGATGAACCAACAAGCATGATTGCCTATGCACTGGCCTCATCAGAATATAATTCACAGTTATTAGAAGAGGCTGAGAAGGTTAGAGATTTAGAGTCAGTCTCCTTGTCTTTTTCTGACACTACCAATACCAAGTCAATGTCTTCTTTTGATGATTCTGCATCCGACTCCCTAAAAAGTCTCGGTTCATTGGATGACTGCACCTTGCCCTTGTCTGGGTCCCGTGGCTCCCTGGGCCTGGACCCTCTGTCTTATACGAAAGCCCTGCATGCAAAGGTCAACTTCTCAGATGATGGTCCCCATGGCAAGGCTAGATACTCTGTGATATGTTATTATGCAAAGAGGTTCGAGGCTTTGAGGAGAATATGCTGTCCATCGGAGCTGGACTATATACGGTCTCTAAGTCGGTGTAAGAAGTGGGGAGCACAGGGTGGGAAGAGCAATGTATTTTTTGCTAAGACATTGGATGATCGGTTCATCATCAAGCAGGTTACAAAGACTGAGCTTGAATCTTTCATTAAGTTTGCTCCTGAGTATTTCAGGTACCTCTCAGCATCAATCCGTTCTGGCAGTCCAACATGCTTAGCAAAGATCCTTGGGATTTATCAGGTTTGTGATACTACAAACTTAACTCATAAGTGTCTGTTAAAGCTGTTCTGAGGCTCGTCATATTGAATAATATAAGAGATGTTTAATATTGCACTTTCTAAGGTAGTTTCATTACAAAAAACAGACCAGGAAAATGCAATCTTCATGCTCTATTTTTCAGTTTTTTTTCTGAAACACAAAATGATAAAGAAATATGTAAATAAATGAAAGCAAAATTGGAAGACTTAGCCCAGATTTCCACAACCAAACTTGAAGAAGCTACATCTGCAATGTGTTTTTCCTTTTTTCCTGAATCTGAGCTATACTAGCTTAGTGGGTTTATGTTTGCCTTATCTAAACACTGGCCTTTGGACATCTATTTTGAAGGTTGCATTGAAACATCTTAAAGTGGGCAGGGAATCAAAGATGGATGTATTGGTCATGGAGAATCTTCTGTTCCAGAGGAGTGTCACTCGTCTCTATGATCTAAAAGGATCCTCTAGATCGCGATACAATCCAGACTCTACTGGAACCAACAAAGTCCTCCTCGATCAGAACTTGATTGAGGCAATGCCCACTTCTCCCATATTTGTTGGGAATAAGGCCAAGCGACTTCTGGAGAGAGCCGTTTGGAATGACACTTCTTTCCTCGCAGTAACTCTCTCTCTCTCTCTCTCTCTCTCTCTCTCTCTCTCTCTCTCCACCGCCCCTCACCCCCCCCCACACACACACACATAACACAACAATTTCAAGTTTTTCAAGTTTTAGCCCTAGACCAGGTTAAATCTTCCAGATACTCATGACTCTTCAAATACAAATGCATAGAATAGTATGGTTTGAAATTACTAGCTATCAAGTTAAAATGTCGATGATAAAAAAACTTCTAGATTACACCAATTTAAGAAAGTAATTGTTGAACTACGTATTGGATACTACTGGGTCTTCCTTTGTGTTTCTGGGTTTCAGCCTGCTTTAGTTCTGAGAATTTTCCAGCCTGGGATGGTCCCAGGTCCTGGCTAACCTGACTGAAACAGGTAACAGGTCTTGGGTTTAAATGCTAGTCTGGTGAAGCATGAACAGGCTGAAGATCAACTCTGGACTTATTTCACGGGTTAATTACTCCTTTAATTGTTCCCATGCAGTCGGTGGATGTGATGGACTACTCTCTGCTAGTGGGAGTAGATGAAGACAAGAATGAGCTAGTGCTCGGAATTATAGATTTTATGAGGCAGTACACCTGGGACAAGCACCTCGAGACGTGGGTGAAGGCTGCAGGCTTGCTTGGCGGGTCCATCAATGCACCTCCAACTGTAATCTCGCCCAAGCAATACAAGAAACGGTTTAGAAAGGCCATGACCACTTACTTCCTCATGGTCCCTGATCAGTGGTCTCCGCCGACGATCATCCCGAGCAAATCTCAGTCTGATTTGCTGGAAGAGAACGCCCAATCTGCTACTCCTGTGGAGGGATGATCAAAGTAAATCTGTTCCCATTTCATGTACATTGAAGCCATGTAGATTTGAGGGTAAGTTGTCCTTCCTCCTATACTTTGCTCTTCTTTTTGGCTCATTGGTTCGATAGGTTTTGCTCTGCTGTCTCGCCAATTCTTTTGGATTGCCCGGTTCTTCGGACACCTGCTGTTGTTAGAAGAAAATCTCTCTGATTTGTTGTGGAGATTTTTTTCTCATAAATGAGGCTGTTATTAAGCCGAAGAAATGTGTCAGAGGTACGATATTAAATGGCCTCGGCATGAAAAACTCTTGTACAAAGAAAAGGAAGTCTGCTGTATTCATCAACGGATTACCCCGAATCTTCCCAGTGCTTCTGAGTTAAATCAATGTGAATCGTTTTGCCTTGTCGCATCCATAGAATCGGTTCTACGCCGTGAAACTGTATGTTGTGTCTTGTTTATCTTCTCCAATGATTCTTCTTCTTCCTCGATCATGGCCTTCCAGTGCCAAGTACCATCAATCTTGCAGGAGAGTCTACTTCGTGTGCAACCAACCCGCCCGCGTGATCTCCGCAAGGAATCAGCACCGGGCTAGGCTCCGCCCAGTTGGGTGCTTCTCGCTCTCGGGGCCGTTTTTCGCTAGTTTTCCGGCTTGAACGCCGTACCCTCTTACCCGACTGTCGAAGTCGAGAGCGCCGGGGTCCCATCAATCAAGTGTTAGGCTCCCCGATACTGATCGACTTCTCCTTCCGGCGGACATAAATCATTGCGCTCCGCTTGCTGTTATCCGTATCAGCGTTCTCTCCGCATTGGAGTCCCTGCCTTCACGTATACGGTGTCTATAAGCATCGAGAATTTTCGAAAATTTACGAAAATTTATGGGGAAATTTGATGAATAAATATTTGGAAAATCCCATGCCATAATAATTAATCCATTGGGCAGAGAGCCATTGTTCGAGGAGATTGCAATTAATTAAGATAATTTAATAAAATTAGTAAAAATAAGTGAAATTTATGTAATGTCTGTCCGACGGATATCAATCTCAAGTCTCCTATTTTCATGCCCACCTTACTAATTTATTTTGTTATTTTGGCAAGGTGAAGCTGATAATACCAAAAGGGCCCTTGCAACTTTGATGCTGTTCCAACGCTGCCCCTGTCGAAGAACTCCGTCCCTGTCGCAGCAGAGAGAGAGAGTATCAATGTCGGTGCCACTGGGAGTGGGAGATAGAGAGTCCGTCCCCACCTGCCTGTCATTGCAGCCTTCGTGCCTTCTCCCAAGACTCAATCCTCCCCCTTGTTTCGTCGCTGATCGTAGAGTTTGAGCTCCAAAATTGGGTCTTTCAGCTCCCCCAATCCCAGTTGCCCTCCGGATTTTTCCAACTAGCCAATCAATCGATACAAGGTAAACTTTTTCCGCACTTTTCTTTGATCTCGAGTGCTCTGCATTTTGCTCGTACGATGTTATGTCCTGTTTGTTCTCGGAACTTGAGAGGGGACGTACATAGAACTCTGACAAATTTAATGGAAAATTGGACAAAATTCATGAGAATTTTTATATATCCTTCTCAGTCAAATCCATCCATAAACATGGGTTTTTATTCTGCAGGCATAACAGTAGTCTGTAGTGGATTTCGTGGATTTAAGGGGCAAAACTCAGACCGGCCCCCTGCCGGCCGGAAGAGAAAAACAGGGCCTTGATGAGATTTTGGTTTCTGTTCCTTGGAACCGCAGTTAATAATTTCTACTAAGTTTATGTAAACTGTAAGCCTGCAAATGACTTTTGTCGATTCTTGGAGGACTAGAGTTTCTTGTGATTTGCCTTCTAGACCTTTTTGTCTTGTATATTGACTTATTTTTTATATGCTAATCGCGCATCCTAGATAATATAAGCTAATATCCATCTGCTCTTGGCTGTTTGAGGTGGTGAAGATATATGGCAGAGAAGGCATGTGTCAAACGTCTCCAACGGGAATACAGAGCTCTATGTAAAGTATGTCTAGATTGGTTTATTTTATTGAAGTTATCATTTCCAATTTGACTATGCTCGCTTATTTGATTTTTCCAAGTTGTAAATAGACATGCAAGTGTTCATTCTCTTGTTTTTGAAATATGTCAGTCCGGATTCCAGTACTCCATCTGCTTACCATATAGAATTGTTCTCGTGTTCTTGAAATATCTCTGTCCGGTTTCCAGTTCCATCTACTTCCTTTATAAATTTGAGTTTTTAGGGACCTGTTTCTAATATTGTGGCTCGTCCTTCGCCAAGTGGCATTCTTGAGTGGGGTAAGTTCATTTTTCTGCATGTATATTCCTGAAATTTATGTCCACCAGTGTTTTTGATGGATCATGAGCACCTTTCCTCGTATTTTAAATTAAAATTGGATAATAATGAGCGCAATTCATAAAATGTCAATTTGATGGCTATTTTAAAGAGCAAGTGAATATCTCACAATTGCTCAATATGCATCGACCTTGATGGACTTTGATGTTCTATAGATTACGTACTGGAGGGAAGTTCAGGAACACCCTTTACAAGTGACATTTGTCTCATTATTTACTCGCTCATATCAATTTCCTGTTTTGTTATTATACAGTTCAACTTTTGATTGGGAGTGATTTGCTCACCCTCGTGGTGAAGGTGGATACTATTTTGGCAAGATAAAGTTTCCTCCAGAATATCCATATAAGCCACCAGGAATCATGTAATATTCATAGCAATGTTTTCTTTTTCTTTTTCTTTTTCTTTTTCTTTTTCTTTTTATTGTATTCTATCAGCATTTCTTAGCTTGCCATCTTACCAAGAAGAAAACATTCCCTTTTTTCCTATAATTTCACAGTATGATCACTCCCAATGGGCAGTTTATGACGCAAAAGAAAATTTGCTTGTCAATGAGTGACTGTGAGTATCTTAAACTTGTTCCATGCATCTCTCTTTTTAGTTTTTATTAACAAGCTTTTAGTAACAGTATGCTCGTCCTGTTTCAGTTCACCCTGAAAGCCGGAACCCAATTTGGTCGGTGTCAAGGTAATACATATGCAGACTGTGAAGATCTTTAATGTTCCTCTTTCTACCATATGCTTATGTTCTTAAATGGCTGCTTTAGCTTGCAAATATTCTGAGCCTTCTCTACTTGTTTCTTTGTGAACTTTTTAAGTGCAGCATTCTCACTGGGCTCCTTTCCTTCACGGTGAGTTCCTCGAGCCTATTATTTCCCGTGATTTTCTGGCAAGATTGGTTTTCATATTTGTAGCTTCTTTTTTCTAATTTCATGAAAGGAATCTACTACATACTATGACCCCACATACCTTTTATGATGCAGTTTTCAGTTGGCTCAGTTATTTATTATTTTTGTTGACCATTGAGCTTCATAGTACTTCGTGCTTCTTGTATCTCATCCCACTTATATTGACATGCATTTTTCGCTGGTGCAGATGGACAATAGTCCCACTACTGGAAGTGTGAACACAACTGCTGAAGAGAAGCAATGTTTAGTGAAATCATCTCTGGCTTTTGACTGCAAGAAGTATGTCCATTGTTCTCATCATCTGTTTAATTCGGAGGATACCTTGGAGGGTTTTCTTATTTCCTTGTTGACTTTATAAATTTACCATCTTGCTCAAAGTTGATCCACTTTATAAAGATAGAAATCTAGGGGGAAATAGAATTGTGTGGGGGGGAACATAGTCCGTATGACACTCCTTAGTCCTTAGTTATGTTTTTTCATATGGTTACTGGATCAGTGCTAACCCTCATGCATTTTGCAACCTTGAAATTTCATCTTTTCTAATGAAATGCTTTTATAGGTCTCCTTTGATTCCACTTATCATTTAGATCTTCACTCTCAGCTTTCCTTTGGATCTGATGCATTTTCTTGTTTTCCTTCGTACAGCTCAATATTCAGGAAATGTGCCCTGAGTACGTGGAGAAATACAACCAGCAACAGGTCTCAGAGCAGGTCCCTGAGCAGGTCACATCAGAGCGTTACAAAGAAAATAGACCTGAAGCTACCACAGATACAGGTGGCAACACCATAGAGAGGAAAACTAATGCAAAAGATGGAGTAGGTTCAGCTCAAAGGGACACGCTGAAGAACAACAAGAAGCAGGCAATGCCAATGTGGACAATACTATTGCTAGTTTCATTATTCGGCCTTGTAATGACTCTACCTTTGCTCCAACTCCCATGACCAAATGCAGATCACTAGTCGGGTTTGGTTCAAAAATGATTGCTCTTCAGTTAGTCGAGTAACGGTTTTAGAGTGCTTGTTATAGAGGCTCTTATTGTGACTCAAAAAGTGTAAGTTTGTGTATATGAAGTTTGACTCTTTTTTTATGGATAGAGGACGTTTGATTCTAGGGGGATCTTTTGGTCTTTTGGAGTTTATAAACTGGGTCCTTGCTTCTTGTTTTGTATCCTTGGAAGCTGAACTTCAAGCTACAGTTAGTGGCGCTAAGATAAAAGTTAGGTCTAAAAGGCGAATACGGGCTGTCTGTTAGTCAAAAGGCAAGTACAGGTTTTCCCGGTCAAAGTCTTCTATTCTAGGGGGTGGAATGTTGAATTGTTTTCGGGAAGACGATTGATTCCCAGAGCCCATGCAATGAGATTCTGTGGTATCCATAATATCCGACTTATGTTAGTTTAGTTTGTCAAGAACCTGATACCAATTCTATCGAGCCTCTATTCTGACAGTCGGAGCTACTCAGCCTGATGAGAAAGGCAATCCTTACCCCGAAAAACTTTGTAAGCATGTAACAAGCACGGGTCAGGCTTGCGGCTTGGCAGAATAATTTCATCTCAAGAGATCAGGGAAGAACGGCTTTCACTGTCTTGTTAGACATTCAGATTCTCGTCAGCATTCAGCGCAACCGAGGTCGCACAATTGATGGACATGAAAGTCCGTTTTACAGGTAAAAACCTTCTTTTTAGTCTCCGACATGAATGCTAAGGAACCACGAGATGATAGGAGAAGCAAGACAGGAGCAAACATTCAAACCATAATCCTGCAATTTCGAGATGGGACAAATTGTCTTGATGAATATATAATATTTCTGAATATCATCAGCTACATCTTCTGTAACAGATAATGGAGTATCCAATCCTCTGAAACAGAGAAGCCAGATTCATCTCACAGAGCAAAGTAGACTGCAAATCTGCTCTAGTGACATCGAAACAACATTCTCAACTGTATAACAGGTGGAAACTTCTCGACTATTCTTTCCTTGGCCATTCCGGGCAAGAACCAGAAGTTCATTGAGCACCGGAAAAATGTCTGTCTTCTTCAAGAGATTGCTCTCAGGGAAACCTGAATATAATGTAATGGCTCGAGCTTATTGCAGTCCCAGAGACTTTAAAGCATCATCGCAGCAAAGCAGACTAACTCTTCACCACTGCTTGAGAACTTAAATTTGTTCCACATCACCGGAGCTTGAGCTGCAAGAATTGACTCTCTTGTCCCTACTCAGGAGCCTCTTCAGAGACCTCAGCCTCGTAGTCACCGGGGACTTGGGTTCCTCCTCTACGAACCTGCCTGAGGAGTTGTCAATTAGCCTTGGGATGTCGATCACCAGCGTCCCTTCAACCCGACTACTGCTACTGCTGCTAGTACCACCAGCAGCACAGACTCTATTCGATGAAGCTGAAGAAGAAGGGACTTCTTCCAAGCAAGCAGCAGTCCTAGAGCTAACCTGAGTCTCATTGCCCCAAAACAACACATTCGTTGGGAAATTTGGAGATTCCGATGGTTGGACGTTACTTAAATTCTCCTCCACTGTCTCACTAGCGCTATTGTTGCTGCTAGTGCTGGTACTATAACCGACATCAGTTTCAGCTGATTTTGAGGAATCGACACCAACAGGGTTCCTGCAGATTGGGCAAGTCGAGTGAGAGTCGAACCACATGTCTATGCAATCGGAATGGAACCCATGATTACACTTCGGGAGCAGGCGGGCCTTCTCCCCCTGGGCGAGCTCCGAAAGACAGATCGCACACTCAAGCCCATCCCCCAACTCCTCGGGGCCGAAAATTACAGCAGGGAGGGACCGAAGGATCGCCGGATCGAGTCCCTTGCGTGCCGGGTCGTGGGTCGCAGCAGCAAAGACAAAGTGGCGTCTTTGCCGGTGCTGCCGCCCTCTGCGGCTAGGATTTGGCTGAGCGGCGACCGGAGATTCCTCGACGCGTCCCCAGAACCACTTAGCATAGAGGTGGAGGACAAGAGCGAAGATCACTACGAGGAAGAGGACTACTGCGGCAGTCATGAGGATCTTGGCCATCAATTCCACCGGCACGGAGTCGTGCAGTGGCGGACCGGTAATCCCTGAGGAGGCCCCCATGTCCGGCTCTGCTGCTTTGTCGAAACACCAAGAGCTACCAGACACAAAAATGAGAACTTGTTCCCCCCAGCCCCGCGCCCAGCAAACCCAAAATTCACACAACCATCTACGAAATGCCACTGAAAGAGAACAAAGACAGAAGGGGTTCTTCTCTCTTGTGAGTAAACCCAACTGGAGGAATTGACTCACAGGAGTCGGAGTCGGAGTCGGAGTCGGAGTACACAGAAGGGGGATGAGAGATTGCTCTTCGAGAGGACAGTGGAGGACGCTGCACCCTTGGCACAGTGTCGACAAGGGACTTCAAGGAAAAAGGAGGTGGAGGTGGATTACCAAACTTGGGCCCCTAGTGCTGATAATTTAAGAAGCTGCCCATTTAAGTTGCGAGCTCGCTTTCTTGATACCCATCCGTGTTCTTATCCTTTTGCGCGATCTTTCCTCTTTGACTTTGACACAACTCTCCTCAACGTACGGCCATGAACTTGAATGCCAATTCCCCGGTACGCATAAACACCTCCCTTTCATATAAAACACACCATCACATCAAACTAACTTCAATTTGAACCAAGTCGATTCACTTAATTATACATTTAATCAGATCTGACTCTTCTCCATTCACAATTCAAATCCTGGACCCGGAAACGTTGAACCAATAAGATACCGATTAGGGATCCCTTGATCCAGAAATTTCGGAAATCAGGCCGCGCTTTTGATAATTGTAGGTCAAAAAGATTTCAACTTTTCATTACTATGTTCTGCTTTCTGTCATGTGACCATTAGAAGAGAATATTCACCGGACAGATGACCTCCCACCAATCCTCCGCCGAATCGGCCCCCGTACTCCCTTCCATCGTCGGATGTGGAAGTTTTAGCTCTTCTCTGTCGGTCGGTGGATGAGAAAGTAGGCCCTTCCGCTGAGCGGGTGCGCACGTCGTTCGATGGCGGAGAGGAGTGCAGAAAGAACCGGCCTACATGGGCCCTTTTTTAAAATTATTTATATTAAATTTTTTAAAATTTTAAATCTTAAATGAGATGATGATTTAATATATTTTTTTACTTTTTTTTTTTTTTAGTATTCAATGTATCCTTTAACATTCAATAAGAATAGGACGGACAGAGAGAGACGTCAAATTCGTAAGCAAATGGGGGGATGGCCAGATCCTCACCAAATCGATAAAGAAAAGTTTAGTCAAAACGGTTAGTTTTGTAGTTAAGGCAGGTGCCGGTTGGTGTGGTGGGATCCCTTTCCCCTCCTTTGTCTTCTCTCCATCATTTTTTAAATTAATTAATAATTTACAAGGATATTTTCAATCTCCCGTCGAGGTAATTTAAGAAAATTTTAATATTAGATTGAGAATAATATTATTATGTTAATATGAATAAAAAATATGTGTTATATTGTATATAAACAGGTTTATATCCAAAGTTATTTGACCCGTACGCACTTATTTTATTAAACGGCATAAAAAATGTATAAATCAAACATGATTCGTATAATTGTAAATTGACACAGCACGACTCATTTAACTTAAATCTTTCTAAATATGTCACTAATGTGACGTATGATAAATAAATAGATATACATTTGAATATATTAAATTGGTAAATATATTTAATACATATTTAGTCAAACAAGTTTAATTGCATCTTGTCATATCATACAATTTTAAATATAAAATACATTTATAACCAATACAACCCTATCCAATTATGTATTATATCATGTTAGAAATCGTCAAAACCTGATGATACTCGTTTGTTTGACCGATAATCTCTGAGGGGCCCGTTATTTTAAAGTTAATCCTAGCCTGGTAGGAGCCTAAGACGAATCGAATGCATATTTTCCACATGATCACCCTTGATTGGAGGCTTTGAGCTCCGGAAAACATTCGGCAATCTGATGTTTGAACTTGCTTTGTGAATAGGACAGCACTGTGACGCATAACTCTCTCTCTCTCTCTGCGTGTCGAATTGTCAAGCCTGAATTTGATTTTGAAGCCGTGTGTGTGTGTGTGTGTTGGGGGGGCGGGGATTAAGCACTTGAGTATAGTACCCAAAATGCTTGCTAAAGATGGTGTTGATGCAAATCAGACCGTTCGAGGAATGAGTCTGATGATGGATGAGTTTTTCTTTTCTATGGTTAGTCGAGAGAAATGGTTAAAGGGTACGGATAATTTAATTGGGTTGGACTGTGTGTTGGGTGCAATTTGAGATGTTAAACGGTCCATGCTAGTTGAGATCCCAAAATCGGACCACCCAAACGCAGAATTGACCCAGACTACCCATAACCCAACCCGTAACAGTTTTTATTAGGTTGAGGGGCGGTTACGGGATGGGTTAGAAATATAGGTACGTTAAACGTAACCAACACGGATCATTATTCTACTAAACCGATTTGAAACCATTAAGAAACCGGACTGCACCAGCCTGGACTTTGAACCAATGCTGTCTACCAGCCGAGTGTCACAATCTCCTTCAATCCGCTGCAAAATCAATGGCCATGAAATGGCCAAGCATTTGGTCATTGATTGTAATGGCAAACCAACCGTTCATGGTAACAAGCCAATTAAATCACTATTCACATCAATAGTTTCATTAATCAAATCACTCTTCAATATCTACATTAATCCAATCAAATCAATATGCACTATTAAATAATTTGAATATTTTAAAAAAGAGAAAAGTGCTCTAATCACTAGTTGAACCGGTCCAAACCGTGGACTAACCCCGCTTATACATGATTTTAGGTCGGTTCATTATATTATGAATCGTAACCCGTAACCATCCCGAACCGTAATAGTGACAAATGGTTCCTAACTAGTTTTGAACCGACCAAGACCATTCTTTTAACAACTCTAGGCCATTACAACCTTTCCTTTTTCTCAATTCGGCCCAAACACCCCC